>VZRV01003118.1:311906-331100 GCA_013398115.1 Falcunculus frontatus | reverse complement strand
CAGGACACCCGTGGGGCCGGCGGTGCTGTGCGGGGCCGGGACCGGCGGCGCTCCCATCGCCCCGCTCCCGCCGCCCCGCTCCCATCGCTCCGGTCCCGCCGCCCCGCTCCCATCGCCCCGCTCCCATCGCCCCGCTCCCATCGCCCCGCTCCCATCGCCTCGCTCCCGCCGCCCCGCTCCCATCGCCCCGCTCCCATCGCCCCGCTCCCATCGCTCCGCTCCCGGCACCCGCGCTGGCATCGCGGCGGCTCCACGCCGGGGGAAGCAGCCTCAGCTGCTCCGCGATGCCGCTGCTCTCTGAAGGCAGTGCTGGGCTCCTGCGCCGCTTCTTCCCCGAAAACCAGAGGGAGGCCCGCTCCAGAACTTGTCCGAGATGAACATCAGCCACTGAAACGGCCTCGAACGAGGGGGAAGGAAGGGGGAGGCGGGAAAGGGCTTCGGGAGACACCCACTGAGGTGTCAGGCATGTGCCCGGCATCCCTTGTGGCTTCGCTCCACTGCTGGCAGCAAGGCTGTGGCAGCGTTAGAGAAAGGCCATTTTTGGCATTTATTTAAATGCTTGAGTACCAGGCGCGACACCTAAAAGGACCACTAATTTTTTTTTTTCCTCAACTGTGGCAATTCAGCAGTTGCGCCTGTCAAGTTCCTCTTGGGTAGAGCTGGTAGAACTTTCTTAATAGAATGTTTTCAGTCAGCAAATATTAATTAAAATCAAAACATTTCTGGGAATTTTTCCGTGTCAGCAAAGCTTCTATTAGGAGCCTCCCTGGTTTCCTGCCAGTTTGCTTGGCTCCTTGGCTGCCTGCCTGGTGGGTTGCTGCAGAGCTGGGCCTCCAGCATTTCTGGTTCTTGGTACTTGGACAGGCTGCTAGGAGAGATGCCCGGGACTTCAGGGAGCTGGAGAGGTGGGACTAGAAGTATCCAGAGAACTTTGTTCAGCTTATTCTTGAGTGTTACGAAAACGTGACAAGTGGGAGGGGAAAAAAATTGTAGTATTTAATGTTTTCCATTAGGATATAAATCTGTTTCTTGGAAAAAGTTCCCCTTCTTTGTGATCAAAAATGCCACTTCTTGTTCAGGTCTGTTTCTACTCCCAGCTCAGTTAAAGCAGCCAGCATCTCTCTGACTGCAGGATCCATCTCCATTGACACAGTTGTTTTCCTAGGAATCACCTTTCAGCTGTTGATAAGAGTTTGAGTAAAGGAGGTGTCTGAAGGCATCAGTTTCACATGTTTAGTCTCACAATAAAAATAGTATTGTGACAGTCTTGTGTTTTCTTAAAGAAAATATGTATCTAATCTAGAGGGCTAGTTTTTGTTTTCTCCTTGATTTCTCTGAACTTTTTCAGCTTCTAGGCAGAGAGGAATTTTAGCTCTTCTATTACCACTACAGCTTCTAAATTGCCCTGTCTTTCACTAATATTTGCATCAACAATTGCAGGTAAAGCTTATTTTTTTCTGAGTGTGGTAGTTTGATGAGTAATTACAAGTCTTAAAATTAAATTTGCCAGAAGTTTTCCAGGCATCATAGTCCAAACTTCACAATTTTCTGTCTTTTCATCTTTCTTTAGAAAAGCTTTAGGCTTCTCATCTGAAGGCTGAGAAAAACAAATGGATGGAACCATAATAAAAAATACTTTGGTATCTGAGAGAATCAGAAATAGCAGTTTAATTTCCATAGTTACTTTGGCTTCTTGTCACAGGAAGCCTCCAATTTTTTTTGTAATTTAAATGTGATGCAACTGGAAAGCTTAGTATAGGTAACAGTTAATGTTTCTGCTATGGTATCTAGAATTTTAAACAAAGATATTTATGTGGCCGAGAAGTCTTTGTGGATGTTTCAGTCCTGTTGTTTCCTTGACAGAGTCTGGCAGAACTAGAAGTCCTTTGTAAGCACCTGGATGAAGGAACTGATCCAACACAGGAATGCAAGCTGAGAAGGTCCTCTTGGAGCTGGATGCTCCAGCCAACGCCAGCTTCTCCCGGAACAAGGAGCACTCCGTGTCTGGAGGATTGTTACCCACAGAGGTAATCGTGCTGATGGAAGCTCACCGAGATTTCTCAGTCACGGGGCATTGCCAGGTCAGGACAATAAAGGCAAAATGCTTTTCTCTTTTTCTGCCTAAATGATTCTAGACATGTTTTTATTTGCAGCTGGTCTTGGTGGAAGTGACAACAGCCTGCACTGGAAATGTCAGGCACGAAACAGGAAAGTATCTTAGCTGTGAGTGCTTTCAGAAGGGTTTTAACCAGGGGCTGTGTCATCTGTAGAGCAGGTCAGGACACAGTGGGGCATCACCTTGGGGCTGAACATCATTTTGTTCTTGTTCCTAGCTTTTAAACAGCTGTCATCCCATCGAAAAGGATGATACTTTTAGGTCTTCTGCTTTTTACTCCTGTTTTGTAATTTATGTTTAGTTATGATGAAACAAAGATACTGCTAAAATACATGTTTTATAAAATGTTGGTATACTTAATAAAACCCGATCACCAGTATGGTTTACTGATTATGTTTCCAGCTTTGACTTATTTTCCCTGCCCTCAATTCGCTTATTTTTGAATAATACCTTTTGATGTGTTTTCATAGACATCCTATGAGCAGTTTCTGCCAGCAGTGGGCCTGTCTGAGCTTACAGCAGGGCATCTCCACTGGCCCTGGAACAAAGGACTGGCATTCGTGAGTGATGCTTGTTGTTAAAATGTCACTGTGGGAGTGGGAGCAGAAACTCCCACGGAAGCACAGTAACCAGTGGCTGAACAGTCTGGTTTGTCCTTTAGTTCCGCTCTCCATTTACCAGTCCTGGTTTTCATGAGGTTGTCATTGAGTGAGAGTGAACATAAAGGTGATTCTGAGATCTTCCATCATTTCTCTGCAATTAACTCACAAATAACGTTTCATATTTTCAAAATTAAAATAAATGTTGGCTCAGATTACTTCGTATTTAAAAAAAACCCGTAATTTTTTCAAAGTAGACTTTGTTTTTATCCCATAAGATGCTAGAGACACTCAATTCATGTTTCTAAAGGATGAAAATTACAGGTATTTCTAGTACACCGACCAGTCACTTACATATCACATTGCTCATGTTCAGCTCTTAACATTTATAAAAGTCATTCCAGAGCAGCTTCTGATTTGCAGGAGTAAGAGCTTGCATAGTTTCCCTTACCTTTTAGGATCTGTGTTAAAGCCATTGCTAGATCCTAAAAGCATGAGCAAATGTGTGATGGGTCTTTATTGGTGTGGAAAGGGTTTGTCCCAAAAGCCAATGATTCAATTTGGAGTTTTAGAACCTTTGCACTGTTGTGGAGAGCAGTAGGCTGAAACACCTAACTGAGAATCCACTGCTTCTGATGAAAGATTTAGGTGTTCTTTCAGGTAAAAATTAACTTGAATCAGCTTGAATTTTATACGTTTCAACGGCTTTTGAAACAGCTGAACTTCCTTCTAGTTAGAGCAGAATTTCCACCACTGCAATGTCCATCACCCAGTGGGATGATGAAGATTGAATTGAGAACGTTCATAGACACTCTTGCCTGTAAAAATTTGAATATGGTTGGCTGTGAGAGCTGCTGTTCCATAGTGAAATAATCAGTGGCCAGTGTATGGGACCAGAATGAATAATTACTGTTTTACCTGCCAGTGTTCTCTGAATTCAAAAACTGCTGTCATGTGTGCTAGAATAATGACTCTGTATGTAATGTACTTTGTGTTACTAAATGTTTAGTTCTATTTCATGATTTAATGTTAATTATTGTACTAACCATAATAATTCTTGAAAAAAAGATCCGTGGCTTAAGTTTTTATTAGAACGGTTTAGCTCATATTCTTTACAGAAAACTTGTGTTGCCAATCTTAAAATGCTCCATTACAGGAAATTACATTCTGAACTGTGCAGCTTCTAAACCCAAACTGGTTCCTTTTGTCATCAAGCTCTTATTCATGTCATTGCTAAAATCACAAACTTAGGATGGCTTGATGTACTGAAAAATCAGCTCATCTTCAGAGACATTATTGCTGATGTAAAAAAAAATTTGGAGGTAGGAAACAATTGTTCACTTCTGCCTTTTTTTTTTTGTTTGTCTGGTTTTTTGTTTGGCCCTCTTCATTTATAGTTTTTGTCACATTATGTTCCTTGGTTTGATACTTGGGTGGAAAAAGTGGGAAGTGCATTGCTTGAAACAGATTTCCCCATGGAAAGGACCAGGGTGGGTTTGCTGCTTGTGTGAGGTTGTGGGGTCTGATGCTCACAGAACTCACAGTGCTGTCATGGCTTTTTGTTGGTTTTCTTTTTCAGAGCACTCCTTCACAGTGTGGTTGTAAAATAGCAGTCCTCGTTGTCAAAACATTCTGTTTAATGCCTCCATTTTTCTTTAGCTCATATAGAAGCACATTTCTGATCCGTGTCTGTGTGAAGGTTCAGCCTTTCCCAACTCATGTTTTGAGAAAAAGCAATGGGAAAATTTAAGCTATTTGGCAATTTACTTGCAAGATCATCCATTATGTGTGCATGTGTTGGTGACCCTGGTAATTCAGCAAGGAAGCACAAAGTTGACAGGTTTTATTTCTTGCCAGTGAGGTTCTCATTTGCTTTTCAGTCTTACTTTCTTTGTAATACTGTTCGAGTTAACGTACTTTTTGAGTTACTTTGGGAATGTCTAATAAAAGATAAGTTGCAATAATCTGTTTATTAAAAACAAACTCAAGTACACTTCTCCACCATTTTGCAGTTATTTTTATGAATGTACTGTAATTGGAGTTTGCATTTATTATTAAAATGATTGCAGTGTGACTCTTCAGTGTGCAGCTCATTAAAAACAGGGATTTAAATACAAAATATAGTTTCTTAAGAGATTTCTTTAGTTAAATTAAGAATTTCTGCAGAAAAGAAAATTAAGCCATAGATCTAGTGAATTAAATTTTATATAAAAATTGGAGAAATAATCCCTGAACAATACTTATATATGTAATAATTAGCATATGGTAGTTTCAAATACGTATGCCTTAGCATTCTGGATTGAGATTCATCCAGTATGAATTTGAGTGTGATTTAATATTGGGAAAGGGATTAGCAGCCAGGGCTGCAGTTCTTTTGCCAGCTCCTTCATAATTCACCACCCAGCCTTTCACACCTGTGGTGAAGGGGAGGTTGCATTTTCCATTTTTGCATCTTTGTGTGATCTAAGGAGCATTCCAATGGTTTACAGAACTTGAAATGTAAAAGGCAGATAAGGCAGCAATGTAACTTTTGCCTGAGAGCTCCCCTGAGTTGTTTCTTCTCATTTGCTTTGGAGCAAGTGATGGTACAAAGCAGATGAAGTGAGAAGTTGGCCCCTCGGTAAGCAGCCAGATTTTTCATTAGCTGAACTTTGGGTGATCTTCAGAGTTGTAAAAGTGAGTGTGATTTCAGCAAATAGCAGGAAAGCATTGACCAGAATGACTTGGTGTTTTGGACACCAGGGAAGCTGAGGCTGCAAACTGCAGCTGTGAAAGTACCCAGAGATCTTCCCCTGATTAAATGGCAAGGCCTAATTGCAGTTGATTTTAGTTGTTTTAACAAGGAGCAGATTTAATTTTTCTGTAAAAGCTTTGTAGTAGCTCAATGACGACAGTTAAGTTTTATTAATTAATCGCACAATTCTGCGTTGTGTCTGATTTTGAAACATTCCAAGGATCTTAGCCCTGATGGTTGGACTGTACCCTCACATGGAATATTGAACACCTCCTGCATCGCTTTTTAGACACAAGTTCTCAGTGATGGAATGTATCATTCAGCTCAAACCAATGCTTTGTAAACTACTGTGGAGGGAAGAGAATTAGCTCTTTTGATAGGTAACATTACAAAACTCTGTGTTTTTGAGAGTGCCCTCTGATCTCTTTCATTCCTGCACAGCTTAATTTTTTCTAGCGGTTTGAATTTCATGCAGCTTGCCTTTGAAGTGCTAGAATACTGAACAGACCTCTGAGAAAAGTGTAGAGGTGAATTTCTAGACGGCAATTCCTTGGAGTCTGTTTTCAGATGGGATTTTGTTATCAGACAATTCTTAAAATTTATGATGAGAGGTTTTTTTCAGAGATAATTAGGGAGTTTGAAGGTCTGGTTCCATTAATGTTGATAGAATTTGGCACGAAAGCTTTCTAAACTGCTTAGGAAGTCTCAGCCTAACAATTCCTCTTCATTCTAGAAATGTTGGAGAATATTAAACACGATCTGATTCTAGTAATGCTGGAAAATGGTGACTACAAGCCCTGATGTTTGGGCAGTCCTGTCTTTTTTTCCCTCTCACAGGGCACTGTGGACCATTGTGTAACAGGAGTGGTTCTCTCAGAGCTGACTCAGGAAATGGATCTGGTGAGCACAGTTTGTTCTCTCCTTCTGCAAGGGCTGCTGGTAAAGCCTCTCATAAAAATGGCTGGAGAAGTATTTCTTAGGCATGAAGGGATTGAAACACCTTCCTTCCCCAACCAAGACACACACAGACACCAGAAGTTCTTAGTGCAGGGACTCCACCAGTACCACACACGAAAGTTTTCTCATCACAGTCACCAGAACTCGTAAAGGAAAGTGACCAATCAGTTGTATTTCTGCTAATGACTTTCTTTTGTCTACATCTTAACCTGAGGAAGTGCCTCAGACCTGTCTGTCCAGAAAGAGGAACAACCTTGAAGGAGAAAAAGGAGGCATGTCAGGAACCTGATGAGATCTGCATTTAGTGCTGGGCCATAATTTTCATTTCTGATGTCAAATAATTAATCTGCCATATATTCATCTAGTTTTAGCAAGGAAGGAACATTGCTTATTCTGTCCTTGCTTTTCTTAGGTCGATTATTCAAGACCCTCAGCAAAGCATTGTAAAAGAGCTGCCCCACTTTGTGTCACCTCTCTGAAGGACTGGTGAATGCTGGTGCTTGTGTGCTCTTTTGGAGGAGGTGAGGCTTTTCATTATTGAACTTAAATTGCTCACATCATTGTCCCTTAATTTTTTCTGACTTGATGAATTCTGTGCTTAAATGGATTACATGGTAATTCAGCTGGTCTGCAACTACTTTTGTCTCTCATATGTTCAGAGGTTTGTCTGAATGACATCACATGGATTTCCAGATAGAAATATAAGGAAATTATAAATGCTGTCTTTATAATGCCAACTTTAGTATAGGAAGCTATTTTTAGAAATATTTCAGTGTCATAATACACTGAAAAATGCACTCAACTATAAAGGTGGAATCACTAAAATAATTGTGAGAGTTTAAAGGTTAGAAAAGACTCGTGGCAGAAAAGGTGATGCCTATACAAGACGTGTAAATTCAAACTTCAAGCCAAATTCATAATTTTGTGTCAATTCTGGCATGATGCAACAGTAATTATAAGGGTAATGAGGCATCTAGTGACACACTGTTGATACTAATTTTTATCATCTGAATTTAAGAACTTGTTAATAAGCTTGAGATGTGACTCTGAGTCTAAATAAGGAGCAGATGAACTAGTTAAAGTTGTTGCATTTGCATTTATTTTATTGCTTTTCTAGGCCAAATTACGTTGGTTTTCTTTCTAATGTTCAAGAACTGTGTCAGTGACTAATGACTAATGTTTTCAGTGCTTTTATATTGTAACCTTGAGGTAGTAATTGCTTTCAAGGTAAATGTTGCTTAAATTACTATAGTTACAGAAGGATCAATAAAATATTCTTACTCACAGGATGTTGAGCACAGACTTCCAAATCCCAGCAGCTTGTTCAGCTTGTGAAGTACATTTCATTCTGACACCACAGGGGTTGTAAAGCAGCACAGCCCTGACAGCTGTATTTATACAGACGTTGTAGGGAGCTCCATTCAGAGCAGAGACTGTTCAATTCCTTGGTCCTTGATGCCAGGTTTTCCTGGAGACACCAGAGGAGCCGTGTGAGGGCGGATTCTGAAACTCCTGCTGTTCACACACTGAGAATGAGCCACTGCTGGGGACTCTGGAGCTGTGTGATGTGCAGCACACGGATCCCACCCTGCCCTGGAGTGACTGAAAACCCTGAAATGGAACAGTTTGGTTCTTGCAGTGAGCGTTAGCACTGTCTTACCAAATGGTACCAGTGACATGATGAGTTTTACCTAGAAGTGTTTTATGCAAAGGGATTATTTTGCCAGGTTTTTAAAAAATATTCACAAGCCTGGGAGCTTTAGCTTGACATGGAAGATGTCTCTGAGGTGGAAATAATGATTTTCCCCTTGCCTTTAAGGACATATTCTTTTATTGTTGAAGGATTTATTTTTCTCTTAGGATGTGTTCTCTTGCTGTGCACTTTGCAGCTTTATATCCAAACATTTTCCTTTTCATAATTATTTTTTAAAACATGTTCTTTGCAGGTGACCTCATAAGATTTCTCCTTAGCTCTTGGCAAAACTTTTAACCCCTCAGGACCAAGAGCAGCAAACCTAGCAATGCAACTTTTCAAGCTTATACTGAATTGTCTAAATTTTTATTTAATTTGGAATTCAGCTGATGAATCTGCAGATGACCTATGCACTGTGCAAATTCCAACAAACTGCAGAGCAAGTAAGAAAGCATCATTACTGTTTGTAACCTGACCAGTGTAGCCCCTGCACCTGGTGGATTGTGTAACTTCTTTTGTCACAACACTTGCAATTACAAAATAATTCCTAATGTGCAATAGAGTTTTTTGCTTGCTGGTGAGTTATTGGTAAACCTCTTCTGCTATTTCTCTTAGTTAGTAAAGGTTAGTATTTAATTTAGCTTTTAGACTGCTTTATGGGTCAAAAACTGTATATTTGCAAATGAGAAGGAGTTGTGATTTTATGATAGGTGTAAGTAGGCCTTTTCTCAAACAAGCATTAATGATCCAAGTCACCTTGTGCCACATTTTCACTTCTTGCCTTTGTATTATGCAAGTGTTATGCAACACATTGGCACCGATGTGTTTGATGTCTTGTTATATCTTTAGAATATAGGCATGAGAGCTGTAAAAACTTTTAATTGCTGAAAATCAACATTTTAGTGCCTCAGGTGCTCTCAAGGGAAGCAGCTGCAACTTGATGGACATTTTTTGAAATGAAGATGTTAGCTTTCATTCTTTTTGTATTTGTTTGTCTGTAAAAATTGTGTAACATTAAAAACTTTATTTTATATGGCTCTGTTAAGATGAGTTACTTAGTTTTCAAGAAACTGAAGTTATTTATTGTAATGTAAGTGGTAAAAATACATATTTTCATATGTTTTTTCATATACCTCTTTCCATCCTCTGTCATTTGAATTGTCTTCATAAGTACTGTCTCTTTCCTAATACAGTTATGGCTCTTGCATCTTTACAGGAGTAAAGGGTGTTGTTTTGAAAAGGTGGGACAGGTTACTGCGTAATGCAGCTGTTCCTCTGCATGCTCTTAGATATTTGTGATTTATTCTGCTGCTCTTTTTGTTGAGTGTGAATGCTGATTTTCTATGGAGCAGCCATTTTTTCAGTAATTTATGTAATACCTCCTACTTACCTTTCTATTAGTTCCACCTTCTTCCATTCACATATTGACTTTTATTTGGGAGAACTTTCATTGATGATGTGATTTCATTGATTAGCTGCAGTCTGAATTTACACTGCACTTCCCAGGTATGAGGGCCAAAAGAAAACCCTCAGCTGGAGTCTGTCAGTGTCAGTGCTCTGGGGATTGCTGTTCTGCGTTAGGAAATACTCAATATGGTTTAAATATTGTTTCTTTTCTGCAAACTAAACATTTGTGTTCATATTGAACAACAATTTTCTATCCCCTACGTATACGTGGTTAAATTTAGATGTTTAATAGCTTTTAATGTTACAAAATAAGTCAGTGTAATAGTAAAGTCCCATTTTATCATAGTCTTGCTCTCTGTATCAATAGTGATGTGGTCATGGTTTACGAAAACAATTCACAGTAGTTAGTGATTACTTGTAATCTATGGTAATGACTGATTTCTTTGGGATTTTTGCTGTTACAAAAGATAATTGCAGATTATTACAGCAATAATTATTTTCTAAAATAAAATATGTCTACTCAGTAATTGGAAAAGCAAATGGACTGAAAGTTTTAAGTAGTGAAGGTGTGACAGAGGGAAAGAAGTCATACCTATTAACTGGTATTGTGCTGAGAGAAGAAGGTTGTCATCAGAAAAATAACTGTGCTTGGAAATGAGCTCTGCAGTTTGTAAAAAGAAGACAGCTTTTTCTTTTCAAAAAGGCTGCTGGCCACGGGGATGTCTGTGCTCTCCGAAGCAGTGAACAGCCCCTCGCAGCCCCTCCCAGCTGCCTTGTGACACTGTCCTCAAAGGGCCACTCTTTAGCGGCTGCTGGTGCTAAATTCCCCCGAGCAGTGCCTCTTCTCTGAGCATCTCCAGCTCCTCGGGGTTCTGCTTGTGGTGGTGACCTCGGTGCCCAGTGGGTGGCTGCTGGCAGTGCCACACGCAGGGTGTCTGAGGGGTTTTCCTTGCTCAAGGAGCTCAGGTCTTGAGGCAGGAGCAATGCTGGTTGTTGGAGAGCTGATGCTGCCCTTCCAGGCTGGTGGGAATGGAATAGGAACAATTTGAGCAGATATTTAGTAATCTTACTCACGTATCTTGTGTTGTCCCAAAAGCTGGCACTTATTCCCTGTCACGGTGCTGGCTGTTACAGATCTCAGTCTGTGTTATAGTTCCCTGTGGATTTAAAAAAATAAAAACCACTGAGATTTAAGACAAATCTGAATGCTTTCTGTGCTTTTGTTGGGATCATCTGCATGTTATTGCATAACCTCTCTGTGTGTATTTGATCTCTGCATCTTCTTTATGTGTAGAACACACTGTCCTATATTCCTCTGACTAAAACAGAATTACTTATGATGTACAGCCCCAGATTCAGGCTGTGAGGGTACTGGAGCCCCTCAGACCTGTTAATTGTTCTCATTTGAAGGAAGCTTAATGTAAACCCTCTGGTTTAGGTTTTTCACAATATGATACTGCAAAACATGAGGGAGACCGAGTGAAGTTTTATGTAAACAAAGACTCGTTTATCAGGGATTTGAAATAAACATGAAATAAGCCCTCAAGACTTTAGGCAGACTCTATGCATGTGCTGATATGTGTGTAGCACATCCAAAATAAAATATCGTTTGGCAGTCATAAGGTGACTTGATTGGTTTATCTGTAGATTATCCTTTATGTAAAACTTTCAAATTGTTTTGCAAGACACTGTACTCATCAGGGTGTTGTTTTCAGTCTTGTAAGTTAAGCTGTTGTCAATTTGTAAAATCCTAGAAATGGGGGCAAGATACCTGGTCTATGTAAACATCTCACTTATTGTGAAGCCTTGTTTGTAGCTTAAGTGGAAACCCTTCCAAGTTGTCTTTTCTGTGTTGTTATTGGGTCACTCAGTTAATTTTAATTTATTGCAAAATGTATTTTGCCAAATGAAGGTGGAATCTAAAAGCAGCTTTACTCTGCTGTGGTCTCAATGCCTTTCAGTTGAGGAAGAAATTTTAGCAGCATCCTGAAGTTTTAACAGGTCTGTGTGTTACCCTACAGTTCAGGTCTCAATTCAGTCTAGAATAGTGCATCCATCCTGGCAGAAGGTGACTGGATTCACAGCTTAAGTGAGTGTCAGGATGGTCAAATTTAAAGATATTCTACTTTAATGTGCCAGAGAGATTAAAACAATCCAGGTTTTGCAACACAGCAATGATTTTCCAGCAGAGAGAGGCCAAAAGAATTCCTTCGAGTTCAGTGTTTGTAAACTGAGGAGTTCCCTATTTATAAAGAGGGATTTCAGTATTTGGAAGTCTACAAAATACACCACATACACAGACTCAAGGAGTTATTTATAGAACTTCAGCTTGACAGAAATTACAATTCTTACATTGTATTTTACTGGATCAGGACTTTGCCAGTGGATCCTGTAAGTGCTTTATTGGAGACTGACAGCTGAATAATCTGGAAATCAGAAGGCAGGACAGCATAGATCGGAATGGATGAGCTCTGTCTTCCAAACCCCTTTAGAAATAGTCCACGGGACTTTCAAAACCGTGTGGTAGTTCATAGACTCTTTTCTTGAAGGGTATGTCTGACCTGTGACATATTTTATTATGTGCAAATCGCTTTAAATAGTATTTTAAAATGACAAAGAATATTTTATTTGAAATAGACCTAAGAATCAAGTAGATTGCAGTGAGTCTCAATTACTTTCTAATGCTGTGATAAGTAGATGTAACAGCCCCGCTGTAGGTGAAATCATTCTATGCCTCAAAATAACTTGTGGCAGGCCAGTGAGGATACTGGATTAATTGTCTGTTATCGAGTCTGAGTTTGCTTAATTTGTATTTTGTTTTATTTATAAGCACATCGAGGTTGATAGTCTGTTCTGGTTTCTATGTCAGTTCTGCTCAGAATTCTGTTAGTTGATTTGTCTGGGTAGATTTCAAGTCCAGTAAAGGGAGAAAGTCAACTTCTCTTGAATGCGGTTTGATGCTGTACAGAGCTGCTGATACCTTGAGGAAGTGTTTTGTCCTGGCAGAAGGGTTTGACATCATGAACTGTTCTTCCCTTTTAATGTAGGAGAGCTGGCATGATTTGTCTGTCCCACGGGGAGTTTGGGGGAGGACAATGAACATAGACCAGTCCTGAGGAGCACAATGCCATGAGTGGAGAATTATCCTGTTGGTGAGTAGGGCTTGTTTTGAATTGTGATTTTTTTTTTTTTTTAATGGTGTTTAGTGTCAGCAGATATCTGGAATTTAAATGTTTCAAATTTTGTCCAGTTCTTGGTGATGGGTGCTCAAGGGCTGTACTGACTTTCTGTGGATTGAGACCATTCCACTGGCCTTAGTCTTTCTTGATTCATCATCCTGAGCAATGCAGGAGTCACTAAAATGATCATTTCAAAACGGTTCCAGAGGAAGGGAAGGGGATTAAAGGCAGAGATGGGTCTTCCTATAAGCAGCGTTTAGCTATGCCTGTGTAGCTAACTGCTTTCATTTGTGGGTTCCACAAGTGTAAATTTTATTGTTTGTGGGTTCTGGTTGCTGTTTTCTGCAGTACTTCCTGTACATTAATTATTGGGGAATTAATGTGGAATTATTGTGGGAGAGGAAGTGCAGAGGAGCTGCTGGTCAACAACTGAAAATTTAGACTTATTTTTAGACTAGAGCTTGCATAAAAAAGAAGGGTCTAGATTTAAAAAAGTGCATAATCGAGTCCTCTTTCTGCAGTGAGCTGGGGATTATTGTGAATGATCAATTTCTTGTGGCAAAAACTTTCTTAATCCTTGTGCATGTTTGATCCTGTTCTGGTGCATCCACTAGCTAACACATGAAAAAGGACATGCAACTTAGAAGTGGAGAAAAAGCTTTACTTTTTCTCCTTTGTTTCTTGCCTTCCTAATCTACCCTGGGGCTCTGTGGTGTTAGCAATCTTCCACTATGTTTTTATTAAAAGTGAAAGGTTTTAATATACAGGCTTATAGATGAAGTAGCTGCTGACTTCTAATCCAGTGACTGTATATATCAGAACTGACAAAAAGTGAGAATTAATTTTTGAATTGCTAGGGAATTGAGATTTCAAGGAATAGATAGCAGAAGGACTCGGGAAGTTAAATAAAGAAATACTCCTTTTAAAAAAATTAATTAAATTTTCTTAGCTGACACAGACTGAAATTGATTCTTTGAACTCAAACCTGGTAATATGGAGATATATACCTAGTGAGGATTTAGGTCAGAAAACACTCAGATGTTTTAGGGCAGGCAGAAGTGGGGAGGAGCGAGGCTGGCAGTGCATTATATCCTGCATTTGTAAACTTGTTTCTAAGTACAAGAGCTTCCGTTTCCAGGGAACCCAAAATGCTCTTCTGCACTGCAATTTGAGACCCCTGGTTCTCAAATTTCTGTTTCTTTCACCATGGAAGGGGTGCTCTAAGGGAAAAAACCAAAACACTTTTACAAATTCACCGTAGTATAACACACGCATCTGAGAAAATTTCAAATGACAAAGTAATTAGAAAAACATTATGTTGATGTTTATGTTTAATCGTGGTCAATTAGTGTAATTAGCATCTAAACAAAACAAAATCTTAGTAGAACCTTAAACTTGGGCAAATAAAAATAGCTGATGGGTTCCTCAAGAGATTGGCTGTGACAATATAATTTCATGTGAGAATTCTTCCTGAAAATGTTTGTTTGTGTCATTAAGAGTTTTCCAGATGATCCTTTTGATGGATGCCCAGTTACCCCAGCATAAAAATGAAAAAGTAGAACTGGCAGTTCTATGGTTCTTGGATCAGTTCTGTAAAACATGTGTGAGAGCCCAACTTCAGCACACCTCTAAGGTAAATAATTGTTGTAAACCACAGCATTTGAACTCAAATAGTCTGTGCAGAAATGAACCTGTCAATTTATCTCACCCATGAAAGCTCTTGAGCTCAGCTGGGGGAAAATGACTGGATGGAGAGAGAGGGAACCACTTAATGCCATGTTCATCTGATCAGGCTTCCTACCATGTGTGCTGTGGAGTTTTGGCATGCAAGGAGTTAATATTTTAACAGCTATGTTCATTAAACAATTTAAGGTTACTTTGCATTTCAATTTTTTATTTCAAACATTTAGCTGGGTTCTGCTATATTGTGTTATATTTCACAGCTGGGTACACAAGATTTATTCTTTTAATAGTTCTGTTCTTTTGACAGTTATTCATTTATGTGGTTTCCACTGTATTTCTCACATTACTTGGTTTTTCTGCATTTTAAATACAGAACAGGGAAAAGTAAGATGCATTTTTGAAGCAGCAGCAGTTAATTCACCTTAACTGTAGGGGACAGTCATAATGTAGATGTTATAAAAGAGAATGTCAGTAAGATGAGATCAATTGATCTTGAGAAAGAATTCTGTTGGAGCCTCAAGCAAATCTTTAGCAAGAATTGTGACAGTGGCTGAGGTTTGGTTCTACCTGTGCAGTGCTCCTCCTTGGGACAGTCCCCATCTCCAGGATGGTTTTACTTCTTCAGGTTTGAAATGTACTTCGACTTTCTCACTTAATATTAAAAAAAAAGTTTTACACTATACTGAATTACTTTTTCATTAAAGCAACGCGTTCCTTTCAGTTTTCAAAGCTGACTTGTTATTTTAAAATATGGTGGACTTCTCTAATGCTAAGGAACAGGAGGTAACCAATAAAAGTGTACTGGTGCTCCAGGTATTTTCATGAGCAAAATTCCTACTGATGGCAATTCAAAGGCAATGTGGCCGTACAGTAGTTGTCATTCTGATCTGTAATTTCTCTTTGTTATTATATTATTATTTTTATTTTTACTATTTTATTTGTAATATTATTTTTATTATATCATTGTAATTACTCTTTCCCCTTTATCCGATGTTGAGGGTTTCTGTTTCACCTTTATCCTGCCCAATGGAGGTGTAACTGCCTGGAGAAGCCCCATCAATGCACAGAATTCTATCAGGGGTTGGTGTAGGAGATTGAACCCCAGGCTCTTTGTGTCCATCCTTAGAGAGAGCTGGAGGAAGCATCTGCATGTGGGTGAAGCAGCAGAGGAAAACAGGCAGTGCACTGTTTATATTTAACCACCTGGAGCTCTGTCATCAGTAGGGAAAATGTCCAGACTGACCCTTTACCAGCTCAGCAATGTGCTGTGGATGACCATGAGCCTGGCTCTGCCATTGCCCTGCCTGGGGAGGGTTCAATGGTTCATTACTGAGTAAAATGCTGGCTACTGTTTCTGACTGATTTATTGGAGAGCACTTGGAACAGAAAGATAACTTGTATTGAAAGGACCTGGGGAAACACTGTAGGGTGAATTTAGGAAAAGAGTTTGGTGTTGGTTTATTGTTTCTGTTTTTCCCCCGCCCCATCAGTGGACATGAATCAAACTGGTGATATATCATATTTTATAAAATGCCTTTACCTCTGGCATGTGCTCATATGGAACCAGGCTGGGACAGGGGGAGTTCTGCAAGGCTCTCCTGGTGCGTGACCATTCAGGGGATGTTCCCAAATTCCAGCCCCCATCTCAACCCCTAGAGTTCATTGTAAATGCACTTTCAAAAAAATTTTTTTTTCAACAGTTTGATTACATTATCGACCAGTATCCTTTAGTTTGCAGCCAAATTTTAGTTTTGTTCTAATGGGCCTGGTACAGCAGCCTCTCATGGGTGTGGATAGATTCCCATGGTCCAGAGCACAGTTATTTGCCAGCTCTTCTAACAAAACCTGTGTGTGAAGGCACTTGAGCTCCCTGGTCTGGTGTTTTTTAAAACATTTTTAATCGAGCAAGCGGAGCTGTTTGTGTGCATTCTGCAGTTAGAGGAAGCAGAAGGCAGCACGGGGATGGCTGCTGAGCCTCTGCTGCTGTAGCAGCTCGGAGAGCAGCAGATGGCACGCTGCCCCCACGGCTGTAAATCCTCACATACGGGGCCTTGCTGGCAGCTATCTGCAAATGTGCAATAAACAGGCTCGCTCTTGGAAGCAGAAAAGTCAGACATACATCAAATGACTGAGTTAATACACATTTGTATAAATATTCAGGATTGTTTGGATTGTTTTATTTACAGAATAGATAATGGAAATTTTGTGTGCTTCAGCCATGTTGGAATGATTTTGTTTGCTCATATGCTTGCATACAGACAAACAGAAAATGGTTAGAGAATCGTGAAGAGTCTAATGAAAATGTAGAACAAGTCTTCTATATAAATATACAAATTTTGTTCATTAATTAACTCATATTCTTAAGCATGTGCGTGTAATAAAAGCAAACTCATTAGAGAGAAAGAGAATTGCCTAGGTAAATGAATGCATTCTTATTAACCAGCCCACTGGGGCTTGCTGTCTGAGGAAGGCTAGCAGAACCTTGGAGATTTCTTCCATGATGCTGTAATACACTTTTAGTGCCATAACCATTCCAGTACAAAAATAATGCACCAAGATACTGTCTTCTGTGACAGATAGATCTTTGAATGAATATATAGATATTAAATTTCTGTTGAATGCTGGGCTGGATTTTCTGACACTGTACAGGACTGTTAATATTTGTCTATCATTGTCTATCAGTACATGTTTTGTTTTAGTGCTGGCTTGATTTAGTTTTCACAGGGTCACTGTTTTGTGGCATGCTGCTGGTTTGGATGCTGGCAGGGAAGTAGGAAGTGAGTTGTCTGGAGCAGCTCTGCAGTGGCTTTACTGAAGCTGTAGCCCAACTGCTCTGGGTGGCAGCTGTAGATTATTGTAGTGCCACTGCTGGCCGCTGCTGAGAGCAGTGTGATGTGCACTGACACCATCAAAAACGGTGTTTATCAGCCAAAACATCACTGCTTTGACTGAGACTCTTCCTTTGCAACGTTCTTAACGTACCAACAGCTATACATATACATTTATGTATTTGTATTTCCAAGTGACACTGGACTGGGAGGAAATGATCACAAAGGACGGGCTTTGAATTCAGAAAGATCTTCATAAGCTGGAGAAATTACCTGAAAGTTTAAAATTCTGGTGAAACACCATGCTTAGGAATGAGAATTCCCTCTTGGAACTGTCCCTGGGACCGCTCTGGCCAGCAGTGTTATTTCAGGAACTGCTGTGGAGTGTGAGCAGGGGTAGATCTGTGGTATGTGTTTGTTTAGCTCATGAGAAAAATACATCATCTTCGTGGCTGAAGTAGCAGGAATATTGTGTCAGGTGCTGGATTTTCTTACTCTGTTTTGAATATTTAGCTCAGATTGAGGTTCAGCTGGAATAATGTGTCCAAATTTGGGCACCACACTTTGAGAAAACTGTAGATAAAAGGGAGAGTAGGACAGCACAAATGAGATGCAGGTGTTGCTTTGGTTTAGTTCAGCAAATAGAATACTGGAGTGGGACAAAAATCAAGGTTGTTTTAGAAAATCGAGTTGTTTCAGACAAGCCGATCAAATGTTTTCAGTGCCCTTCAAAGGAAAGATTAATTTGTAGCAAGGACGTCTTAGGGAAAGGTTTTTAACTGTGCCAGTAAGGGAGTACTGGTGAGTGCTGCCCAAGTGAAGATGTGATTGAAGTCCAGGTATAGTTAATCCATTGTCCCTGAAGTACAGAACCCAGAAGTCCTGCTGCCCTCATCTCCTGCTCCATAATCACTGTTATGATTGGCCGTGGTTGTTTGCTACGGCTCAGCCAGTGAAAAGGGTGGTCCCAGGGGAGTGAGCCCCCCTGTTTGTAGTGTGTGTGTCATGTCCATCAACCACTCATAAGGAATTTTCCTGTTATTCTTGGATTCTTGTTTTTAGCCTGGTATGTTTCAAGTAACTAATCACATCCATTTTAAAAGGAAAAATAATATGAGTACCAAGAGTGAAGAATTAGAAAAATTGCCGAGAATTAGAGTGTCTTTGTTGGCAGAGCAGTTTGACTCCTTTTCCAGATCAGAGTCCCCATTTATCCATGCTAAGGAAGATTTCTTTGTAGTTATCCAGCCACAGATGGGGCATTCACTGGATAGCCTGCAGTACAGAGACGCTGCCTGGTGACGTCTCTGCCAAGTTGTGTAACTTCTCAAGGCAGCAGAAAAATGAAGCTGGAGGTGCTGAGAATGTGAGGATCTTGTTTGTGGTGGGGCGGAGCAGAGTTGTCACTTTATGAGCAAGTTCTTCATGAGTTCCATACGAGTTCTTACCTTGCAAGACTTGTTAGCTGCGACCTTTTTGTGCTGCCAAGCATGTCAGACATTGCCCTTGGAGGGGGGAGACAGCAACAGGAGGGGTTTGTAGCCTTCCCTGGAGTGGTTCAATGTGCAGCTATTCCCAGCTCTCCTGGGAGAGGCTGGAGCAGCAGCCCGTGGGATTTGGCTGTCACTGTCCCTAATTGGCCATCAGACAGTGCCAAGGGTAAATAAAACTGGTACATTTTGCCAATTAATGTACCAAAGGAGATGCAACTGAGCGGAGGTAGTTACTAAAATTTCTTAAGTTCACTTAGAAACATTAACCTGAAACAAGTTTAACACCAAGGCGACTTCATACTCGGGAGTTCTGGCACTTGTAACAGCTCAGGGTTCCACATGTACACTGCCACAGTGATTGTAACAAAAAGATTGCTTTAAATGAAGACTTCTCCCTTGAGGTTGCATTAAGAGTTATTCTAGAAGTGTGTTCTTGAAAATTACATACATAGAGACGTAAAGATCTTTTTATTGTTAGTTCCTTTGCATCTTATTTTGGGGGGGG
>VZRV01003118.1:288559-311890 GCA_013398115.1 Falcunculus frontatus | reverse complement strand
GGGATGCTTTCAGTCGCTAAATATTTTGTGATTGAAAATCGGATTATTTAGCGGACAAGTGAGTGAGAAAGGAATACTTGAGGAGGTTGCTGTGGTTTCCAGGCTCAGGCCGGGTGTGGGGGGCTCCGTGGCGCTGCTGCTCCGGGGCCGAGCCCAGCGAGCGGCGCTGTTGGAGCGGAGTTCAGCCGGGACGGGCGGAGCGAGCTCCAAGTGTCACCGTCACCTCCACCGGAACGGCTCCGTGTGCAAGGGCGGCCTTCGTTCTGTCTGTTCAAAGGAATTATTTTATTAAAATGCATTTAGGCGAGCTCTTTGCTGCGAAGCAGTTAATGGTTCCCTGCTCGGATCTTTCTCATCCAGCAGCAGCCCCGGATGGGTTCAGAGAAGTCCTGGGCTGGTTTAATCCATCCCCGGTGGCTGCAGTTTGAGGGAACCCTCTGGAAGCGAGGAGCTCTGGCAATGAGGTGTTCCAGCAAGCCACGCTTTTATTTTGCCCCAGCTTTAAGCAGCAGTGGCAGGGAGCCAAGGCAGGCGAGCAGGAGAGGGAATTGCGGCTCCAGCGTTTCTGGGGAGCAGCCGCACGGACACGGGGGAGATGCAGCCGTCACCGGGCACCGGAGGGATGTTGGTCACACAGTCTCGGAGTCTGGGCTGGGTTTCAGTCCAGGGCAGGGGAGACGGAAGAGGGAAGTAGGAGTATCCACGATTTCTTTTGAAGAACCTTTCCCGTTACAAGTTGAAGCCTGATTGTGAAGTGGGGCTGGGAGGATGCAAAGGGCATTTCTTTCTGTATACTGCATGTATTCTGTTTGCTTGTGTGGTCAGTACAAAGAGCTGTGTCAGCCTTTGGGATTGCATCTCTATGTGTTTTTAAAGCTTTTAAATGATAGACTAGGCAGATCTGCATTATCATAAAAAATTATCTCAAGGGTTTAGAATTCAGACTACAGTGAGTTTAGAGGGGAGGAGAAAAATACAGTTTTCTTGCTGGAAGGTGTTTGCAGCAGCCGAAAGCCAGAAGTGTACATAGCCAGGGCTGCCTGACTCTGAACACAGGCTTGTCCTCTCACCTGGAGTGGCTGCTCTCCTGACTTGTTACTTGGAGGTTTCTTCAGCATATGTATATTTCTTTGATTACGTTGCCTGCAGACACAGAAGCATGGCCTAGCAGAAAAGAGAAATACACTTTGTTGTGCAGTGTGTGACCACTTTTCCCCCGTGCAATACGAGACCAGAGATCTGCAGCAGTCCCGCTGCCTTCAGTGGGATCCTTGCAGGTGGAGGGGTTGAGCTGTGAGTGGCTCATCAAAAGCTCTGGGCCCTGGCATCTCCATGATTAATGATATCTTAACCCTTATGAATGATTATCCTTTGCTGGCTGTAAAATACATACACTGTTTTATTTCATTACCACGAGGTGAAGATCCCAACACTGACAGGTGCTGGGAATTAGCAGGCAGTTTTGAAATTGTTCTGTGCACTAGAAATTAGATCTCATTTTAATTCAGCTTTTCCAAACTAGTAAATGAGGTTAATGCCATACATATTCAGCTGATATGGATGAAGAAATTGATATAAAGTAGATCAACATAGCTACAGGGCTACTTTAATTTATACGTAAAGAGGCAGTGATAAATGAAAGTAATGTAGTAGTGGTCACTAAACTCCTCAGCCATCAGGGATTCAATAGTGTTAGTTGCTCATTAAAGACATGGTTGGGGTTACCTCAAATAGAAATTTGAAAAGAAATAGCCAACTAACCCTTAATTATCAAAACATAGAAAATACTAATTATGCCTTAATTAGCTTTTCTTTTAATGTACTGAAATTGTTACTTTTTGTGTAGCACAAATGGATAGTTATATCAACAATAAATAGGTTGTTTTAATAACTTTCTTTTACCTCTGGGAAAACCACACTCCAATTTTTAATATGCAATAATGCTTCTCTCTAGCCTGTAGGAGATGAAAATTATTAAGTAGCTTTATTTTTTGAAGATCTTACAGCAGCTTTGGGAAGAATTATTTCACTATGCATCAATTATTTTTAATTGAACTGAATATATTTCAGATTGCATGAAATGCCTCTCATTTAAGCTTAACATTTAGAGTTTGTTAAGGAAATCTCACGGTGAGAATTGGATACAACTTACTTCTGTGGCACATTCTAGGAAAAATAAAAACCAGTTGTTTCAGAAGAAAAATATTGTCACTGGTATTTTCCCCTTCACTGGGGCAAATCTCATTTTTGCTCTGTTTCATAGCTCCCACACTGTTCTCATCCAATCTCCCTGCAATTTATATAGGAGAAGGAAGTAGGGATTGGCTTGGGTGGGTCTGGGATCCATCTGGTGCTGATGGAAAGCTCCAGCAGCTGTTGCACAATTCCCTTCCTTTTGAGGCACCCCGGAGCCTTCCTCTGGGGATGTGTGCGGGGAAGGAATGGCCCGAGCACGGCGGGTTGTGCTTTATCAGACACTGCAGCTTTGTGCTTTTCCAGCTGAAGCATGGCAGGGAAGCACTGAGCAGTGCTGGGCAT
The DNA here is from genome assembly GCA_013398115.1 of Falcunculus frontatus. Lineage (NCBI taxonomy): Eukaryota > Metazoa > Chordata > Aves > Passeriformes > Falcunculus > Falcunculus frontatus. The sequence goes on along the minus strand of VZRV01003118.1, from coordinate 309,352 downwards.
CAAAAATCCAAATTCATTTCACTGCCCGTGATGAATTAAATAGAAGGTAGCTGCTAGTACAGAAGTCAAAATAAGTAGATGACATTGACCAAAGATTGCAGGTTATTTCCAAATAAGTAGAAATTATACAAATATCTTCAGATTCTTATTAGTCACTTTTGGTGAACTTTTCCTTTTAAACACTTTTAGCTGTAAATTAGAGCAGGTGTTGTAGAAATTTAGGTGTTGCAGGATACCAACTTACAATTCAAAAAGATTTTGAGTGTTCCATACACCTGGCATTCAATACAGTCCAAATTCAGTCTATAAAAATAAATGGACAAATACAGTTGTGTTATTTGACAAGTAATTTCCAGGTGGCTTTAGTTATAGCTTTAAAGAAAAAAAAAGTTTCTAAACCTTTAAAGAGCAAAAATGAGGTAAGAACATTTAATGTTTCTCGAATGAAACATCTGTTTCCAGCATGGAGACAGCCCCAGAACCAGTCAAATCCGTAGCTCAAACTTTTAAGTGTGGGACCTTTTTGTGGGATTGGAGGTGTCAGTTTGGTGTTTTGGCAGCAGCTTAGTGTTTAGAATCAGCAGGGGGGCTTGGAAAAATTAGGGGTTTTTTTATTCTCAGCCTCAGAAAAGATGTTGCTTCGTGTGTGTTTGAATTCTTTTGGTTCCCTCCTCTTGGAGGCTCTGACCTTTTGACTGGCTGACCAATTTCTAGCGAGTTTGGGAGCTACCAAAGATTTATTTGAGTAAATGTTACCCAGGCAGATCTCCTTTCATGTTTTTTATCACAGTTCCTATCCTTCCATGAGCAGAAAGAACTTTCAGTAAATATTCCTGAACTAATATTTGCACTTATTTAAGTGCCTAAAGATTGGACAAGCTAAGTAAATTGTGCCAGTGTGTATAAAATCGTGTTGTTATTTTTGATTCCGGATTGTGGTTTGCACTGACAACCATCTTGCTTCATGTGAGAAATAATTTGATTTCCTTTGAAGAAATCTAATATTTTGGAGGATTCTTTAGGTACTTTGTGGAGAATTTTTTGGTCTGTTTTTAAATTTAAAAAATGACAACAGTGAACGTGAGCTGGAATCTGTGACATTATAGTTCATGGGATTGGCCAGCAATACTTACTAAAAAAGCCTTGGCAAACTTTAAATCACAGTGTCTGTCCTTTAACTGCTTTTGGAAATATTTTTATTGAATCTCTCCATTAGTTGGAAATTCTGTACAGCAAACACACCGTCGGGACATGGAGGCAAACACTCAGAACTGTGTGGAAGCATAAACACTGGGCTCCTCATTAGGTTGAGTTGTAAAGTATTCTTCATTTTACATGTCCTCAATTGCATCATTTTTACGTGGTTGTTTTATGTGTGAATCAATGCTTTTCTTCCTGGACTCTACAGCACATTCCCTTCTGCATTTGCTTGGGGAATTTTTATTGTGCTTTCTCTTTTCTCAGATTTTACATTATATTCTCCTGCCTTCCTGCTTCTCTTACAATGCTGTTTAAAATATTTAAGCCCTTAAAACCTCCTTTTCTTTTTTTTCCCCTCTGGAGTGCAGTGTGTTTGCTGTTCTGTCACTTACACCTTTGTCTCACTAACTCGTTACCTTTCGACTCCTTGCTCATGACAACTAAAACCTGCATGAATCATTCTAGAGACATTCTTTAATCACATGTTTGCAATTAAAGCACTGGTTTAAGTGCCATGCTATTTTATTTTAGAGTTTTATAACGCAAATCTGGCAATACTAAAAATAAATAATAAGCATAGTTCAGTTCTTCACTTGGCTGTAGCTGAGCTTTATTTCATAGCTGCTAATAAAGGCACATTATCATGTTCAGGGATTGCAATTATCACTGAAATGTGTATGTCCATTAACTGCAACATTAGGCTGAGGATATAATTACTGTCTAGAGCCAATATCTGTGTAAAGTTACGTCTATGATGCTATTAGGCTATAAGCAATATTTGTAAACTAATATTTAAACATTTCAGAATTGATTCCATCACTTGCGGACTTAAAATCTAATCCTACTTCCACTCCAAATTATTGATGATTTAAGTGTTTGGCAAATATATTATTGGGTTATTTGGATGTGAGTATAATTTGTGATGTGAGAATTTTTCTAATGGCAAATGCTCAGAATGAACTGAGCTGGTGGCAGGAGGAGAGAGAAGCTGAGGTGACAACAAAATGCTGATAAAATAGTGCTACAGTGTGTCACAAAATGCTGCAAACAGGGTTCATTTTTCTCAGAGTTACATTTCAGATGACTTAGTACAGCAATTTACCTACATAAAAACCTGTTGCATGCTTAGGAGACAACAAGGAAAAGACTTTCCTAATATCACAAGCATGTTTTAAAGAGGAATGAGGTTGAGTTTGTGCATTGATTTGCTTTCTGAAAAATTCTAGTGTTTCTGCTGACAGAAGAACACGAAATTGCCTGTGAAATTAGGTGGATAGTTCATTTGCAAAACTAGTCTAATCCACCTGTAAGTAATTCCACACATGTGGAGATGTTTGGATCTGTAATGAAGTGACCTTTTTTGTACATTTTGTTTTATATGCAAAATATGCATGGTAGTAATTGACTTTTGAGTGCTCGTGTAAATTAATTTTCTGTTGTATTTCCTTGGCATGTGAGTGATAGCCACGACTTTGGTTAATTTGGTTACCTGACCCAGTAATGGATAGTTGGGGAATGCTGTTTGGGAGTCAGTGTTCATTCTTTCAGCATTTTACATCTTATTTTGAATGCCAGTGCATTTCAGATTTTTCTAAGATAGAGGAACTATTACACTGCTCAGTGATTTTCTTCTGGTACAGATATATCTAATAGATACCCAATATAATTCCTCTTTCTGCTTTGCGCCAGTAGTTTAAAATTCAGCTTTCACGTGTGTCTGCTTTGTGGCTTACCAGCCTCTGCTCTGTCTTTGATGGCTGCACTTGGCTGTGATGACACCACTTACATTTGCTACCCACAGCACTAAATGTGACTTCGTATTTATTGGATTGTTTGTATCTTCTGTGTTGATTATGTTCTTTGTTTTAAAATTCACGTACTTCACCTCAAGCAGATTCTCTCCTCTGAGTAACCTCCAACTGCTGGACCTTTTCACTTGTGCTGCATATCCCAAACCAACTTAGCAAGAGGGAATAAGTAGCAAATAGGGCGTCTTGGGGAAAAAACAACCCCAGCAACTCAGGCTAACTTATGACTTACTCATCTAAAATATATTGGTTTTGTTGCTGTGCGTTGGCCTTGTATCCTCATTATTTAAGTAGCTTAATGAATTAATTTAACAGACCTTGCAGTAAGTAAATTAACCATCAGAGTTCAATGCAGTGTGAATAATTCTTTAATATTAGACTACAACAATTTTTATGATTCAAGTTAAACTTAATTATGAGATTGCTTATCGCATATTTATATAATTCAAAGAGGAAAAAATACGCAAAATAATACATCATAAGTACATCTGTCAAAAAAAGAACAATCCAGTAAAAACCCAGGAGGTTGGAAAATTCTTGTTGATGCTGGGTGAGTTATCCACCATTCTATTTGGGTCCTGGGATCGTGGTGTGCACTGGCCAGCACTGATGAAAGGGGGCTTGTGTGATTTTACCTGTCCAGTTGTTTAGCCTCTCCTTCAAAAAGCCTTAAGAATTGAATTCAGTTACCAGCAGCTAGTGTATGACAAAAACAGTCCTCTAGATAATCTTCTAGATTTTCTTTTGCAATAATGTTGACACTTCAGATTTATAAAGGAGAGTATGTATTTGTCTGGCAGTGTTCTTAAACAGGAGTTGTTTCACATCACTAACTTCAGTTCACTGAATTTTTTTTTCCCTGAGAAAATACTTAACCCATGTAGTAATCTTCCCAGGCAGCTTTATGCACTGATGACTTCTATTCTTACACGTGAAACAAAGGTGATAATTGAGTTGATAAAGTCAGACTTCCACCCTTTGTGACCTCAAGATCACTTGGTTTTGATATTACAAAAAAAGCGTTAAATGTGGCATGGGAACTGTCCATCCCTTGGGGTATTTTGTGCTTATTTTGTTATAGTTGTAAATTCTGGGTTAATCCAGAATTGAAAAGGACAGGCTGTTTCTCCTCTTACCTTTTACTCCCATATCGCTACTCCTGGTGTTTTTAATTAAATAGGATTGGATAGTTTGCATTCCTATTATGGTCTATTAAATTTTTTCATGCGTTTTAGAGTTATTTGCAAGTATTTGTGTGGAAAGGTCAATGTTGGCCTGATCAAGTGTTCGTGGAGCAACATGTACAGAAACCTTTGTCTCTTTTATTAAGCTGTTGTCACCTGACCAGCAAAGCATCACTTCCACTCCAGGTGAGATGAAGTCAGTGGAGCTGAGTTCCCAGGGATGATTTCCTGCAGAGCAGCAGCAGTCATGTCCAGTATGTAGCGTGAGAAACCTTTTGGGGTTTGAGACATAAATGAGGCTTCAGCTACTTCCTCTGTTTTGCAGTTCCTTTGATCTGGAAACTTTCCAGATGCATGAAGTCGTGAGATTTCTGAGTCAATTTTTAAAAAATTTTTGTTTGGACTGCCCTTGGCTTCGCATGAGTTATGTAGACACTGAGAGTGTCAGAGGAAGAAAACATCCACATCACTGTAAAATGCTTCCTGATGAATAAAGGGAGAAGGCTCCTCTGAGGCAGGTGAGATGTCATACCTACCTCCTTCCTTTTGCACCTGTATGACAGTAACTGTACCAAAAAAGGGCTGCACAGGAACCTCTGCATTTTGCTCAGTCAAGGAAAGAGCTTCCAGCAAGCCCTCCTGTTCCTATTTGGGTGCCAGTTTGTGGCTCATCCAAACATTTTGATGGTACTTGCACTCTGGTCTTTTTTTTTTCCCTTTCTGCTAAATATTTGAACCATTTGTGCTTTTCATCGCATTTTATTGTACCATTAGGAAAAGCTGTAAAGTGTTTTCAAATGTCAAGTTTAACTGGGAAGATACTTTAATTAATACAGAGGCTGCTTTTGCTTATGTGATTTGCTTTGGTGTTGAAAAGCCAAAGAGCTCACAAGGAATGGTGTTAGAGGGTACCAGAGAGTGGTTTTTCTCCAGGAAAAGGAAATGAACCCATTGTCGCTCTGTTGTTTCCTTTTTTTTTGTGTTGCACAAGAAATAAGCACCTTTCTGGGAGATCTTGTGGCAAATGAACCTACCAATGGCTCATTCTCCTCCTTAGGGAATATTTGGCTTGTCCCCTGCAGTTCCAGGACTGCTCATAAAGGCCCAGGTGAGAGGTCAGTGCTGTTGTGTGCTTTCCTTCCAAGTAAGGTGAGCCATGAGAGATGAGCAGCTTCCATCTAGAAATCTACAGTAGGGCTGGTACAGATGTTTTGAAGAAGCCTGATTCTTCAGAAGTGTTCAAGCTGTTGACATTAATTTATTTTTTCAAGGTCAAACTGCTTAGGCTGAAAACCTTTTCCTACGTCTTGTCAAACATTTTGAATACATTTACAGAATGAACATATTAAAGGTTAGGAATTCCCATGGTCTTCCTTAAATATACGGTCTTCTGCTCTTTGTTCAAACAGAATATTGGATTCCGTAACTTTGACTAATGAGACTCTTGGAGGTGTTCATAGCATGCTGTGAAATCAGTGATTCCAACTGAGATCAGGATTGACCACTTCTGGTTGTGCTCTCCATGATCTCGGCTCTACAGGGCACTGGAGAATTTTCCAAAGTGGAAACGATGACCATTGGTAACGTTCTTGCAGAACCAAGTTCAGCAGTCAGTCTGCACGAGCTGCAGATCCCAGCTCGGGTCGCGGTGGCAGCGCGCGGGCGTCGTTCTGTGTCGCGCTCGCTGCTGCCGGTGCTCGGCCGCGAAATGGGGCTCTGCCAGGACTTCTTGGCAGTCAAACCAAATCTCCTGTTCTTTGCATGAGAACAAGGAGTTCTGCTTCTTAATGCTGGTGTGAAAATGTCGTCTGCTGGTTTAGAGATATAAGCCCCAGACGTGGGTTTTCTGACAGCCTCACACAGACCTGGGGAGCTTGTGTTTCTATCTACCCCATCATTCGAGACTTTCACGTTTTTTGGAAGCTGGTATAAAGATTTCAAACTAATTTTGTGTAAACAAACACACATCCTATGAGTTATAAACAAATACTGATTTCTTGAACGGTTGACCAAAATAGTCTCATACCAATTCACTGAAGAACTTATTGTTCCTAGATCGGGGAAGGGATTTTAGAGTTTTTACTGGACAACAACCACAGAGGAAATAATTCCCTAGCAGTTGTGATTCCTTTTACCTGTCTCATAGGTAGAGGTATCTCCTATCATTCCTTACACACGTGTATGGTAGTATATTACTCTATATAGCTTTTAAAATCAGTATTTTACTTACCATCCTTCAAATTCCTGTAAATTATGATCATTAGAAATTCTAATGCAATGAAGTGGGAGCGGCCAGTTGCTTCTCTGGATTCTCTCCTAATACGACTGGTTTCATCCTTCTACTGACCGGGATTTACTGGTGAAGTCATTTGCTCTGTCAATCACTTTGAAATTCATTGAGAGCTGATAAATGCCACTTTTTTCCTCAGCATCATCATCATTTAGAGAAGTTGTTTGCTCAAAGTATGATGAGTCTTCAAGGTGTTAGAAACTTGTTCTAACTGCACAGGCTTTGCAGCTGCCTCCGGTTTATGCAGCCCCCTGCATAAGTTATTTATACAGCCCCCTGCATAAGTTATTTCAGTGTGTTGTGGCACTGTGGCTAAATTTAGTGCAGCACCAGGACTGCTGTGAAAAGCTTCCAGTACCCTTGGAAGCTAAGGAGGAAAGATGTTCTCCTGAGCTACTGGGATTTTAAGGAAATTCATACTTTGCAAAGTAAATCTAATGATTTGTATTTATTAGCATTTGTGGTGATCATTTTAAAAACAGCTTTAATTGTACGTGTTGTGAAATCCACTGTTTCCTTTACAAATAAATAAATGAATCAGTCACATCTGTTGGGAGGTATGGGCTGTGTGAGAGGCAGAGGGTCAGCAGAGGGAGCACAAGGAAACGAACAGGACTGTGCTGTGTTATGGACTGGGGTGGGAGAGCTTCTGCTGAACATGCACTGAATAATCCAAAACCTGTTTGTTTGGTAGTGTATAAAGATTTAACGGCAGGAACACTTTCAGGCTGCCACCATGAATACTTAGATGGTGAATGATACCAAGTTATTTCTAGAGGTGCATAAACCTGTCAAGTGGGACTGATCTGTGATATGGGGAGGTGTTTCTATCACCAACCTTGGATTACTTTTTGCAGTTCAGCTTTGTTTTAGTTTGCCTTTTGCTCTCCTCCTGTGCCAATAAGCAAATCCTTGTGCAAATCCATCCCTCCTGTTCACCTCTGGAGGGCCAGGGGGAGGGGAAGCAGCTGGGTGGAGGCTGCTTGTGCTGCAGGGTTTCCACACACACGTTGGTGGCATTGAGCTTCCTGCTTGCCTTGACACTACTTTGGCCCAAAACAAGGGAGAAGATATTTTTGAGAAATACGTATTTCATTTTTAAGCATGCTTAACCTTAATAGTTGTGACAGATTTTTAAAAATATGTGCATTTGAGACAGCATTAATAATTCACGTGTGTTTCATTAAGAAAAAGAACAAACAGTCTATAGGGCCATTAAATTCTTACTTGGCTAAAATCATCAAAATTTAGATGACCTAAAATGGTACCTTGCTGGGGTCATAATATGGCATTTGAAAAAAAATACCCTGTGATTTAGTTTTGATTCTGACAATACTCAAAAGGATTTGTTATGTCTTACAGACCTTTCTGCAAACTACTAATGGGATGAACACAATATATCACTTTTATAATAGTGAGCTATTAAAGGCAAACATAAAGCAGTCTGAAGCCCATAAGTGCTGCCAACAGCTCCTGCTTTAATGAATTCCCTTTTAGATGTCCATTAAATGCTCATGGCAAATGTACTCATAATGGAAATGGCAAATCTAAATGGGTAGATATGAATAATCCATGGAGTTTAAATTCTGTTTATGATCATCTTCACATTTAGTTTTCAAGACAACGCAGTTTAGTTTTCATTACAGTTTGGAATAAAGAGGACAGGGAGTAATTGATTGCTTCAAGCAGATTAAAATCAATGGGTTGCTTTTCAAAGAACCCGTTCAATGCAGTAATTTCAACTTTAAACATTGATTTAGGGAACTCAACACAAAATGTTTTGTGCTGTGTGAACTTTTATGTGGAAAGACTAATACTAATTTTATTTCTATATATCTGTATATAGAAATATATAGAGGTTGTTATCAGTATGTGCATGAGTAAACAGTGATCTATAGTAAGTTATTTTGGTATTATTGCACTCATATAATGAATCAATGAGATTCCCGTCATCATTGGGATACTGTTTGTAAACCATTAGCACACAGAAATTACAGCCCATCATACATCATTACTGTGATTGAGGCTTTATTACCATATTCTCAAATTGCTTGCTTGCTATAAAACTAAATAGACACCAGACAACTATAGGTAGACGATAGACTGTGCATTATTGGACTGGAGTAATGAAGGATTATTGTAGCATAATGGGGCACAACTTATGAGGAAAATAAACTTGGCAGCAAAGGAAAGCTTGAGTGTTTTTAATGTTTGTTGTTACTGCTTTAAAGGTCAAATATATTTGTTATGATCGAGTTACTGTTTCCTTATTTCATGAATCATACACTTTTTTTGTTCCACATAGGCCTTGTTTTATACTTAAGCATTTAAAACACAGGAACTGCACTGCACCTTTCAACTCCAGAGGTGGATTTACAGCTTTGGAGGGAGTGATGTGGTTGTCGAGGTGCTGGGGTGGGTGAGAGCACGTCCGTAGCTCTGCACACATTGGTTTTGTGCTGGACTGAGGCAGGAAAGAAAAACTGCATCAACAGACGTCAGCTGTTAAATGTGATTTAAGTTCTCCAAACACACATTAGGAATTTTGGGAGCTATAGTGAAAGGATTTATGATACCTCTATTTTAAAAGATGAGAGGAAACACTGAATTTGGACTTAGGGAATTTAGCAGTCTCTTGTGACAGAACCAGGGGCTTTGCAGTACAACACCAGTATGCACAGGATATACTCAAGGTATTACTTTCTTCAGCTACAGAAAAAATTATATTTTAGAAAATTAAATTACTTCAATTTTCTAAATTTTGGAGTGAGGCCCATAGTCACCCAGTGTTAGTCCCAAAGACTCAGTGGAAAGAGACCTGCAGCTCCAAAGGCAGTTCTGTATCTTGAGCCCACTGATGAACTTTCTCTCTCCCACCTCTGTTCCCACATCCTTGCTCACAGCTTTCTCTCCCCATTTGCTTGCCCTGATATTCTCCTGCTTCTTTCACAGTGAGTTCCTGTGTTACTTGTCTTTGCTGAAGCTGGAGTGACACACGAGATCACTCACCCTTGAGGAATTTTTTGGTTTAGTTTGGTTTGGTGAGGTTTTTGTGCGTAGAATTTAGGACGTGCCCTAAGAGGATTTATTCTGACCAGGCTGGGGAGTCATGGAAACATTGGGAGTTTCTGAAGGGGTTCCAGGTTATTGCCATCATCAGGGACTTGTGTTTCAGTAGGACCTACGAGCCTTGCTCGTGTTCAAGCACCAGGCTATTGGTGTGTGTAGCTGAGATGGGCTGTAACAACATCTGTGGCTTTGCCAAGGGCTGTCACCAGCCACAGTGAAAATGTGATGGTGATTTGTGACATCACTGTGGACGAGTGTGCAGTGAAAGGCTGGGCCCTTGCAACAGGCAGGGAAGAAAAACAGACAGCGTGTGTCTGGATACCCCTGTGCAGCCTGGGAATGGGATTCACTCCCTGGGAGTGTTCTTTTATTACAAAGCTTGAATGGTTGGCTGCTGAGTGATGGCAAATCAAGTTTACCCGACCGTGCCTTGGCTGGGGGCTCGGTTCTATGCTCCCAACTCTTTCCAGTGGCAGTGCCTGTGTTGATTCTAGGAACTGTTATTTAAAATAGACATCTAGCATATTTCTTGTGGAGGAATAATTTTTAAATATAGGCATAAAATTCATTTCACTGGGCAGTGCTAATACTCTCTATCATCCACAGTATAAAGTGTGCATGAGAAGAAATATTTGTTATTATTTCCAGTTCTCTTGAGTTGGACATTGTATTTGAAAAATAGTCTGTCAGAATGCTTAGTTATCAATAAATGTTGACACTTTTTTATAGAGTTTCTTTGGATAAAAGCTCCAGGACAGAATGAGTAAATGTATTTAAATGTTAATGCAATTGTTTTTGTAGGTATTTAACCATTTTGAAGTATACTCCAATCAGCTCTGCCAACCCCATATTTGAGCTGAGAGCCAAAGTCAGATATAGATTTACTCAGGGCTTTCTTAGTACACACAGATGCTTGATTTCTCTTTTTCATCAAAGCTAGTTTTGATTTTAGCATTGTCAAAAACCAGTTGTTCTAACAGTAAAGCCCAGGTACATTCTGGAGATAATTGAGATTATAAGGCTTTCACCTAAGTTTCTTTAAATAAAAATACTTAACCTAAATAATTAAAAATATTTAATCAATTTTGATTCATGACCCATTTTTATTGCAAGTTATATTTAACAAGTGTGTATATAAGCAGTAAAGAGATAAATGTTTTCTTTAGTTTTGAGTGTGTTTTGGTTTTTTATTTCCCCAGTAGTGGGAAGTTCCTGTACAGTCATGAATGTGTTTATGACCTCACAGGTGTTACAGCATTTTCATTATGAACGTTTGTTGTTTAAGAGGGAACATATGACTAGCCTTTGAGCTCCTGGCGTTTTGCATGTGTTGCTGCTCTCCCCAGCAGAGTTTGTGACAGCAGCTCTGCTGTCACACAGGGAGAGCAGGGGGCTGTTCTCACACCCCACTCTGTCGTCCCCACGGCAGGAGGAGGAGTGAAAAGGCAAAATGCTCTTAGCTCTGTTTAGGTTCCTCTTTTACAGCAGTGCTTTCTTCATGTATTCTTTTAATTCCTCCTCTGGCCTTCCACATCATTAAAGTCCTTCTTGGTCACCTCTCCTGTGCTGACCAAGGTCACTGGTCAGCACAGGAGAGGTGCTGGTCACTTCTCCAGCTGAAGGCAGTTGTTGCCTTCCCCTTCTGAGGAAGGTGTGTCCTTTGAAATGTAAGTGCTTTTTCTTTACCACTTGTAAGAGCTGTGTGTTCGTCAAGCCATATTCTGCTTTGAGACTGAAGAAAATATTCATGATTTTCTTCTTATGAAAGTGTTGATATGCTTTACTGCAGATAAAAATCGAGATTATCTCTGTACTTTCTGGTAAGCTCAAATGATGGTTGGTCTGCTGACACAATAATGACTGTGGTCTTGTACACAAAGACCTTGCTGTTTCTAGGAGGATCCTTTTCCATCATTGCTGCAATGAGGGAATTGTATCCAGCACTATCCAAACTGTAACATGGATGTGGTTGAAATCTCTGTCTATGCATTAATAAATGACCACACACATGGACAGAGATCCTTCAGTAAGAGCTGCATGGACACGGTGTGGGCCTTGCACTGCAAGGGTTCTGTGACTGGGAAGGGTCCCATTTGACTAAAAAGCTATTTTTCTGTTCAAAATGCGTCTGTAGCAGACACAGGAGCTGCTGGGAGGGGACTCGATTGAGATGTCCCAGCTCCAGGACTCACACTTGGTGAAGTTTCATGGTACAGGTTCATGGTCCGCGTAAGCTGCTGTAAAACCACGCTGCAGCTGGAAAGGTGCATTTTTGTCCTGCATTGTCATTGCTGTGTGAGGCTGGCTGGGGTTCACTGTCTCTCCATGTCAGGACTGGCTTTTGCTCCTGCCTGCAGAGTTGCCAGGGTGGGAGCTGCTGAAGATGTGGCCGTCTTGTGAAAAAACATATGGACTATTCATTCTTCTCTACTATTTATTTCTATTGTACTGTTATTCTCAGGTGTGTCTACAGCTGTCAGAAAGGAATTTGTAAAACACACTCACTCACTTCAGAACATTCTTTGTAATTTTAATTACAGGTTTGCAGTTAAAGTAACATATATGAATTTGGGAGTTCACATTGAAAGAACTTACGAAGTTCTTCCTGTTGTGTGCATCGCAGCTGAGTAGCTGCTGCCATAAAAAAATTGAGGAGCCCATGCTCTGTAAAAGTGTGCTGCAGCAGTGATGCATCAGGACTTTGGTATTTATGTGGCACTAAAAGCATTTAAGTACATGAAGAGTCCTGTTGAGTTCCGTAAAAAAAAATTTGCTGTAAGTTGATGTAGTGCCTGACAATTCCAGTTTTAATAAGAGTGATATTCCGTATTTTTGCATGAAAGCTTCTGGAGTTCTTAATGGGGACTAGTGAAACCATCAGGGTAGAGGATGCAATTACTGAGAGGCAGTGAGCAACTTGATGGGCATTCACTTTTGCCAGGGGTTTTGGAAATACATGCTTTTTAATAAAGTACATTTGACCTTTCTTTGGCTTCTATTTGGCATGAATTCACAGTTTCATTTCAGTTCTGAGAGTAGAGGCAATGTCTGTAAACCACAACACATCGTTATGCACCAGTCCAAATAGGAGGTAGGGGTAGGGGAGGAAATGATTGTTTTGTTGTATTTTATGGATGCTTGACAACACACATGTATTAATGTAATTTTAACTAGGATATATACAATAAGAGCATTCCAGGTTGAGAAATGGTTGAAACACATTGCTGATATGCAACATAGAGGCAAAATCCTGCTTCTGGTGAGTAGAATGTGTCAGACCTGGAAAACTCAAAGAGCTTTTGTCTGAGTTTCCTGTGAGTGCCTCTGTCGTGGGCCCACGGCTCAGCAGTGAGAGTCCTGCTGCAGCTGGGAACCCTCCTACAGCTCCCCTCCTTAAAAAACAACTCCCTTGGCTTAAGGAAAAATCCTTTGAAGTAATGATGATGGTGTAATGTATCGATAGGTGTTTGTGGGATTCCATTATCTCTGGCCTTGGTTTGGAAAGAGCTTCCCCATGGTCCTTTCATCAGGAACTGGCTCGTTCAGTGCTGAATGAGTCAGGGTCTGGTTTCTTCAAAGAGAGATGTCTGTCAGGAGGTTTGAGAATTCTGGAGGAATTACTGATAGGCAGTGTTCTTTTCTTGAGTTTAAGACAGCTGTAATTATAAACATCTCACCGACTGGGTTTGTAATAGACGTGATTAGAGTAAATATATTCATTTGTTAGGTTTGAAGAATGTATTTCTATTGACTTTTAGGTAGATCTTTCATGCAGTTGCAGAAAGTGTCTCTAACTTATGATGTGTTGATACCATTTTTACATAATAATGTTTTATGTGTTTTAGAGTGCTGCATGAAGCCACTCATTTTTATTTGTGTTAAATCTCTTAATGCATATTTGGTAATATTTATAGATATGTGTTTTCATTTAGTCAGTGGAAATCAGGTAATTTCCTAATTTCTCATAAATTGTGAGGTATGTTTGATTTCTCTTTTTAATAATATAAATTATTCTGGTTTAAAATATTTTTTAAAACGTTTCATTTGGAAGTATCACTCAGGTTTTGACAATCACATTTAACACGATTGCATTTGGTTTGCTCATCAAAAGTGGAGAACATTTAATATTTATTCATAACAAAAGTATTAGAGAAGCTGTCAATAAATTTTCTGTCATAATTGAATCATAGGATATCTAAATTGTTGATAATATGATCTGCTCGTTAAACAAAAGTGTCTGGAGAAAATGATGGATTAATTGACTGATGGCTAAGGTTTCTCTCAAATATAATGGTTTACCCAGTTTGATTTGATTTGTGTAAAATAACTTTCTCTAATAAACAATTTGCTCAGAGGCAATAGAAGAAATGAATGGTTATCAAACCAAACTTAATTAGTCTCTCCTAGATTGATATTACTTGGGGAGTCTTCGTTTTAATTGTGGAGAGCTGGATACAAAGAGTTTGGTTCATTATATTTTTCCTGTATAAACACTATTGTGTAACTACCTATGGAATATAACGTGTAAATTCATTTTAATAAGTGCTTGTAAAGTGGATTAGCTAATTATGCCAGGCTAAAAATGATTCCTTTAATTATTTTACATATTTAACTAGTACTTCAATTTTATTATTGTTAGTCTGTAAACATAATTTGTATTAGCTCTGCCAAACTAATTAGAATATATAACTTAAACAGTTTTAACAGTTTTGTAAGGCTCATAGTGCACTCTTCTCTCAAAAATACATTTCTATTATAAAAATATTTAAATGATAAAATTTTTGACATAGGAAGATTTTTATATGTGAGGAAGAATAACTTTTTCTCAAAAATACGATTTCAGAAAAGTCCATGTGGTTCGAGACTCTGGAATATTTGTCAAATGAAGGAAAAAAACTTTTGTTTTCCTCCGAGATGGAGTCAAACTAGACATAAATCACTGACTAACATAACTTTGTGGGATTCCAGACCATTGGATTGTCCATGGATAACACAAACCACAAATACAGTCGCATATCACTCTGTCAAAGCTTAAGCACATACTTAATTGCATTAGTAGGTGAAAATCTGCACGTTCAGACTAAGAAGAGTTGGTCTTAAAGGCTTCCAGTTAATTTAAGGTAAATAATTGTCTCTTTTAAAAAAAAGAATTTTCAAAACATCTGTAGAAGCTTTACAAGATTTTAATATAAAATGTACATGAGAGGGCTGTCGTTTGAAGCTGAGTAAGTGTGGAAAGCAAGACATTAGTGAAGAGTAATTTGGGTGTTCTTAATTATATTCATTCATGATTAATCTAGGGCTTATAAACCCAGAAATTAATCTGGTTTATTGTTTCTTCTCGCACATGAAGTTTTCATTTTGACAATTTTTTACTTTAGTTTTCCTTAGTGTAGGGAGATACAGAGAGCTGAAAGCGCAGGGAGGAGAAAGGAGCATCTTTTGGTTGTGTCTGTGTGCGGTCACTGAGGGTAGGTGTGAGCTCTGACGTGGGGAAATGGAGCTTTCTGAGTGGAGCTGGTGCCCTGAGGCTCCCCTGGCACCTCCGTGTGGGTGACAGGAGCCTGGCACGTTGGGCACGTCTCAGCAGCAGAAACAGAAACGAGCTGAACCTTTGGTACTCTCAATTAATGTGTTCTCAGGAGCTCTCTCTGAGAGATGGGCTCTTTGCTTGTCCTTGTCTCGGGTCTGTCAGGCCATCGGGGCACCCACTCTGTGCTGGTGTGTTGAGTCCTCACTGGAATGGCTCCCTGTGAGTCTCACCAGGATTTGGGGAGCAAGACAGAGAGAAGGTACAGTAGTCTTTGGAGTACTGTAGGTTGATGAAAATAAACCTAAACAGTAAAGTCTAGCAAGTCCCTGGACACTATTTACATATCAAACTTTATCAGTTAAATCTCATTAAAGTCAGTGAGAGTCTCACAGCTACCTTGAGGCTGACCCAGGATTCTCACTTCAGGATTTTGGGAGCTCTTGTTGTATGGCACATTGTGGCCTGAGGTTGTGTCATGGGGAGGTTTAGGTTGGATATTAGGGAAAGGTTTTTTCCCCAGAGGAAATTTTGGGCACTGAACAGGCTCCTCAGGGCAGTGGTCACAGCACCAGCCTGGCAGAATTCAACAAGCGTTTGGACAATGCTCTCAGGCCCAGGGAGAGATTCTGGAGAGTCTTGTGCAGGGCTGGGCGTTGGACTCAGTGACCCTTGAGGGTACCTCCCAATTCAGCATATTCTATGATTCTGTGATCTTGTTCGTGGTGGCAGGAGAATTTCTCACACCCCAGGAACTTCAGGGATTCTGTGCTAATTTTAGAGATCCAGAACTAAACCTTGCTCTTCTGCCCAGATTGACAGAATTTCCTCTTCTGGCTTTCAAAAAAACCTGACCATTACATTTTTTTAAAGTTTTGTTTTGTTTGATTTCTTTATCATATCAACATCAAATAGATGCTAATTAAGAGGCACTAATTTTGTTCCTGGTACCTGTGGGTGTCCCTCCTGCTGTGACTCGGCAGTGCAGCAGAGAGGCCACGTGGCCACCGAATCAAATCCAGATGTCAGATTCTGCTGAGAGCCCTGAGAGCGTGGGAGCAGCTCTGTGCAGACAGCTCTTCCTGTCGGGGGTGCAGGGGGGCATCAGGAGTGTCAATATTTAACACTCATCGATTTACAGATGAAATCCAGTGGTCCTGAGGTAGGGATCATAACCATTATCCTGACTAATTGTGGCAAGGAAAAGGGTGGAGCAAGATTGTGTGGCAGTTCCAACTGAGATGTGTTATTTTAAAGATTCTTAGCAATAGTTCCTTTTGTTTGGTAAACTATAATATTTTTCTTTACAAATCATTATTTCATTAGGCAATTTTACTCGTTCTGAAATAAACAAAAAAAACCAAAAACCTTTGTATAGAAATTTTTGCCTTACAGGCAAGAAATAAGGATTCTTTAACTTTTTGCAAACT
The DNA here is from genome assembly GCA_013398115.1 of Falcunculus frontatus. Taxonomy (NCBI): domain Eukaryota; kingdom Metazoa; phylum Chordata; class Aves; order Passeriformes; genus Falcunculus; species Falcunculus frontatus. The sequence continues at coordinate 292,841 of VZRV01003118.1, read as the reverse complement.
TTTATAATTCAAGGTAGTTAGTGATTTTTAATATAGAAGAAAACAAGTTTAGGGCCCAGAAAAAATTTTACTTGGATCAGAAATGCAAGGTTTATCCTAAAGCATTTACATGTTGGTATCTGAATTGGAGTATTTAAGAAATATTAAACAGTATACACATGAACGAAGAAATTGATCTTGAAATATTCAACATGCTTAAGATAAAGCACGAAAATAATTTGTGTTAAAATTAAATCAAACATTTATTATGTTTAATCTTAAAGCAAGGGTAAGCAGAACTTTTAGATCAAGTTTTGAAGTTATAATACTGCAGAGATGTGTTGATGTGCTTCACTGAGGCTGTTCAGTACCACGGGCACGGTTCTGAACTGGGGTATTCCTCTTCCCTGACTGAGACATTCCCGTGGTGTGATTGATGCTAAATCCCTGGAATCCCTCTTGGTACCCAAGCATGCTGTGCATGGTTAGATAGCCAATTATCGAATTTTATGTTGGTGTTGCATTGATATTCCACTACAATATATAGCAAAAGTAATGATGATTATTTAATATTTTTATCCTGATAGTTTCAGCTGCAGAGTTTCAACACACACTTGGGAAGAGTTGTGTTGCTCATTGTGCTTCCCAAGGAGTATTTTATGGGAACAATAAATTTCTCTCTGTTACAGCACTGCTGGGCCATGGGCAGTTTGTCCTTGATCTCCTGTCAGTTCAACAAACCAAACAACTTCTCCTTCGTAGACCCCTCTCAAGACTCCCATTAAAGTCTTGTGGGAGCAAGGTAAAACAAACAAACAAAAAAGTTTGCATATAACAAACAGCTCCTATTTCCCTTGACGCAATTTTGATTTGAAAGCTAACCAGATAGTTATTAATTAGAAGAGTAACAACTTTGGTTTTCCTGCATTTTGTGGGTTTTTTATGATCTGTGGTGGAAACTGATTGCATTTTGTTAATATTCCTAGCTTGATATTAAAGTCTATCACAGAGTCACTGTCCTGGTTCCTGCCATACCTCCTGGCACCTCTCATTGCAGCAACTTTGACCTCTCTGTGCACGGAGAACAGCTCTGACAGAAGCTGGCCTTGAACTGGTTGCTCTTGCTGAGAAGGGAGCTAACTTGGCTAAAAGTCGAGCACATCTATGCTGCTTGTGCAAATCCACCTGCAAGACTCTTACTGTCTTCATCGACCTCTGGGCAGGGGCACAGAAAACACTCCTAATTCCTCAGTAAAAGCGTGCATGAATAAATGGGGCTGTTGGCACTACAAACTGGGAATGCTGGGCGAGTGCCTGCTGGAGCAGCTCTCTGTGTTGCTTTAATTCCAGCCCCACACAGCAGCTCCCTTGCTCCTGGGACTGGGGAGAGAAATGGAAGGGGAGCAGTGAGAAACCTTGTGGGTCGAGATAAGAATCGTTTAATAATTGAAATAACATAATCATAATTGTAACGTAAGAACAATTTGTAATGGAAAGTAAAATAACACAGAGAAATAAACCCCAAGAAAGACAAATGATCAAATGGAAACAACTGCTCACCCCAGTTACTCCATGGGTACGGTGTGTGCCAAGCAGTGGCCTCCTGCCAACCTCCCCCCCGTTTACTCCTGAGCGTGGCATCCCGTGGGCTGGGACAAGCCTTTGGTCAGCTGGGGTCTGCTGTCCTGGCTGTGTCCCCTCCCAGCTCACTGCCGAGGTGGGGTGAGGTGCAGAAAAGGCCCTGACTCTGTGTAAGCACTGCTCAGAGATAAGGAAAACTTCCCTGAGTTATCAACATTGCTTCCAGGGCAAACCCAAAACAGCCCATACTGGCTACTGTGAATGAAATTAACTCTATCCCTGCCACATCCAGCACACTCAAGGTGACAAGATGGAAAATCCCTTATGTACAACGTTAGAAAAGCACAAATGGCTTCAGTTTTGTCATTCAGAACACAGGCAGGATAAAGAGATTCTTTCCTCACCCTAACACCTGTGAGTCTCTCATTTATGTTCATGCTTTCTAAACTAGAGCAATCTTTTGCATGTCAATTGGCAAGGTGGACCAAAACTTTAAAGGTAACCTGCTGGAATCAATTCCTTTAGTTACACCAAACCAGTGTTTACACTTGGCTGTCTTGTTATTTTATTTAAGATCTACCTTCATGGTTTATTCTATAGTTACTTGAAGGCTTCCAAACCCTACAGGTTTGGTTCTACACTTGATGGTTTCGTGCTTTCCCTCAGGGTATGAGTAGCTGTTTAAAAGGCTGAAGGAAGTAGCTACCTTTAGGATTGTACTTGGTAAGTTTATGAATGAAGTAATATGGTCTGGTTGCCTGAAGCAGCAGCAGTCTGGATAAAAAGCCTTGGGCAGCCCCTTTCAGGGCTGTGTTCTGCATTCCTCTGTTCGTGTATGTATATATTCAGTGGTTTAAAATACTGCATAGATAATTAGCAATAAGTTTGAGTTTGATTTAGAGGGTCCTTAGGATGTCATTTTGTTACCTGTACACTGGCTTTGTATTCAGCAGCAGCTGTAAAAATAATCCTTGTTTCCTGGATGAAGTTCAGAATGAAATAAAAACAATCCTTGTAATACTTCAGTCATATAGTAAATGGCATTTGGGGGTAAATAGAGGAGACGACTGCAAGCTTTAATGGAAAAAGGATTTTTAAAAGGATTGTCTCAAACATGGTACAATAACTCTTAAGATAAGGAAGGGGGTTAAAGATGCAGAAGTGAAAGAATGCGCTCTTACCTGTTGCCAAGTGTTTTTTCATGTATGCATTACAGCTCCTTTTTGTAATGGTCAGTATTGTCCTTATTGTGTTCTGTTTACATGTCTGACTTCTTGTTTGGATTTTACTTGGTGATTTGGTATTAATTTTTAATGTGAAAGCACTTAGCATTAGGAGTTTGACATTTTGTCTGACCCTAATCACCAAGAGGATCATGAGAGGTTTATTCAGTGGGAAGAGAATTGTTACAGCTCCGACAGAAATGATGGGAAATAAGTAAACAGCCTTTTAAATCTTCACCGGAAATCAATAGAGTTTAAAGATGATGGACGTTGGTGTTTTTTGCTGCTTAAGGACTTCAACCTTTTACGGGAAAATATCTTCTCCGAGTGTCAGCGTTTTTTTGCCCAGCACCATGAATCACTGCTGCAAATAGAACACTCTGCATAGAGCACTTCATCATTGTTACACAGATGATGTTATAGATCTGTCTCTCTCTCTGATACTGCAGATGGTTTATATTTTTACACATAGAGGTGTGGTGCTACTTCATAACATTGCTAACTAATGGATGGTCAGCAAAATAATTATGTGTTTTTGATAATGTTTAAACTGACGAACTCCTGGTTTTACTCCATAATTGTAAAGGCTGCTGTTTAGAACTTTTTCAGTTTTACCTCTTTCTCTGTGTCTACAGAAATATCTTCATTTAAGTGAGAGTTCTCAGCTTTTAGTAACTGGGAGTAAGAGCTGCTCTGAAGTCCTTGCGTCAGCAGGCCTTCAGAGTCAGGCAGGTTTTGAGCAGTAGCAGAGCAAATTGTGTGCTTTGGCTTTTCATGAATGATTTATTAGATGTTAGGCTAGTACAGTAGTTAGCAATATAGCCAGAAACAGCACTATTCAGACCCAAGTATTTGTACATTTGCATCACCATAAATCATGTGTTGTGCTATTTGGGGTTTTATTATACAGTATTGGATTCCATTTTAAAACAGCTAAGTATACAGTAAATTATATTCAAATATAGTAAAGTTGCTGTTAAATAGTAATTGAGAACTTGACTTTCAAGCTTTCAGTTAATTTGTTTGCATCCTTATGCAGCCATTTACTCTGAATATAGTGAAGGGGATTTAATTTTGATTTGTAGAGAACCTTTTGTATTGAAAATAACTACAGTGACTGTAGTTTTATGCTAATATCTAAGCATGCCACATATACTCTTAGACAAAATTGTCCCTTAAGACCTCGCGATATGAAGTGATCTTTGATTTAAGGCTGCAGTACTTTGGCTACAACTGTGTTTTCAATGATTATTAAACTGGAATTATTACATAGCAGCTGATGGAATTTTTTCCGTAGTTTATCTCAATTGATTACTCGTATTGAGTACAGAGTGGCAAAAAACATTGAAAGCTGTTCCTCATGTTCCTGGTGCAGCAGCCAGGCCCTGCACTGCGCTGGGCTTGGTGCTCTCCTGGGACTGCGGGGATGGAGCTGGGACGGAGCGGGGATGGAGCTGGGACGGAGCTGGGATGGGACTGGGATGGGACTGGGATGGGAC
>VZRV01003118.1:197797-287997 GCA_013398115.1 Falcunculus frontatus | reverse complement strand
GGTGGGACTGGGATGGAGCTGAGGTGGAGCTGGGATGGAGCCAGGGTGGGACTGGGATGGAGCTGAGGTGGGACTGGGATGGAGCTGAGGTGGAGCTGGGATGGAGCCAGGGTGGGACTGGGATGGAGCTGAGGTGGGACTGGGATGGAGCTGGGATGGAGCTGAGGTGGAGGCGGGATGGAGGCGGGTGGAGGCTGGAGAACCTCGCAGGAACCCCGAGGAATCTCCCTGCCAGAGTCCCCGGGGTTCTTTACGTGCACAGGGAGGGGATGTGCACACCCAGGCAGCGCTGGCGTTTCTCCTTAGCCACCTGACGCAGCGCAGAGTGCCCGGCCTGGAGAACAGCGCCTGGAAGGGAAGGAAAAGCTCCCAAACAGAACAGCTCTGTAGACATTTTCCTACCTTTCATCCGCTGTGGGGATTATGATGGCAGTAGGTAATCTTGCTTTCACTTAACATTAAACTAAACTAACAGAAATGGCAGGGACATTTCAGGACAGGAACCTTATTTTTGGTTGACTTTGATGTCCTTAAGTACAAATAGTTCTTTTCAGTAAGTTGTAAAACACAGCAGTGAAGCACAGGAAAAGGAAATAAGCACATAATGCCCACTCTTTAGTTCGTATAAAGTAGTTTAGTTGATCTGATCCTTGATTTGCCACTGTTGAGTAGATAATTTTGCTTACTTTGTAGTAGATTTTTATGTATATAGAGATTTCTTCTCTGTCATGGCAGGCCAAAGTTTTGCCTTTACTTCTCTTTCATTGTTTTAGCAGGACAGACACAGATACTTGACGCTGGGTCAGAGACATTTCTTTCAGGGCCAGAAGTCTGGACTTCTTTGGAGATTTTCCCTGGATAGCAAGCACTTTTCTTCGTTTTTCAACATTTAAGCATCATACATTTTTGAGCATTTTAATATTTGCCACATACTATTGCTGAGTATGGATTTTCTTTAATAGCCTTTTTTTGATGATTTCATGCAGTTTTACTAAAGATGACTAAGCTTTCTAGGGATTGATTAACCGGTGAATGCCACAAGAGCAAGTTGTAAACTTTACGTTTTTTCAGTTTATTTTTTCTTTCCTTTTTAAACCCATTTATGGAGCTGTTGTTACCTTAAAAAATGGCACCTCCTTTGGCCTGTCCCGTTGCAAATGAGAAGCAACAACTGTGTGAACGTTAACCCCCTCTGCTTTACCTTGGTTACAGCTCCTGGAGAGTCCTTCAAAGCAGAAGGGATGGAGACATCTAATGGAGCCTTGCCTGGCTGCCTGGGGAGCCCTGGGACCGAGGGCTGGGATGGGACAGGATCGATTGCCATAAGTGTGTGGGGGAGGGAGGGGACAGGGCTAAAAATGCTGGGGAGGTAAAAGAGCTTTTTAAATTAAGGATGCTGCTGGCACAGGAACAAATGGATATGGCTATCAAAAACCTTTGGTTAGAAAATCAAAACATCCAGGCTCATCCAGAAGAGCCTCCCAGAGGGGGAATTATGGAGGGAAAACTATTAACAGATTTTGAGATGAAATTTGAGTGATTTATAAAAGGATTAAGGGACATGGTTGTCTGTATTGGTAAGAAACTATAAGCAGCAGCCACAAGATTCCTTCTAGATATTTTAGGTCTCTTTAGAGACTTTAACTGTTCTTTAACATGATTGAATCGTGTAGAAGTTAATTTTGCATTTCCCCTTTAAAATCTTGTATTAATACTTGTGAATCTGTGAATATGGAGCATAACTAATGAGATTTCTGCCTCATTTTTCTATCTGCAAATAACTGCTAAATGACATATTGTCCATCTGGAGAGCAAAGGACTTGTGCAGAAGGGAGTGGTGATCCTGGTGGTGGCACAGCCTTGCAGGGGTAGCTGGGGAGAGCAGCTGAGGCTGCTGCTGCTCCTTTCACTGCCTGCCTTCGCTTCCTGAGCCCTCAGCGACTGCGCAGGGAGTGCACTGCAGTACCCAAAAGGCTTTTACTGCTCTGTGCTCTGCAGTGTGAGTGAAGCCAAGTTTGAGCAGGCTGTGGCTGCTCTGCAGTGCCCGCCGCGGGTGGCTGAGGCTCTCTGTGGCATTGCTGTCACAGTGCAGCTGGCGCAGAGACAGCACCCAGCAAAGCCCTCGGTGCCTCTGCAGCCCTTCCCTGCTTGCTCTGTGCTGGGTGCTGAAAGGGGATGTGAGAATGAGATTGGTGAAGTTGCTGTAGTGCTGAGTGGGAACCTTGGTCCTTTCCTGCTCTGTCATCTTCGATTTGTGTTAAATTGTAACCCCCCTTCTCCTGCCCTTCCCCTGTGTGCTGTGTGTGCAACAAGGTCTTACTTCTGCTGATCTTCTGGATGAAATCATTGAACTGTTCATTTATGATGTTTTATGCTTGTTTTATCTTGCCTTGCTTTATTAGTGGTTTGCTACAGTGATTTTCAGATGTCTTTAAAATTCGCATCTCTTGTGTTTGTGTGTCATGAACGAGACTCCTCTGCTGCACATTTCCATTCAGTTTTACAGAAGAGGGGACTGAAAATGGAACCAAGTGTTGATCCTTCCTCAATGGTAATTTTGTTGGATATTAATCGGTAACTTGTTTTGGATTGACACACAATTGATCCCTGGATTTAATAGAATAAAAGACGTGAAGCGAAAGGCAGCAGGAAGAACACGCAGAGCAATCTGTTCTCTGAGGGAGCAGAGGGGCTGTGGCTGTGACACCGCCACTCAGAGTGACAGGGTGGGGGCCACGGGTGGGTGTCAGTGCCACGGGTGAGTGCTGGAGGCGCTGCCCTGTGTCAGGGAGCTGCTGGGATCACGCTGTACATCTTCATTAGGCACAGCAGCCTCGTGTTTCCCACGAGCTGTGGCCGGGCCATAATTAACCTTGTGAACCCGGATTTGTAACAGAATGTAAAATCAGCTTTGGTTATCAATTACAGTCACACTCCATTGATAGCTGCCAAGGAGAGCTTCTTAGGAAGAAAAAGACATTATGATTTGCTCATTTCCTCAGAAAGTAGCAAAAGATGTTACAAGTCATTAAATCATAAATATAAATAATAGCTAGTCCTTAGATTTAATTTCACCTTATTTTGGTGTGTTACTCACAGGTCATGGGCCTGTACCAGGTCTGTCATTAGCAAGGCTCACAAGTAATTTTATTATACAACTGAATTAGGAAATGTTTTATAAAAAGAAATTAATACTCTTTAAAATGAGAGAATTTTATCAGTGTTTTGAGTTTTTAATGCAATAATTTTGATCTATGTTGCAAATGCTTAACGCTTTAGTGTGTGGAAAACTAGTTTTACATAATTCAGGGACTTCAGAGCCCATATATTTGTTGTAACTTTTAAGCAAAATCATGAATTAAAAACAGTGCTTGAGATGATGATCTGTTGAGTCTATCAACTGCTCTCAACTAAACTGAATTACATCTTTTTAATACTAGTCGATGATAATGCTTTATAGCTACTCACTGTGTTATGTGCAAAGCAAATGATAATCTAGTTAGATTTAATTTTTTAATTGTTACACGGTACTGTATGAATATGCAGAGTATTTTTAAACAAACTTTTTACATTTGTTTTTCCTTCCTTCGTCATAAAAATGAATGAGATTATCAGTCAAGGATTGACTGCTTTTTCTTAGTTTGATTGCTACTGTCACCAGTGTTTTACGAATCTGGAAGGATTTCCCTTTAAGAGTAGTTTTTCATTATTATTCTATAAGTACAGACAGTAATTTATCTGTCCACCCCCGCAATATCTTATGATAAAGGAAAAAAATCCTATTAGATGTTCGTAATATATAGAAGATCTTTAGTATGCACTTCAATGATTCTTATCTGTTCTTTTCTCTTGTTAGTATTGAAAATTTGATTTTCGAGCCTACTTAAACAGATAAACACAGAATTACTAGAATATGTCATCTTTGAAAGGCAATAAATGTTATTTTCTTGAGAAGACTTGTAGCATACTTTCGGTATTTCACATATTACTGTCTTTACCCACTGATGGTCCCCACAGTCCGTGCATGAGCAGTCTTCTCTTAAACTTCCCTTAATCTTTTTCCTCACTTCATTTTCTGTAAGTATGGATTTGCTAACTCATTGTGAGATACTTCAGTCATAGTTTTAATTAAGGCTGTCCATCAGCAACCAAGGAAAGGGCCTTTAGGAGACCATTTGTCCTCACAAGGAAGGAGCCTGATAAAGTTGGAGGCTTTTTTACCAGCCCACAATTTAAACAAAGTCCTGTTTAAAAAAACCCAAACATGAACCTTGTGTAAGCGTACTCCATCCATGGTGCATGAATTCAAAATGTTACATTTCTTCCTGTACCCTTACTTGTAAGATTTGGGAAAACAAATTGTGATTAATTCTCTTTAAAGAAATTGCTGATTCCTATGTAGAACATAGGAGAAACACCTGAAGTACAAAATTCAAATAACATAAATTTTTGCCTCAAAAAAAAAAAAAAAAAAAAAACCAGAAAAATATTTAATTGTGTTTTCAGTCAGGGTTTAATGCTATTTCCATCCTCAGCGATTGGCAGGAGCTCCCTGCCCACTCTGAGTGGTTTTTCCCGAGGGCAGCTCTGGCCTCTGTGCTGTTCAGAAGGGCAGCACAGTTTGCACGGGGTGTGACAGGATTTTGTGTGCAAGCAGAGGGATGTGCTGAGCTCTGAGGGAGTCAGTATTTGTTAGTTTGGATTTCACGTGTCTGGCAGTAATTCTCGAGGGCTGTGTGCAAGCACTGACAGAGGACTGCCATCCCCAGTCACAAGGGCAGCAAAAGGCACTCAAATTCAATTCTGAATCTTTGAAACCAATTCAGAAATATTTTATTACCTGTTGAATTTCTTTCTCTGTCATTCCTTTCTGTCTTCTTCTGTCCTTCTGCTGATCAAATGACTCTGTAATATATTTGCTAAAAGATTCTGAAGAGCTGCTCCATTAACAGTTTAAGGTGCAGTGTTAATTATCCCCCTCAAACACATTTGTACATAGGTGATAACTGAATTATACAAACAAAACCCTTCCAGTTTCTTTTTTAGCTTGTGCAGAGACAAACTCAGAATCTTGGGTAAGAGGATTCCTTTGTGTGGGTTTGGGTTTTTCCCCCCTCACATCTTAATTAGGAAAGGGAAAGTTTAACTATATAAAATACAAACTTCCCCATCTGAGCAATATTTTCTGGATCGTGCTTCTGCAGCAATATTTAAGATAGGTGAATGGAGAAGCACATTGGCCTAATCCTTGGAAACAATGAGCATTACTAATGGCATGGAAATCAGCAGAACCTGAAAATCAGATTCCTTAATAATAGGATCTCTTCTCTTGCATTTGGAATTGAAAAAGTTCCTTAATTCTCAGGTTTATCATTTCACACTCTTAAAGTTCATTTCTCCCCTCAATCTGAGGGTGATTTATGGTTGCTCTGTTATAGATGAAGTAGTTTCATCTTTCAACCTCACTGCATTTTCTCTAGCATTTCTCTCACTTAAGACCTGGATTCTCAAAATAAAGGTGAGAGAAGATGAATGTGTGTATAGAAGAAGTCTCAGCTGGACCCACCCCCAAGTATCTGAAACTTTGCAGTCCTCAAAGTTTAATGAATGTTTACTGTGCTCAGCAGAGCAAATCTGAAAGGTCAGGTGAAAACCAAAGGTATTATTCCACTGAGTTTCATCACTGTGCCACTACTGGTATTACAAAAAGAAAACCCCCAAAAAAACCTAAAAATCCTCAGGTCCAGAAATTTGTGACTGATGCTTTGGGTTTGTGCTGTGTAAAACAGTCTGAAGTAAACTGCTGCTCAAAAGTGGCATTATCCAATTAAAGGGAAAGGGAAAAACCCACCCTTAAACTCTTCAAGCAACTGCTTCAGTCAGTATTAACTCTCCACCTGTAATTCCACGTGGCCAAGGGCTCTGTGCACTGCTCCTGGGTGTTCCTGCACTGGGAATTGCACTGTCCCTGCAGGATGGTGCCACCCAGCACTGAACTGTGAGTGGGGATCTTTGTGTGGGCGTGTTTCCTTTATTTGCTCCTTCACTTATTAATAGATCTATTAATCCTCAGTCATCATTTTTGAGATGCTTGAAGTATATTTACTGGTTGGGTTAAAAAACCTGTGTTCTGTTGTGGAAGATAGTGTAGAAAAATCACATGAGAGAGTTCTGTGTCCATGAATTGTCCCCTTCTGGCTGGGCCACTGGCTTCACTGTGCCCTGGGAGGGACATACCCCCAGCATAACCTAAACAGAACTTCATGACCTTGGGGTGTTGGGGAGTCCAGGCAATTCTGGAAATCAGAGAAAACCTCATCACTGAGAAGATGCTGTCTGAACATGCAGCTCCTCTGTTCACAGGCTCTGCCTTATAGAGGGTTTTGTTACAGGCACATCTTCAAAGCTGCATAGGAGCACTTAAAAATGTTTTCATCTTGCTCAGATTCTGCTCTCGAAGCTGAGGGGTACAAGGTGCAGGGTGGCATCAGTTCTGACTGCCCTCTGTTGGCATCCCCCACTGCCAGGGTCTGAGGTCCAGGGCTCTCCCCGCTCGGGAAAGCATCTCTCCTGATCTGCAGCTGGAGCTGTGACTGTGTTACATCTGCCTGTCATTCTGAGTACATGAAAAAGGGAAGGTCCTGAAGCATATTTTAACTTAGAGATACTCAGCTATAAACGGCCCAATGCACTGTGTATCTACTTTTTTTTTTAGTGAGTTTTGGGACTGCTTTACGGTATTCTGTAGCTGTTCCCTGGTCTGGATGATGGCTTCAGTGGATGTGTGTATTATCCAGTACTAAACACGCACACATTGCCAGTGATGTACAGCAGCAGTGTGTTTTGTAAGCCAACGAGGGTGCTTTGCCCCCCTCAGGTGGTTGGCACACATGGGATGGACACAGGCAGACCTGGCACGCCTCTCTGCCTGCCCGGGCTATTCTAGCATGGCTTTTTTGGCTCTGTGTGCTCCTTTAAAGATTCACAAATCTGTTCAAATAAACGGAGTGTAAAAGCAGTGGGTGGCTGTGTAAGCAGGAGACAGTGTCCTGGGTTTGGTTTGTTGTAGGCAGAGGGCAGGGATCTGCCGTAGCCCATGGTCTCAGCCTGTCGCCGTGAGAGCGGCTCGGAGGCACGGGTGGGCTCTGGCTGCCCGAGGGAGCGCTCTCCCCCTGCTCCGGGGATGCTGAGAGCAGCTCTCCCCCTGCTCCGGGGATGCCGAGAGCAGCTCTCCCCCTGCTCCGGGGATGCCGAGAGCAGCTCTCCCCCTGCTCCCGGGAATGCCGAGAGCAGCTCTCCCCCTGCTCCGGGGATGCCGAGAGCAGCTCTCCCCCTGCTCCCGGGATGCTGAGAGCAGCTCTCCGTCAGTGCTCGGGGGATGCCGAGAGCAGCTCTCCCCCTGCTCCGGGGATGCCGAGAGCAGCTCTCCCCCTGCTCCGGGGATGCTGAGAGCAGCTCTCCGTCAGTGCTAGACAGGGGCCACGGTTTCCTTGCCGCTTGCAGTCAGCGAGCTGCGAGCCGAGCCCAGGAAAGCTGGGATAATGAGCAGAGCAGTGCAGGGAGGTGATTGATGATCCCCGGTTCTGACAGCTCGAGTGCCGACATTCCCAGGGCATCCGAGCCCGGCATTAGCATGCTGACAGCTCAGCATTTAGGACATTATGGTAATTTATCCTGCATATGCTGTCACCTGCACTGTCAGAGTTTCTTTTTAATGATGGTATAACTATTTTGTTTGTTTGTACTGCATTCTTTTCATTTGGCTAATGTCTCCTCATTAGATTGCACCTAGTAAATGAGAGTAATTAAGTGTTTCCTATAGCTCAGATGCAATGATTAAGTTGCAGAGTTGGTGCTGATTATGTTTTGTCATTTATCTCTATTAATCTGAGAATAATCCAGATGATAAACACGTGTAATTTTTTTAGCTAATGTTCAATAGATGAAATTTATAGCTTCTCAATGGAGCCAAACAATAAGTGTGTATTTATATATGAATAGTAAGTTATTGTACATGTATTTCTGTTAAATAAACATAAAATTATCTGTGCAACTAAGAAAAAAAGTGGAAAATCTACTGAATGTAGAGATTCTCACTTTTAAAAAATGCATTTGTATATGGAAAACTGCTATTCATACTTCACAGTTCAGTGACTCTCTTTATTCTGCTTTCTCAAATATCTACAGAGATTCCTGTGGTGATATTTCTGAGGATTTTTTTCCTGCAGTTATTGTCTGTATTTGTTACTATTAATTCTAGAATACAAATTGCATCTCTAGTATTGAAATGTAATTTTCATATAAACACTTCCAAATTACTCAGTTTAAAAACAAAAAAACCCCACTAATACATCAAATTAAGTGCCTCACAGCAATTTGTAAATCTTTATCTAACTTTCAAGCTGTAGATAGACATTGAAAAAATAGCTTGAGCTATTTCTTCAGCACAAAGTAGCAATAATTAATTTTGATACAAATAATAATGGCAACACTAGGAGCACCCTGAGTTATTTGATGTTCCTTTGTTTTCCTGGCTCTGTGAACTTTCTAGCACATCACACTGTGATATGCTATTTCTAAACATACTTACTCTTTCTAAGTATATAATTTACTATTTCTAAATATATACCTTTAAAAAGTCAGACATCATAGCCCCTTTTTCATGTGGGGCTTATGCATCAAAATTCTGTTTGGCTTTGAAAGTAGCAGCTTTTGTGTGTCCCCAGTTAATAAAATGCGTTAAAATGTAGCCCTGGCAGTTGCAATAGCTGTTGAGGGACAGACCCTAGGCGAGCTTGAGGTCTCTGTTAAAGATGTGTGAGTGAATGAGCTGGACAATTTCTCAGGCGTGCCCAGTGCCCAGTATCCCTGCCCAGCATGGGAAGGGTGTGTCTGTGGTGTCTGTGTGTCCCTGAGGTGCCGGAGGTGCAGTGATGCTGTGCCAGTGTCCCTCGGCGGCCGCTCCGCTCACCCAGGGCTGGATCCCAGGGAGGTGCCCAGACACACACCTGGCTTCGGAGCAGCTCCTCTGGGCTGGACCGCTGCTTCTCCTCCATGGTTTTCACTGAACAGCTCCTGGCCCCGCCGGGGGAGGATCTCTGTGGCCAGTGCTGTGCAGAGTTTCATTCCGGTTCCTTGAGCTCGGAACCAGCCCCAAAGCCCTGGCCCCGCTGGGTCCCCTCGGGGTGCTCAGGGCACTGCCCGTGGCGATGGCCAGTCCCCCTGGGTCCCCTCGGGATGCTCGAGGCACTGCCCGTGGCCATGGCCAGTCCCACTGGGTCCCCTCGGGGTGCTCAGGGCACTGCCCATGGTCATGGCCAGCCCCCCCCATGGCCATGGCCAGCTCGGGGCACTGCCCGTGGCCATGGTCAGTCCTGCTGGGTCCCCTCGGGATGCTCGAGGCACTGCCCGTGGCCATGGCCAGCCCCCCCCCCATGGCCATGGCCAGCTCGGGGCACTGCCCGTGGCCATGGCCAGCCCCCCCCGTGGCCATGGCCAGCCCTCTCCAGGCCCTGCCACCTCTGCAGCCGAGGAGCCGAATCCCGGAGCTGGGCTTTGTCCAGAGGGGCTCTGTGATGCTGTGAAGACTGGTCAATAAAATCACTCCGATTTGTCATTTGTCCCTATTTTCAGGTGCTCCCACCCTCGCCAGCTGAAGAGGGGGAGATGGTGGGTTCGAGCTGTAGAGGAGCAGTGGGCCTGGGGGCAGCTGGACATGGAAAGCTGAGGTGAGATTGAGCGTGGTGTGGCAAAGACAGGTAAAACCGACTGGGCAGGAGAGCTTGGCATGGCCCAGCCATAGCCCACACATTTAAGGGCATTTTCAGTTTGTGCACATTTGTTAGGTTGGCTGAGATTTTTCTGATACGTCTTCTAGATGAGTAAATAATTATTTAAGGTTCAATTTTCATGTTTTAATACATAAAAGTACATTATTGATACAACTCAATAGACTTCTAGCTTGAAATATATGTTAATCAGATCAAATTGTTGCTCATTAGAATTTATTTGCTTCCTGAGAACATCAGTTTTAGGGCATCAGCATTCTTTCTGGAAAAGCAATACCATGTTCTGTTTATGTGGGTCAGTCCTAGAGTAGCTGCTTAATATCCCATGTCTGGAATTCAGTTGTCTTTTCTCTTGGGTGGGTCAGGGAGGCAGTTGAAGCAGGCAGTGATGGCTGCTGGGCTTTCATTTCTTTGTGACTGGTAAATGAAACACATGCAGCCTCACCAAACTACATGACTAATGACAACCTCCAGTGGCTCCTGCAATCAAAGATTAATTTGCTTTATCAAGTTTAAAGAATAGTAGGTGATAAATCATGTCAGAAGGAAATAATCAGTGGCAGGCTGATGTTCTTTTGCACAGTGGAGGACAGGTGCAATAGAGGATTCATCTGCCATAGACTGTTAATTTTGTTCTCATGCTGATGTGCTAATTTTTATTTAGTTGATTTTTAAGTCAAATGGGATGTATTGTCAACTAATATTTTTACCTAAAATATATAGTATTGGTTTTTAGCTCTAAAATTAAACACGTTTAGAGTCTATCACTTGCCATCAAAATATTTTCCACTTAATTCCTTTAATAATTGATGGATATATTTCACTCCCATTGGGTTTGCTGTCTTGGAGCACAGCTTAATGTGGACAGGAATAAAAATATGCTGTACGTATCTAGTGCATACATAATATATTTCTCTTCCCTGCTGTTGATTCTCGTTCAGCCAGATCTCCTCTCCTGTTCTCTCTGTGGGAGAAGGCTGATGTTAGTCCCAGCAGCTGCCCTGGTGCTGAGGTTGTTCTGGGTGCTGGCCCCTGCAGGTGCTGGGCAGCTGAGGTTTGAGCCGTGGAGGATTTGCTGCCACCTCCTCCCATCCGCTGGTGGCACAGCACAGGAGGGGTCGGTGTGGAGCGGGAGGGAGTCAGTTCTCCCTGCCTCTCACTTAATGAAGCCTTTCAGAGACTGCAACTCTGTCACCTCTGCAATTACTGAATATAACCATACCAATACAATCTGCACTAAAAAAGTACCAGTGTGGTGTGCCCTGGCATAGCACGGCACTGGCTGACCCGCACTTATTGTGAATCCTGGGGTACACAGAGCAAGGGCTGCAGCTGTTTGCTTTCCAAGGAAAATCCTGTGCTGACTTAGCTCTCCAGCTGCAGTTGTTTGTTGCCCGTTTTCAGTCTGTATTTCAGTGAAACCATAACTTATACCATACACCATAAACCAGAACAGTGACGTATTTGGCAACAATGTTTTCTGTTTGTAAGAGAATTTTAGTAATGGAATAATGCAGATTCTGTAAACTTCAGTCCTGCCTAGCAATGTGTGTAACTTCATGCCAATATGTGAGCCCTCTAGTGGCATTCCGAGCGCTGGAAGCGTGGCTGGCAGGGTGAGGGGCGTGCAGGGTGTGTAGAGTGTGAGGGGTGTGAGGGGTGTACAAAGTGTGCAGGGTGTGAGGGGTGTACAAAGTGTGCAGGGTGTGAGGGGTGTACCAGGTGTGCAGGGTGTGAGGGGTGTACAAGGTGTGCAGGGTGTGAGGGGTGTACCAGGTGTGCAGGGTACAGGGTGTGAGGGGTGTACAAGGTGTGCAGGGTGCAGGGTGTGCAGGGTGTGCAGGGTTCAGGGTGTGCAGGGTGTGCAGGGTTCAGGGTGTGCAGGGTTCAGGGTGTGCAGTGTGCTGGGTGTGGGATATGGGGTGTGCAGGGTGTGGGATATGGGGTGTGCAGGGTGCAGGGTGTGCAGTGTGCAGGGTGTGGGATATGGGGTGTGCAGGGTGCAGGGTGCAGGGTGTGCAGTGTGCTGGGTGTGGGATATGGGATGCGCAGGGTGCCCTCAGAGAGCTGGGCACTTACGCAGGGCAGCGCTGCCCGCCTGGGGCAGCAGGAACCCGGCTGCTGCCACGGCTTCGGGGAGCCAAGGGACTTCCCAGGAATCCTTTAATGCTGAGGGAGTTGCATTTTACAAGGAGAAAAATGGTAAAACTGAGCAGCTCCCGTAGCTGGCTCTTGCACATGCAGTAAATGGGCTTCTCAGGACCCATATGCCCCTGCTGGTCGTATTTAGATCAGCAATGGCAACACTTACTGTGCATATGTTAAAAGCTACATTGCATAAAGATAAAAATATTTTTTAAAACCCTTTTCTTTTGAAACAAAAGAAAAAACTTTGCAGGGAGGATAAGCTTGACAAAAGTAGATCTTAAGTAAGGCATTAGCAATTCGTGTAGCTGCTGGATGTCCCCAGGCAGCTCTGATAATGTGATTTTTTGGAATGTTGGGGTCACGTCCCCACCCTCCTTCTGTACACTGAATTTGGGCCGTTGGCCTGTTGGTGCAAGGACCGAGCAGTGAGAGGAGAGGAGTGTGGTGGGTTCTGTGTCCTATCAGCAGGTCTGTCTGTCTTTCCCCTGCACCATTTCAGGTTTGGAGCTGCAGGCTGGCCTGATGCTGAATCCCTCGCCCTGTTAGAGCAGGGATGTACAGGGAGTCCTCAAAGTACAGCTGCTCCCTTTCTATTTAATTTTGTTCTTAGTAATGCAGATTTCTGAACTGATACAGCGATGCTGCTCTGCTGGGTTTGTGCCATTCTGCTGGTGCTAGAAAGCTGAAAATAGAGTTAACCCTCCAGTAAAACCTGTCGACTTGTCAATCTGCATTTAAGGTAGGGGGGAAAAGGAAGCCATATTTTACTTATTTGTGTGAAATCTTGAATTACTAAAAAATCCATATTTACCTTTTTTCTGGCTCCCAGTCTCCCATGTGTAAAAGTATAACACATGAATTAGTGATTAAAATAATTCTCAGAGCAAAAACTTAAATTAGAATGAAATTTGAGTTAACACTAATGATTTAAATTTGAAACTTACAAGAGTTAAACCAGAACTCCCTTAAACTGAGTGCTAAAAGGAAAGATAAGTGTATCATCGAGCCAGGCTGTGTGTCCTGAGTGCTGAGCAGGGGGAGATCAGCCCCCTGACCCACTGGGGATGCTCTGTCCCACGCTGCTGCCAGTCTCTGAGCACCCTGCTGCCTCATTTAAAAGCCATTCTGATGGTCAGGTAAAAAATGCCCATAAAGCCATCCTAAATTACATTGTGATGCTGATGGAAGGAAGAGAGAGTACTTAGAGATGCTTCTTAAAAAGCACAGCGCTCTCTGAGCCGAAATCACACATCGGCTGTACCCGTGGAGTGTCACGGGAGCGCTGCTCCTTCCCACCTCTCCCTGTGCCAGAACTTAGTGTCTTCTCAGACTCCAGGGTTTAGAGTGTGGTGCAAACTGGGGCTGGAGATCATCAGCCTGGAACTGAGCTCGTTGCCTGTTTTACTGCAAGTTTACTCTTGCGTAAGTTGCGGCTCACGCTTCATGCGGTGATGGCTCTGGGAGTAGATATGGGGAACAAGGTGAGAAGAGTCTGTGTTTGTCTATTTTGGGCCAAAAAAAGAAAAATATCCCCCTCTCAATTTTGATCTAGAATTCTGTAGCTGAATTAAGACATTACATAACTTTCCTTCAGCAGTCTTTAGGAATACAACTCACCATAACAGCACTTTCACCCTGGAAAAATACCTGTAGCTGTCTTCAAGCTGATAACAGATGAGTGAAGATAGGTAATAAATAATAGTATGGAAAGTCTTCTTGTTTGAACATATTTTGCCAAAAGCACTGAATATGAAGTTGGGTGAGAGAAAGGAGAAACATTCTCTGAGTATTACTGACATACTTTGTGATGACTTAGTGGAACACCTTGCGGCCAGCTGTCGCTTTTGTTCACAGGTGTTCTGAAGCTGTCACACCTCTGTTTCTCTCACACAATAAAGTCAGCAGCTAATTCACTGTTAATTGTTGAATGTTCCTTTTTATAGTATCCAGAGATGCCTCCTGAGCCACGTGGCTTCCTTAGCTTCTTATGTGTTCAAAAAATAAGAGTCACAACATTAATGTTTAAAGCAGCACGACTTGGGTTCATCTGTGGAGTGCTTGAACTTAGGAATGCTTGGGGTTTTTTCCACTTACAAAAAAGGTGTACTTTAGTTAAAACAAAAACGAAAATAAACATTTTCTCCAGAGCATCTGCTTCAGGTTTGTGTCAGACTTTGCCAGTGTGTGGTGAAACAGGGTGTGATTTTCATACCTAATTGGATTAGTGGGAGGCAGAACAACTGGTGCATCTCTGTGCATCTGCACAGGAAGGAGCAGTGATAAGCTGTCTCACCCAGGCAGTGTGCAGGCTGGGGCAGTGGAGACTGTTATCTTGTCTATAACCATTTTCCATATCCTGAAATCAAATTTGCAGAACAAACAGCATTTGGGCTATGCTTCATATTTCATCAGATGCACGCATCCTCACTAAATTATTTTTATCAGACTATGCAGAGGTCTTTCTGACATTTGCTTTTGTGCGCTTATAGAGTAATCAAAAATGTTAATAATGTCCTGATATGGATCTGTTTCACTTACAGGAATATATTTTTAAAGTACACTTTTCAGACTTAAATGCACTTTTGTTAAACATCACAGGAAGGCAAACAGTTTTCTGTCTTCTTCCACTCGCCCTTCTTCTGAAGCAAGGAGGGGAAAAATACCCCAAGTATTTCAGTGTTGTGTTTCACACAGGTTTCATCTGTATCATCTTTGTTGGAAGAGTTGGTAGTTGGCATCAATTTGGATCAAAAGAACTGCAGTTAGGAAGGCCATGAGGAAGGTTCCATATTATTTCTCCAGAGCATTCTCACTACTGACGAGTTGTTTCTTGAGGCATGTAGCTCTATTGAGAAAGACGTCTTCTGGGAACAAAAGTTTTATTTCTGAAGCAGGGTTTTATATCAATTTAAGTATTAAATGATTTGTATAGATATCATCTACACAATAATGGGGCTGATCACAAGATACATAAAAGCTTTACTATGTAAGTCAATACAAAATCATATTATTTTAGATTTTATAAGAATGTGCACAGAATCTGATGATTTAAGGAACATTAATAGAACAGGGTCTCTTTGAATGAGCTCTTAACAGCACAAGTCCATTCTAGTTTATGCATTTTCTTAAATAACCAGTTTCTGCTGAATAACAGTAACATTTAGATTGTTATTTAGATATTCATGTAATCATCTCAATATGTGTGCTAAACTAGATGAACTAAAAATTCAGTTTTGCAGTATCTCGAAAGGCAAGGGTGAGCCAGCAGCACCCTTCCAGCCCACTGGGCTTCTGAGGTGCTTCAGATTCTTCAGCTGTTGAGAGCAGCTGTGTCTGATGGCATCTGTCTCCTTTGCATGGACAAGATTATCGTGTTAAGAGGTCAGCAAAACCGACCAAAGCATTGCTCTGCGTTATTAAAGATTGTTGCTGTCAGTGACCTGTGAAAAGAGGGCAGTGCACGAGGCCTGGGGGCAGCTGCAGGTGCTGTGGCCACGCTGCCACCGAGTCCTGCGGGAGCCGAGGGGTGTGTGGGGCACTGGGCTGTGCTGGGTGCTGCTGGTCAAGGCACCCGCAGCTCCCGTTTGGCTCCTCAGCATCAGCCCCCTTGTCCTTCAGTGTGTTCACTGCTGTGCCTCGTTCAGCTGTGGGGTGAGACCCCCTTCATTTACTGTGCCCTGCATTTTTCTCTCTTAGCTGGGTGACAGTCTGTGTTCCTCTTGCCAGAGCCAGGGCAGGCTGTGTTTTTCTGTGCACAACTTCAGGGTGTCAGCCCTTTGTTTCCGACTTTAACCTCAAAGGCTGCAGTCTGAAGCTTCCCGTGTGTTACTGAGAATAATCACTGATCAAGATTCTTGACCAATTTTGATTGATTGGTTTCATTAGTTTTTATTACTTTTGTAAGCTTTTCGACAAATACTCATGTAACTATAATTCCGCTCCCTGCTGGTGATCCAGAGTTGGATCTATTGCTGTGTTATCTGTACAGCACTTTTGTGTTTGGAATCTCTTGACTTACAGTATGTTCTGTCAATTTTTGGCTATATTTTTAGTTGCTTAATTTCAGCAAAGGCTTAAGATTGACAACTTTCTCTTCAAATTATACCTCTAAAATACTTTGTGTGCTCATAGGTCAGACCAGGCCATTCCTTTTTCCCAAGCTCTTGCTCGATTTCAGTGTCCTGTGTTTTAGCTTAAATTCTTGGGTGAAATTCAGAGTTGACGAATTTTCAGTGTCTGAGTATCACTCTGTGTTTTTACATTTAAAAGTATCTGTAACTCCTCTTGAACCCAAGTGTTGTTTTTAAGGGTCTCTTTCCACTCTGCAGCACTTTGAGGGCTCCTGTTCCTCAAAGGACCCTCCTGGTACAGACACACCAGGCTTCATTCACTCGTTAGTCTCTACCATCTTAAAATTGCACCAATATTTCATCCCCACAAGTAGGCAGACTAACCTGAATTAGGAGACCACAGGCTCTGCTTCAACTGTTGTCCTGGCCACCTGGTTTGTTAAACCTTGTTTTTGTCTGCTTTAGATAAGGAATGTCTTTGTCTTGGTGTATTAGCCACTGATGCAAAATACAAGAAAGCACATGATATCAAAGTAAACACGGGATTAAAGGAGTGGAAAAGTGTCTGGAAACTATTTCCCACCTCATTTTGCACCAAGCAGTGCTTGGCCAGAGTAAGAGATGTGCCCCACAGCATCTCAGCTGGGAGTGATGGATGGCTGTGGGGGTGCTGAGCTGTGGGAGCACAGTCCTGCCACCTCCTACTGACACTCAGGGTGTTGTGTTAACAGGAACAGCGATGTCTGAAACGTTTTTATGAGTAGGGAGTTCAGATTTGTTTTCCTGCTCAACTAAAGAACTGCCATTTTGCACCTGCAGAGGGAAAGTTGTGTGAGCAAAGCAAGCCGTAAAAATTGTTGTGAGTGGAGGAAATAATATTAGAACTACACATCTGAATTTTAGATGTGTGATGATTTTGAGACAATTAAAAGGAATGTAATGCTTAGTTTAATGATTTATGAGACAATCAGATTGTAAGGAACAAATTTATGAAAATAGTTGAGCACATCAGCCTAAAAATATTGCAGATGGAAAGGCAAAGACCGTGCACCTCAGTGCTCTGTGCCATCAGCTGTGAGGGCTGGGCTGGCCATGGAGCAAAAACATTTAAGAGCAGTTCAATGAGCTTAATAGATATGTCTAATTTAAAGCATTTCTTGGAGAGATGCATGATGAAATAAAACTGCAGGGTTTTTTTTGTTTTAAATCTGTTTTGACAAAGAAATGCTTTCCCAAAGCTCTGATACTTTGTTTAATTAAAAATACAAATCGTGGTTTGCATGGTATGTGCTGGAGAATTGTTGTTTTATATTACAGTAATATGTTGCAATTATTATTGAAAACCTTATTTAATTTTTAGATTCAGGTGTAAATCGGTGTTATCATGCAATAATTGAAAAATGGTGCTCACTTTTTTTTCCTGAAGGTATCTTGAAGGGCATTAATTAAAAATGCAATTTGTTTTAAAAATACTTTCACCTGAACTGCTGGTGCAAATTTTATGTTTAGTTATGTAAATCTGTAAGAAAGCCTTAAAAAGTTACCTTTTGCTTAATCTCACGTGGAGCCCCTGGTTCATGCTTGTCTGTTTAATAAAGGGTCAGATTTTATTTACGTGGTTAAGCAGAACATAAATGTAGACACTTCACACGATGTACCATGTAAATGTAAGCCTTTGTAGTTACAAGTTTTTGTAGCTGGAGAATTGTTTTAAAAGGCATGTAATTTATTAGCTATCAGTAGCTGCTTTATTGCCTTGCCGCGCTGCAGTAATAAATAAAAGAAAGTGAGCTGATTTTACAAATGGCACACAAGGTGCACATTTTGTGAAAAAAGTCTTTTTTTAAAGAATTGGCATTAAATCCTTTTTTGTGATGACAAAGAGGCTAAGAGTGCAAACTGTATTTTCTGTTTATCGAAAACAGAGTCTCTTTTTCTCGAGGGCATTTTTTCCTATGATCATCAAGGGATTTCAAAAGCAATAAAGTGTGGAATCATTGTTCGACTTGAACAGTATTAAAACTTAGGTTTTAATTTCAGTGAAGTAATAAGATTTGAACCTGTCTCACATTACAGCACTGTAAGGCATTTAGCAATTGTATTTTAAAGGAGGTTTTTAAAATGCAGCTCACTTGAAAGCTAACTGTCTATCGAGTAATTAATAGTTTCTCTTCAGCACAGGCTGTTGTGAATCATACTAAGAAATCTTGGTTTTGTTAATAACAAATTAAGATAATTGTAAGGAAGTTAATTCCTAATTAGTTTAAACCTACAATCTTTTTTGCCCATTTCTCAGATGGATTTTCAAATGAAGACAAAAAAATAGAGGCTGAGGTTTTCCGTGTGATTTTCACCTTAGAATTAAAAAGGAATTATCCATATTTACCTGTACATTTCAAGAAACTGTATCTCTTGGTTAGCACCATATGTCAGCTTGCCTCCAAGCAGGGGTGAAGTATTTAATCTGTACCCATACTTTACAGCATTAATGCAATTTCTGTTTCAAAACTGCATATTGAAGATAATTCTGCAGAGCCTCTCCTTTCTGTTCTGACACGGGGAACGCTGGGATACTGGAGCTTGCTGTGCCCGGTTTGGCACAGATATTCTCCCGGTTCAAACTGAAAATACCCCTTCAGGTTGGTTGGGAAGGTGTGGGCTGATGAGAGCACAGCCTCACCTGTGCCCTGGAACTGGAAAGGAGCAGGTGTGGTTTTGGGGAGGGGAAGCTGGGGCACAGGTGCCCGCTCCAGGAGCCCCGGAGCCGTGAGCTATGGCCTTCCGAGGTGCTTCTGAGCGGTAACTGCCTCCACTGGCCATCAGGTTTGTTTCTGTCTTTTAGTAGATGGCTTCGACTGTAAATATTAGAGGATCTAAAATAAATCAACATATTATCCTAAGGATACAAAACGTAAGAGCTATTTGTGGCTGGGAAGCCGTGACAGATAGTTTGGCTGAGGCAGATGATTGCCCGCCTCTCGGATCTGGCTCCCATTGCTGTGCCTGCAGGCAGTGTGGTGTTATAGTTGTATATTGATGTCAGGGTTACTACTGAGTGGCTAGCAATGACAGATGTCTATAATTAGAGGCAATGCTGCCAGTATTTCGGAGGAGTCGGCCTATGTTGAACAATTATCTTATTTCTGGCTTGCCAAAGAGGGTTGTTCAAATTGCTGGTATTAGCTGTGGTGGCTGTAACACCTCTCCTTACGCCCTGGGATAAATGTGCAAAAGCACTGTCATGTACAAGCCTGGTGCAAAACCTCTTCAGAAGACGTGATCCTGCTAAATTTCATGTGCTTAAGGCTTGATCTGGAGATGCAGAACACCTGCAGTGGTGTTAGTCAGTACGCTGGAATAGTTCTGGATATAGAAATTTTAGAGCTATACTAAGCAGCTCTAAAATTTAAGCAGCTCTCAATTTTTATTGCTTGTTTTTAAGTGTTAAACTGATGTTGATTCTTTAGCGTTGGGGTTTATTGCACATAAATACGCTGAGTGGGCCACACATTTAGATACAATTAAGCATCTGAATAAAATTTAGCTGCACACTTGTAATAGGTATAGGGGCAAGTCAGAGTGTCAATTACTGCTATTCAAATACCTCTAATTCTGTATCTTTTGGAGTGTTCTGACTGGCACAGATCTGCTCTTGTAGCTGCACAGTAGTGCTTCATTTCAATCATCGAGGATTCTAAACCAGCATTTTGGGTTATTGTTAAGCAAATCCTTGACTGCATACATGGCTTGAATTTCTGCAGTGCAGTGTATAGCTCTGATGGAAAGTGCAGCCCTGAACTGTGCTTCGAAAGCTAAAAATCATCTGGAAGATGTTCAGAAAGTAACAGCTGCTAATAGTATTTCTGTTTTCACTATAATATTTGTTCTTTAAGCCCTGAAGGGGAACACAAGAGACAGCAGAATTAAAACTCTCTAACAGTGCTTTACAAAAATGAAAGTCTAAACAAGACTTTTAAAGCTAAGCATCCTTTTAACTAATGGCTAACTGAAAACCTAGCAGAGAAGCCCATTTCTTTTTTCTTCTTCTTTGTTTTTCACAGAGAATGCTTCTCATGCTGCATCAGTAATAAGAGCAGTTAGTTCAGAGTAGGCCTCCTGTATAACTCCAGCAGAATTGTACATCTTTCTTTTGAGATGTTCAGAAAACACAGATAAGAAAAGGAGAAATAAATAAATAAGTAAATAAAAGCTGAGAGATAGTCATTAAATAGAGATCAATTTCCATGTAAGAGAAGGTTTATTGCTGGCACCGTATGGGCATTTTATAGAGCAGGAAGCAGGGAGTTAATCACTCTGGCACCCCAGACTCCTCTGAATCCTCCAACTAACGGGGAAGGACTGGGGCAGAGGGCCTGGAAAAGAGCCTTTGTGGGAACTGTTAATACCTCTTACTCTCTGAGCTTGTGAGGACAGAGTATTTCAACAGACTGGGAAGGAAATAACATCCATAACAATGACTGAGCCACACGGCAGATTTACCCTTTCCCCTAAAACAGAACACTTAGTTATAATAACAATCTCCTGATTTTTAAATGTTATGTTGTAGTAGGTCTCTTCCCAGTGAGGATAACTTTATGCAGTATTTTAAGCTAGGTTTAGAGGCAAGACAGTAAATACTAGATACCATTTATGTAACTGATGTGGGTGCTCTGGTTGTTACAAACACAGGTGGCAGTGGATGGGAGAGAAACCTACGTACAAAGTAGCTGAAAGCTCACCTGAATCTTCAGAGATTCTGTCTGAACTACCTGAGGCATTTCCTTATGGCCTGTTTGGAGAGTTTCTTCATTTAGAGAGTTTACTCTAAACCAACAGAATAGATCATTCTCTTGGTTTAGGCTCTGAGAGCATTTTGAGATGTTACCTTTTTAAGACAGCTGGTAGGGAGTGGAAGTGACCAAGGTTTTGCTCTGCTGAGGAGAGAAGATAAAAGTCAGGGTTTTTGAAGCCCTCAGTTTAATCAGGAGATAAAGATGAATGGTCTGGCACCCTGATAGTCCAATTAGGGGATTCAGTTCCCATTTCCTGAAGCTGTCTGTGGGATGTGGAAGCTGGATTTCTGCTGTGTTATAATGGAGCTTTTAAGTGCTGGAAATTCAAAATACCTGAGTGTGATACAAAAAGTAGGATAAATTATAAAGTGTGTTGTGGCACTCAGCACCAAGAATGCCACTTGCAGTCAGTGTGGAGGTTTGGTGGGTGCTGCCCAGGGGTGTTGGTCAGGGAGGTGAGGGGTAGAACCCTGTGGCCATCGCCCCTGCCCTGCCTGGATTCCCAAAAGGCCCATGGGTTCCCCTCCACGTGCTACCCGTGCTTCAGCTCTGCCAGGCTGGGGTACATGTGGGGAAGGTCTGCTTCTGCCCTCACTGCTCATGACAAAATGCTTTAATGTTGCAGTGATAGTTCTCTGCAGCGAGGCCTGGAGAGCTTCAAGGAAGTTATAATATCTTTAGCATTTACGCTGTGCCTACGGGTAATAACTTTACTGTAATTTTCTGAAGATTCATTATCCAAAATCTTAATTCATTATAATAGCCCTTATGAAAACTATAGAAACTAACATTTTCTTGTGTTTTCTTATTTGCACAGTGTGAGAGATTCATTGCTCTGTTTTAATTTGTTTCATGGGGTGTGTTTGAGTACATTCCATACAGTGCTGTTATTGAATTTCTGTGACTGTCATTACAGAGCCATACAACCTTTAGGAACTCATATTCTGAGCTTCCCAGTTCTGTAATCTGCTTCACATTTAAGAATTGATATAATTAGCTTCTTCAGAGTTATAATGATAGTGCCAAAAAGAGAAGACCTCCAAAGGCAAAGCAAAGTTAAACATATCTAAGGCCAAAGAGGAGGGAAGACAGGGAAACAAAGTTTTGGTGTGATTACTGAATTGTTTCTGTTTTCTTGGTCTGTATTTACATGCAAGTATTTTGCTTTATTCAACATCGCTTCCACATTTTTATTTTCTTGTCCTTTTGGGGCAGTTCCAGGAGTTGGAAAGTGTATATTTATGTAACTTGAACAACTGATAAGCCCAGAGCAGCTGTGGCTGCCCCATCCCTGGAAGTGTCCAAGGCCAGGCTGGATGGGGCTTGGAGCAACCTGGGACAGTGGAAGGTGTCCCTGCCATGGTCTGGATAGGCTTTAAGGTCCCTTTCAGACATAATCTTTCTGTGATTCTATAAAATTTGCTAGATAATTAAAAAATCCCCTGGCACCAGAGCTTGTGAATCTGCTGTCCTCCTTCAGTGTCCTGATTCCACCAAGGTGGTTTTAAAGGCACAAACAGGAAAAAAAAGGATCCCTGGATTGTCTGCTTTCACGCTTGGTTCAGTATGTCTGAAATTGTTACTGATTAGCATTTGAAGGTGTTTTGCTGGTCTGTTCTTTCCCTTCCCTGCCATGGCCACTGCTGTCACTCTGAACTCAGCAGTGCCACTGGGGACCGAGGGCAGGGGCGCTCCCAGCTCCATCAGGGACCCTGAGTGGCTGTGGAACATCGTGGCACAGCACTGCCCCTGCTGTGGCTGCTCCCCACGGTCACGGGTGTGGAAAGCTGAGCTGGCCGTGGTGTGGTGTCCACCTGGGAGCTGACACTTTGGGCCACGCGTGGCTTAGTGGCACAGCACTGTCCTGACACGGAATTCTTTTTTGAAGCTGTGAATCTCGCAGTTATAAGGATCTGGGACTCACTGTGTCACTGTTTTCCAGGAGTCTTGAACCAAGGGTTTCCTACTGGGAGTTGATTCCCTGCTCCTTACTGGAAGTGTCTGGAGGGCAGTGAGAGTGTAAGCCTTGGGTTTCTTGCTGGAAGGACAGGGAGGTGTGAAGGGAAGAGCCTGGGGGTGTGTGGCTCCGAGTGCCGCAGCCTCTGCTGCCCTCACCGCCCTGGCTCCCTGTAGGACCTAAGCAGAGGATGAGATCATTTCCTCAGCTTTTTCTGACCCCTTTCAGCAGGGTTTCTCTCCGCCTTTTGAATATGTAGCACAGCCTTTGTTGTTGAAGTGTGTTTTATTATTATACGTCCAAAATGCTTTATCATTAATTTTTCATAGCGCTTAGAAGTCCAGGGGCATCGCATTGCTGCGGTGGGAGGGGATTACTTTTCTATTTTTATATGCTAAGAGCATGTGTGGGTTTTGAAAATTATTTTGAAGAAGGTGTTTAAAATATCATATTTATTTTAGCTTACCATTTGCCACACTACAGATGGGGTAGTTTTTATTGCGAGTGCTATTTTCATGCTGACTTGGAATGACCCTGTCACACGTGAAAACAAATCAGATTGTTGCTGTTAATGAGCTTTTCAATTTACTATTCAGTGGATCAGATAAGTGGATTTAAGAGGTAATGATCCTGCTTAGCACTCAGGCTTGTCTGTCAGATCCTAGTAGTGTGGGAAATCCCCAGGGACAAAAGCGTTGACACAGTTCTTGATGGGATAATGGGAATCAAAGCTAATGGATGATAAAAGGAGTAGTAAGAGTTACAAGGATAATTGTGGATTAAAGCACTGCTCTTTGTCAACACTGACTGCTGTTTTACTATTTTATTTGTTAAACTCTGGTGCGGGGAGAGCCTGGTTTGACAGCAGAGCACAATGAGACGGGCTGGCTCCGGCAGCAGGAAGGGAGGCTCGGAGCAGGCATGGGTGGCTGCTGATGGCTTTGCATTCCTTGCTACCCCCTTTTTTCTTGTCGTGATACCAAATACAAAAATTCCTAAACATTGCTAAAATTGCAGCTGCTGTAGCATTTCAACAGTGCGCTGTTTAGGGAGCGGATTTTTTTTCATTGGAAGGTATTATTTTTATATTTCAATATATTATTTTTGCTATGCTTAATTACTATAAGCAATAACTTCCCATTTATAGTGTGAGCATTGTGTTTTGTAGCATTTAAAGGTTGTATTATATAGTACTATTTTTTTCATACTTTGATTGTCCTTTCACTACTGATTTTGTCACCAAAAATGGCATTCATACAATTATAAAAGGATAAATTAGCTTACAAATTAAGTTATCCTTGATTCTGGTACAATTTCTGGTTAGAGCTGCAAGTTTACCTACTCATGCCTTTATTATGCTGGAATTTTAAGTCTTTAAATGTGAAAATACAATTGTTATTGTTATTATTAACTGCCTCAGAGGTAGAGCACTGGGGGTTTGGTTTTTAAGGCCGGGCTTACATCACTGGCAGAGGGGTGATGGTGGGGCAGGTGCGGGTGCAGTGGCACAGGTGCCGGGGATGGGGATGTCAGGGAAGGGAGCTGGCAGTAGATGGCACCAGGCTTTCACCGCTGGGAGCCGCGGCTGAGCTGTGCTGGGGCTCTCTCCCCCGGCTCCCTGCCGCTCACCTTGATCCCATCAGAAGGCACGGTGCCGTGCAGCCCGGGATGTCCGGCTCCGGGTCACCAAGGGGTGGAACGGCTGCAGTGACACCCCTGAGTGCTGGACGTGCCCAGCCAAGCGCAGCTCCCGAGCGCGGGGGCAGCTGGCGCTGGTTTGGGGGCAGCTCTGCACTATTGTCACCTTTCTGTCTCTGAAGTTGATTTAACCCTACAAAATGGTTTTATCTGAGCTAAATATTAGGCTACAAAAACCACCAGAAAACTTTATGAAGATTACGCAGCAAGGAAAAAGAACACTCGGTGTGTGCTGTGCGTTTGTGTTACCCACGGCTGGCTCTGGCTGGGAGAACCCACCCAGAAATGGGTGTCCTGCATTTGAAATAAAGGGCACACGTGCACAGCTGCAAGCTCTTGGGCTGCCAAAGCCTTTGTTCTCCATTCAAGGAAACAAAACAATAATGTCTGAAGAGTACCAAATTTACCAGATTTTATGACCAGCAATGCAAGAACTTGCAAGCTCAAGGACAGCTTTGAATCACATCCCACTGAGGACAGACCAACACAAAGATGTTTTCTCCATCCCTTTGTAATTTTCTATAATAAACCAGGGTTTTAACAGAGACTGTATTGTTCTGAGAACAGCAAAGTGAGTTTAATGTGAAAATTTACTCTCCTTTGTGGGACAAAATGTTTGTAAGGGCGGGTAAAAGCCTCGGTCCCCAAATCACAGGACACCATCAGAGAGTGGATAAGCCATCTCTTACGAGTGCTTCAGCTTGTAGGGTCACAGGTTGGATGGACAGGCACTTATGCCTGTGCTTTCCTCCTGCAAAATCAAATTGGGGAAGGTTTTAGAATAACTGAACATGTTGATACTAATACATACCTATAATATGTTCCCGTTGAAATGTTTGTTTCCAGGTGTATGTCCGAATGTCAGAAGTCTTGGGGATAACAGGTGACAACCATGTTCTGGAAGCATTTATGACAAAAATGTAAGTTTGTGGTTGGGTTCTATTGTATATGTTGTTTGTTTTGTCTTTAACATGCTGTTGAGTTTGCTCTTTGCTGGAAAAATGTTTTCTGTGAATTTGAACTATTTGAAGTAAGGGATAACCATTTTCAGAAGGACCCATATCTTACTGCAGGCCTCTAAGTGAGCAGTTGCAGCTCAGTATTTCCTCCACAGTGCCCATGTCCCTTCTCAAAAGGGCTTGTGGGGGGTAGAGCTGAGATATCAGACTCTCCTTCAGTGATAGCCTGGCATAAACAGCCCCCATCCCTCCCCTCTCCTTCCTACACCCTTGGGTGTGGAATTGCCTGAAAAGCTTCATGGCAATTCAAAGTGGGGAACTGACTAGGTTAAACTCATCTTCCTTTGTTTAGGGAAGGTTCTTTTGGATTGTTTTTTTATTCAAGATCCGGCAAATTTTGCTATCTTAAAAATACAGATTCACAGAGGAGGATCCTAAGGCCTCACACTGAAGGAGACAAGAGGCATTTTCATCATCTGTCTCCACATCTCTGGCATTTGGCAGAATAACCTGGTGTGTTATTTTGGCAGGTAAGTGCTGCAGTACTCTCTCTTAAGAATATTCCTAGACAATTACTCTGGAGAACATACCTTTTTCTCATGGCTCTGCTGCAGCAGCTTTCCTTGGCTGCCAGCAAAATTACCAGGATTTTGTCTTTTATTACATATGGCCTTCATGATACTTGCTAGTTTCTTCTGAGACAAAAAGGGTTTCATCTAAAATCACTTTTGCTCTTGAAGCAAAACAAAAGGATCCCTCTGAAAAACTGTGAATATACACTAAAAAATCTGGGAGTCCCCAGGACACAACCCAGGAGGTCCATGTGTGCCTGGAGAAAGAGAAACAAGCATCTCACCTCTTCATTCTGCAGTGAGGGAGATGCTCATCTGGTCATTCGCTTCATGTCCTCTGAGTCTGACTTGCAGGGCCTTTAAACACTTCCAGTAGACTTTGGCCTGCTGGACAAAGCTCTCTGCTGGTGTCACCAGGCTGGCCGTGACCTGCTCGGACAGTGCTGAACAGGACTTGTCTGGGCTGCCATGGCAGCCAACCTTGAGAAATAGTAGTGATTAAAACAAGGTCATTTTCTGATATGACTTCACTTTTCTGTGGAATACAGGGCATAAATGCTTTGCTTCCTCAAAACCAGAAGTTGAGTTTTGTATCTTGCCTTAGGATAACAATAGTACCCATCCGACCTTGGTATTTATCTGGAGTAGTCTTTGAAGACAGGTAAATGGAGGGTGATGGATGGAAAAACACTGATGGTGTTACTGTGGAGTTTCTGGAGGCAGCACACACCACAGTGCACGATGGCTGGGATTGGTTTGGTTGTTTCAAACTGCGGTGAAACTTGAACAGCTGAGCAAAAAGGAAGGAGAGGACTCTTCTTTGGATGCCAGATGCATCAGTTTGCTTCTCTTGCTTCTCATTGCTACCATTGAGAGGAGTTCTCTGTTATGTTTGCCAGTTGAAGAAATAACATCATTTAACGAATTGTATGAGCAGTCCTACCTGTGTTTTGATTGGACAGGGTTGTTTTTGCACAACTACTGTAAATTAAGTAAAAAAAAAAAAGTCATTTTTTCATGTTAAAGAGTTTGGTGTTAATGGGTTTTAGTGCTACATGGAAGATTTTATAAGAAAATAAGGTACATGAAAAGCAAAAATCAGTGCTGCTTTTTAGATGACACACTGTAGTTTTATTTTCTCTTTCCTCATGGCTTACTGTGTTTTCATAAAACTGTGAGTTGTTCATTGATTAGATTGAAGATCTAGTTAATCTTAATACTTAAGAGAATGGGTACTACGGCCTGCCATGGACACTTCACTGAGTGGCTGTAAGAGGTAGCTGTGAATCCTGCACAAACACAGCTGTGTTTGTGGCAATTGAAATAAAGGGTCTTCTTCCCAGTGGTAGCATGCCAGGTGGAAATTCTGGGTGTGAAATCGTAACATATTGATATATATAATCCAAACGCGGCGGTCTGATGGGGCAATCCAGCCTGGCAGCGTTCCTGGTGCTCTGTTACAGGGAATATTCTTAGCACATTTGTAGCAGCAGCAGGCAGGATCCCTGACTGTGAGCCCATTCACCTGTTCCTCCTGTGGAGGTAGTGAGTCTTTATAACCACAGGTATTTTAGAAAGCCACTCATCTACTCTTCTGTCTCACCCTGCAGATCCAGTTTTTCTTTAAGAAGGTGAAATTTGTAAGATGTTATTCCTCAACAAAAGGTTGAAAGGAAACTCTGGGGATTTTCTGGTGTGCTCTTTGCTGAGTGCTGGTACTCCTGAGTAGTACCTGCACAGTGTTTGACGGTGTCTCGTTCCTGCCTTGTTAATGCCCAGCATTGTGTGGGATAGAGGAGTTATGCCTCAGAGAGGTCTGGTCTGAATAATGACACCCAGCTTTTCACATCCCAAAGTGACGGACAAAGTACCTTGTGTTAACTGGCCATTAGCACTGTGGGATGATCAAAAGACATCGTCACTTATTTCCTTTCACTTTGCCATTAAAGAATCCAGTGAAGGACGTGTGCAGGAAGCATTTTGTACTTGGTGTGAGGAGTAAACATAGCAATGGAATTCATGGTAGTGAAATAAGTTGCAGTCTTCCAGGACATATTAAATATGTTTTGTTCTGCTGCTAGAGACTTTTGTGATTGCTTACTGCTGGACACGTGGAATTTCTAGTTTTCTGAAGTCCGATGTGAGCTCAGGAACGTTTTGATGGATTTTGCCATGTAGCAAAATCTGTTCTTTTGATTTTTTGAACACTAGTGGCAGCTTTGCAGTGGAGGACTGGGGGTCAAACTCAATTCATTAACAGAAAACAGTTTGAAATACTTGTGTCACAGCTACCAGTAGCCGCTGTTCTGTTCAGGGACTAAGGCTGTATGAAATAAATATTCTTCAACAAACAGGAATATTTTGAGATTTGTCAGTGTAATAGGCATACTTTCGACCTTCAGACTGTAGTTCCAAGTACTACTGTCACATCAGATCCTAGATCTTTTATCACTTTTCCTTTGGAAGTTAATGAATGTGCCTTTTAATGAATTCCTGTTAAACCATTTTTGAGGGGACAGAGTTTTGTGTAGCCAGAATATCCATTAATGGCTGTATTTCCATTTTCCATTATTATCAAGATCACAGGGAAATGATTTATCATGAGGTGGATTTACAAAATATTTTCCCAAATATTTAGTATTTTTGGTCATGATAAAATAAGTGAAACATGAATAGAAGATGCATGTCCAAGCATTGCTGTTGGATGTCACTCTGGTGAATGCCTGTGTGTCAATAGAGGGATTTTCCATGTTACAACTTTTAAGTGTGGATCTCTGAATATTTTTCGGGGCACTCACACTGAAATGGCTCCTTGAATCATAGCAAACTAAAAGTCAGTATTTTTACTCATGATAGAATGTGCAGTTTTTAACTATTCACCTTTGTCCAGCTCTAATGAAAAGTATATATCCCATTGCTGTCTGAAGCCACCGAGAGCTTTCAGGGTAAGTGATGATAATCTGTCAGAAATAATTAAAACCTGCCTGTACAGAGCTTTCTTGCCAACAAATTGCTATCTGTGTTTTTACTGAAACTTCAGCACCACATAAGGAACAGATTTTCAAAGTCTTTTCAGGGGATTTGGAGGCCCATTTTTCTTGCACTGTAATGGGAATTGGATAGCACATTCTTAAGCAACTTCGAAAGTTTTGTTTAAAATGTATGATTCTTTTTTCATCTTTATGATTTCTGTAATGCACCTACATTTGTAATATCCTTAATTTGTGACCAGCACTGTTCATAAATTTACATTCCCAATCCATGTAATTCTTACGTAAGCTTACAAGGGTTTCACTCTCTCCTTTATTTTTTTACCAAGTAAACAAAACCCCAAAACAACCACCTCACCCAAACTTGGTGGTGTATGGCAGTCATCATCTCTTCTGGCTGGTAGCAACTTATCTTTTGCAGCTGCTCCTTTGGGGTATTCCCGGATCCGCTGTGCAGGGGAGGTCCAGCACCCCGTGTGTGCAGGCAGTGCAGTGTCCTGCAATGCCTCTGCAGCGTGATGGGGAACCTGCCACTACCTCCCAGAAAAGGGGTTCCAGACCTCCTGGAAAGAGAGTGGATGAATTCTTTAGGCACTTAAACGTGGCCTGTAAGCAATATTTGAGACGTTGGCGTGCAATGATGAATGAAGCAGGTACCACCACCCCCGTGAGCAGATGGGTTTCCCTCTTTGTGCACACACATCCCCGCTCTTCAGTGCTACCTTTCCTGGGCTTTTGCCCTTTTCCCCTTCATCTCTGACTCTGTTTCCTCCTCTAAATGTTACATTTTTAAATTGCACTACAAGTTTTTCAGTTCTTTCTTTTGAGCTGAGCTCTGCTGTGCTTCCCCTGGATGGGTTCCCATGCCCTGCTGGTGACAAGGGCAGTCCTGTGCTGGGCACCAGCAGGGCTGAACTGTGGCACAGCCCTTGGGCCTGAACAGGTGCTTCTCTAAATTGTAAACCGGGGATAGGACAGGAAATTAACAACAATAGAAGGGTTTTGAGGGGCAAAAACGTCATGAAATGGATATAAGAGGCTGGAAGTGGATATCTTTGCCTTGATGCTTTCCCTGGCTGAACTGATGAATGACTTGGAACACACAAAGGATTTTGGTTCTTTTGTGGATGACACGGTAACCCTTTTCCCAGAGAATTATAAATTGGTGTATATAGTCATTATTTGTCTTCCTCTCCTAGATTTTAGGTTAAAATACACAGCCTCTCAAAATAATGCTTTAAAGTCACTGAATTAAGGGCAGAGGTGTTTGGGGTGCTGACAGGACTGTGTAAGCTCTCATGGTGACACAGGCTCAGAGTAAACTGGGAGGTTCTGAGCCTGGGAAGCTGCTTTGGGGTAGCTTTTAGAAGCTGGGGTTTTGTTCTTGTCTTCTTACTAAAGGCAAACTATAAGCAAGTATTTGAAAGTGTACTGGATTCTTAAGCTGTTTCCTGTAGATTTCTCAATTTCTCCTAGCTTTTCAGAGCAGTGTTACTCTCTTTTGGGTTTGTGTTTGTGAGTAGTTCAGCATTTTGATACCAGTACTGTTACTGAAATTGGGAATACGCTGCCTTTTTTGTTTGCACTGTTTTTGTACTTCAGTGCTCATCTCCTGTAGATGTTTTGGTGAAATTGGCATTGGTGCAGCCTTTGATGAAGCTCTTGTTTCCCATGACTCATCTGAAATTTCCTGGTTGTTGCCTTTGACTCTGTTACATTTAGTTCATCTTTTAAATCACTAAATCACTCGAGTGACAAAGATACAGGGACACTGGCACTTGGGTTTAAGAGCTGTCTTGCCATGATTTCTCTGAGACCTTTAAATTTTTCTGCTCTTTCATTCCTTGGCTTCTCTTCCTTACATCCTGGAAAACTGCTTTTTGTATTATAAGATTCCTCTCTAGATCTTCAGAAGTTTTCTCAGATACTTACAAAGTTTTGCAAATATTTCTTAAAATACTGTATTTTATGTGTGTTTCATCTTGCCTGATACTGGCAAGGCAGAAGCAGAAATGGGAGTTGCTGTGATTGCCTCTGTTCGCTCACGAGTACTTTCTAGATTTTATATTATTGCTCCATCTTTCAGCATCCAAATACAGCCCCGAACTGAAAGAACAGATGTAGACAAAAGTACCCCGAATGTTGGCTGAAGAGACTTCCTTACACAGTTTTAATTTTCTCTTCAAGCTGTCACTGTGGCTTCTTGGTTTTCTTCAAATGTCTTGTAACTGAAGGATAAAGATTTTGCTCTTTTGCAAAACAGCCTTTTTGTGATTTTGATATTGGTGTCAAATCCGGGTAGTTCAAATCCCTTTCTATTGCTTTGTATGGTATATACTTGTTAAGGATTTAGTACAACTATAAACATCTGCAGAACTCCCCATAGTAGGGATAAACTGTGAATTATGAACTTGTTAGAATGGGCTATTTCTTTAAGGCAACCCAAACCCCTATAGCTCTTCATAGAGATTTTATAAAGTAAATCAATGTCTGTCCATAAATTTAAATTGAGGAATTGCCTTGGTAATTGCATGTGTCTTTTCCTGGGCAAATAATACTAAACATTTAGATGCTTTAAACTGTGTTACTGAGTTTATAACTTCCCGGAAAAAAAAATAGTTTATGTGTTGTATACATTCCTTAGCCTGTGAATACGTAAAACCAATAATCAGTGATGATTTTAAGGCATTTAACATCTCTTCTTCATGTTCTCTGCTCCCAAAACTGAAATCCTACTGCACCACAGTATAAATAGCTGGTGCTGCTGCTGTCTCTTACATCAGGG
Organism: Falcunculus frontatus; assembly: GCA_013398115.1. Classification (NCBI taxonomy): domain Eukaryota; kingdom Metazoa; phylum Chordata; class Aves; order Passeriformes; genus Falcunculus; species Falcunculus frontatus. The sequence goes on along the minus strand of VZRV01003118.1, from coordinate 256,237 downwards.
TCTGTCATCAATGGATGCGAGAGCTGAAAGCAACAATCACTGTGCATGTTCCACACACAGGGAACTGAGCCGTGCAAAGCTGGACTGACCCATGGGACTGAGAGTTGGAGGCACACCCAGCTCCCAGGGCAGTGCTCACAGCACCGCCCTGGCAGAGTTCAAGGAGTGTTCGCACAATGCTCTCAGTCACGTGATGTGGCTTTTGGGGATGTTCTGGGCAGGGCTGAGAGCTGGACTCGATGATCTTTGTGGCCCCTTTCCAACTCAGCTTATCCTGCCATTCTGTGAATTTGATGCCATGGTCAGGAATAGGTGCCAGGGCTTCCAAGGGGCCTTTTTATTTGAACGGGCTGGTATCCAAATGCAGGGTGTCAGAGAACGGACCAGGCTCTGCTCAGTGGTGCCAAAATCAGGGCAAGAGGCAACAGGCACAAACTGATTCCCAGAAGTTCCACCTGCACAGGAGGCACAACTTGTGCCCTGGGCAGTGCCAGCCCCGAACAGATTGTGCAGAGGGGCTGTGGGGTGTCCCTCCCTGGGGATATTGCAGAGCTGTGTGGGCACACTGCTGTGCCCTGTGCTCTGGGATGGCCCTGCTGGAGCAGGGAGGTGGCACCGGGTGAGCCCCTGGGGCCCTCCCAGCCTGACCCAGGCTTCTGTGACCTCACTTGAAAAAAAATTCCATTCCTCCACTTTCCTGGCTTCAGTTTACCCCTCTCATCTGAAGGAAAAGGCCCCCTGTTCAGCTCGTGTAGGGCCGAGCAGGTGAAGGCAGGAGGTCCCGGCTCAGGCCCCGCGGAGCCCCGGCCCAGGGCCCGGCTCTGCCCCAGGGCCCGGCTCTGCCCCAGGGCCCGGCTCTGGCTCAGGGCCCGGCTCTGCCCCAGGGCCCGGCCCTGCCCCAGGGCTCTGCCCCAGGGCCCGGCTCTGCCCCAGGGCCCGGCTCTGCCCCAGGGCCCGGCTCTGCCCCAGGGCTCTGCCCCAGGGCCCGGCTCTGCCCCAGGGCTCTGCCCCAGGGCCCGGCTCTGCCCCAGGGCTCTGCCCCAGGGCCCGGCTCTGCCCCAGGGCCCGGCTCTGGCTCAGGGCCCGGCTCTGCCCCAGGGCCCGGCTCTGCCCCAGGGCCCGGCTCAGGGCCCGGCTCTGCCCCAGGGCCCGCCCCGAGCCGCGGGGGCAGCGGAGCCCTCGGCTCTCGCCCGAAGGCTGCCCCGAGCCTGCTGTCAGTGCTGCTGCCGGCTCTGCCGAGCGCTCCCCGGGACTGAGAACAGGGCTGCTGTCACCCTGTAGCACCGCCTGTTCATCACTGGGCTTCTTAAATACCTGTGTCTGAGCGGGGCTGCGCTGGGAAATGCAGCGCCTCGAGCTCAGCTCGGTGTTTGCTCTGCGGGATGAGGAGAATTCGGATTAACACAAGAACTGCAGGGGAGAGCATCACCGGGAGCTGGGCACATCAGGAGCTCTCTGAACTGGCCCACAGTTTGTCTGTGCCCCTTCACTCCTACGGAAATTTCCCTAGGGATTTTATAGTAATTTGCTTTTATTTTGTGAAGAGTTAGGCAGATAAATATTGCACAGTTTAAGTGGACAGATACTGTGATGGAAAATGAGTAAGATAGATATAAGTGAGGGTAAGCTTCAGATAATCGATTTCATTATGACAGATGACAGATTTTTTTAAAAATTAATTAATTTGTCACAATATTGCAGGAAAGTTTGGATCCCTTTGCTCAGGAAAATGATGTGACATGTTTTTGTAGCATTTTCTGTCTCATAAATATAAAGTTCTAAGACCTATCACAGAAATACACTTGTAGTATAATCATAGAATCACAGCGTGGTTTGGGTTGGAAAGGAACCTTAAAGATCCTCTTGTTCCACTCCCCTGCCATGGGCAAGAACACCTTCCACCGTCCCAGGGTGCTCCAAGCCCTGTGGGTAAGGCACAACATATTATTAGAAAATAATAATGCAAAAATTAATATAAGACTTCTGTCCTTTTGTGTGTCACATATTTAAACAAATTAGGATGTGAATATTGATTCATTCTGCTTTATCTTTTTCTGTGCATAGTATTTAAAAAGTGTGCTTATTTCTACCTACTTCTTACCAATGAAAGAGAATCACGTAACTATTTGCTTATGGTCATCTGCCCCATTCCCAACCTTCTTGAAGTCAATACCATTGATGAGTTCAACAATATTGGGAATGGGATTGATTCTGTTGGCAGCTGATAAAAGGATTGGTTCTACCTGGAGAACAAGGCAACCAAGATATGCAGTGTGTGTTGGATCTCAAACGCAAGCCTCTGAACATGTCCTGGAATTGCCTGAGTTCCCCAGTGTGCCACTGGTAAAACAGCCGTGCCTTTACATGTGGATTTTTGTCTGGGTTCAGATATTCGTGTGAAATTCTTACCCAGTCATGGATGGACTTCCTCTCTGTTGCAAACCTTGTGTAGCTTATTCTAATTAATATTCACTTGCCACAAATTGCAGAAGAATGTTTGTTCTTGGAATTTTCAGTCAAGCAAGAAGACTGAAAAAAACCCCTTGTAGCAGTGTTTGATATGACACAATATTTAAAGGTCTATGACAGATAATAAACCACCAGGGCTCATGAAAGCAACTTTTCAGTAATTTTCTAGAGGAGGTTGTTACACAAACAGAGGGGAAGGCACCTGGAATATGACAATTGGTATCATTTTATTTCTCCATAGAACTCTAATATTGTAAGAATAATTTTAATATATTTCCTTGGGTTGAAAGATGAGTGTGGGTTTTCACATTCCATAAGTGAATTTTGTTTAATGAAAACCATACAAGGTGTACTTCTATATGCTGACTTGAAATACCATTAAGCAGCTAACTTGATATTTTAAATATGCATGTGTTTATTTTCTCATGGCATCACAGAAATCAGACTGGAAAGGACTTGAAACATTGCTAAGGAATTCAACAAAAACAGAGTGAGAGACATTTATTTCATTAACAAGATTTATGAGGGAGCTAATGAGCTCTCTCCTCCTTTCTACTAGATACTTATTGCTTCTGTAGGATTCAAAACACTTTCAGAATCTCCATGAACTGTAACAAGGGGCCCCTGACTGTGAGTTATTCCTGAAGTGTGTTTGCTGACAGAACCAGCCTGGCATTGTGCTACAGCAGCAAGCATTCAGCATCTCCTGCTGTCTTCAGGAGGCTTGCAAAGGTGTGTATTCCCATGGGAGCTCCCCAGAAGTAGGGTCAGGATACACTGTTGGTGCAAATAATACTTCCCAAGGCTTAAAAGTCTGGCTAGCTTTCAGATTATTCACATTGTGTCTGCAATAAATGAGTTTCTGCTTATGAAATGGATATAATAATATCAGGACCCAGAAAGGATAAAAAAGTAGATATTTAATAACCTAAGTTCTCTTGAAGATTAGCATTGTGATGGAATTGTGGGGTTTTTCTTTGCAGAAACTTGCTAACTGTTGCCAGAGTGGTTTTAGACCCCTCTGCATGCTCAGGGTGTGCAGCAGCACTGTCCTTGTAAATTAACTTCTTTACCAGCACTGCGAAGTGCTGAAAGAGCAGCAAAAAGAGAGATTAGCTGAAAACACAAATACCCCAAGTGCATTCCATGACAATGGTTCCAGCAGGAACTCTGAGAATGGTGGCTCTGCTGCTTCGAGGGGTGGGCTTGTGCCAAGCAGCTTTAATGCTGCTTCACTTCACCGTGAGCTTGTATTAGTTAAGTTTAAAATTGTGTTCCCTGGCAAACCATAAAAGATTTCAAAAGTATTAGACACCCACTTTTGTGCTGGAATTTAATATGCAACTTTTTATTGGAAAATAATCGTCCTTGTCTGGCGAAATCCACCATGCAATATTTCTGTTAGTAGGCATAATGCAATAAAGACAGGGAGGGCTATTTATCACTACAAATTTTGAGGATTTCAGGATTCTTTTTATTATTTTAATATATTTCTTTGGTATTAAATCAGAAAAATGATAAATTACACCTGTCGAGGCTGTTTTTCCTTTTTCCCAGAAAATGATGTACAACCTAATTTCACTGGTCATTTTGGCTTTTAAAGATACGTATTTTTTTCCTATTAAAAACTCTACCAATAGGGTTTTTTTAATAATAATACTGAAGTACTTTTTATTTCAAACATATGAAGTAGTTTATAACTACTTCCTGGCATTGCAAACTTTGGCCTTTTCACATTATATTAGGGGTTTTTTTAAAAGGCATTAAGTATATATTGCTTTGAAAGAAATAATGTATTGTTAAGATGCTAGATCCAGTGGATCAATTTTCAGTATTTGAAATAGATTAAATTGTGGCTAGCCTGAAAGGTTAAAATAATAATTTATTTCATTTCAGTACCTTCCTGTACACCAATCAGCTTTTATACAGTCTCAGAAATTGATATTTTTCTTTTTTTACATGTATTATCGTCTTTTTCTAAAGGATAATGTAGAATTAAAAGTAAACCGTAATTTCAGCAACTGCACTACATAACAGGAAAAAAAAGAAGAAAAACCATAAGAAGGTATCAACAACAAAGGCAACAAATGATTTGGGTTGCTATCATGGTTTACATTACTTTCACAATTATTCCAGGTTTGCATATTTCGAAATATATTAGTCCAATTTGATTTCAAAGCCCAGTTATTTGAATTATAAATCATTATGTCCCTCCTAGCTGATCAGTTGTGAAATATCTTTGAATTCATTTGCATAATGGAATATGTTAGTCATTCCTTTATGTTTGTGAAGCCGCAGTGCTCTCTCATACGTGTTTAGCTCTTTCTAATAATTAACTTTTCCACTGCATGTTTTTGTAGCAAAATAGCTGCAGTTTTATTATTATTTTGTATGGTAACTTGGGGTAAAATATTTTTAGTCTCTCAAACATTCTCAATCCCTGTCTTTGTTAGCCTTATGTTATTAAAGGCTCTGCCTTGTAATTGGGGAGGAACCAACCGTGTGGCTTTGCAATATAAAACCAGGTAACCCCACGATGGATGTTATAGACTGACACAGAAACAACTCTTAAAACTAAATTAGGAGATTTTCCAATAGCAGGCAGCTATAAAACCTATTCTTACAATGTTACCTGTTTAAAAAAAAGTTTAATCTACTTAAAATGAAAAGGGAAATTGTTTATTCTTATGAAAGTTGTGGAACTCTTTAGTCAATGATGTGCAGGGATGGCAGAGGGAAGCAAGCACTCAGAAAAAGCCCAGTAACAGCAGTAAGAGTGACGGGTGTTTGTGAATATCTGTGTGTTCAGGATGTTCTGGGGCATAAAAGCCTTGCTGAAGTCGGGGTAAACAACACCCCTGCTCTGTTTTAACTTTGGTCCAGTGTTTAACGTGGCTTAGCACGGATGGGATGTATTTTTATCTCTTGCAGCTGAAACAAGGGAGGTTTTTGGTGGGTCTGGAAGGTCTCCAGGGTGCCTGAGGCTGGCACTGCAGGGCAGCAGCAGTGCCACTGCCGGGGCCACTCGGCTCCAGGGCAGGCACTTGCAGAAACACTTCAATTACATGCTGATGGCATGGGTTTGTCTGGGGAGCAAACACCATTTATAGAGTTCAGGAAGCCTTTGGACAATCCTCTGGGGCACATGGGGATGGTTCTGTGCAGGGCTGGGAGCTGGACTCGATCCTTGTTGGTCCCTTCCAGCTCAGTTTATTCTGTGATTCTGTGATTATCTGAAACTTTTTGTTTAATTATAAAAGCCGTTTACTTCACGTGTCTCTTTTGTGACTAGAATATATGCCATGAAAAGTAATTGCTTTAATTAATAACAGATTATGGTCTTTAATGTTCTAAGGAATCTCTCTATTATATATATTTCTAGATGAAATTCAAATATTATTTCAACGTACATTTGTTGTTATTGCAGTTAGGATTTTTTTCCTCACTAAAAGTTCCTCAAAGTTTGTACAACCTGCCCATAATGCTGCAAGGCTGCTTTTTCCTTAACATTTGCTATTTATAATCTCCTGAAAAAGCTTGTGAAAACCAAGGCTGTGAAATTCTTGCTTCAGAATCACACAGTAAGTTTTCTTATTCGGTTAAAAAAAAAGTGCGTAGTAAATTTTGTGGAACGCTTCACTTTTCACCTCCCATGTCCCTGAGACGCCTCCCTGCCTCGTGTGCTGCTGGGGATTCCCAAACCAATCCAACAGCAGCTGAGTTGGACAGTAAATATCTTACAGCTGGTATTTAAATCACTGCCCATCAGCTTCTGATGTTTATGGCATTGACAGAAACCCTGTGTTTGGTGCCTTCTGCTGAAGTAAAAAGCAAAAGGAGTTGATTTTTAAATTAACTCTTAATGGCTTACAACATTAAGTGCCTGAGTGAGTGTTCTGTGTTTCCAGGGCATCCATCGGGCCAGAACCTTCCAGCTTCCAGAAGGTTTTTTGTTTCACTTTTTCATGCAAGTTCCCAATACACAAAGATTCTCTGAGTTTTAATAAACAGGTAGAAGTTGTGTTTTAAGAACCGAATTTTAAGAGTAAGGTGTACATGAACCATCCTTTCTGTGTGCTTGTGCAAGCATTAAATCGCAGTGTTCTTAGCTTGTGAGTCAAAATATACTTTCAAACTGTGAAAACTGGCATTTTTAGACCGAAAAAGCATTGCACAGTTATGTTCTCTGGGCTTTTTTTTTTTTGTGGGTTTTTTTTTTTCTTTTTAAATTAAATGAAGAGCTTTATATAAAATCCTTTTATATGAATGATAAATAATTTATGCGGAAACAAAATTAGGATGAATTTTTACTGGTGGGAATTGCTTTAAGTAATTAAGATAGAAAAATTTTTGGCGATTAATTGAATAGAGTAAATTGAGAATATTTACACTTTAAACTATACTCATTGCTGTGACTGGCAAAATTTAATTTTAGTAGGAAAAACCAGTAATACATGGATGCCCTATCCCTGAAAGGCCAGGCTGGATGGGGCTTGGAGCAGCTTGGGATAGTGGAAGGTGTCCCTGCCCATGGCAGAGGAGAGGAACAAGTTGATCTTTAGGGTCCCTCCCAATCCAAACCAGTGTGTGATTTTATGATTCTATGAAATTGATATTTGCTTCGAAGTGCCATTTGGTTTGTGTTGAGTTACTGAAGCCTCATATGAATATAATTAGACTTTGAGTTCCTCATGTGTCCCAGGTTGTGTTTTTAATATTTTTGTGGCATTAAGAAGTGCATCATTTTGTCCAGGATTCTTAGTCCAAGATGTTTTGTGCTAAGTATACAGTAACCAAAAATAATAGAACAACACTGGTAAGTGTTATGTTTAAATAAAAGGTTTTACTAAAATGAATAAATTTTAGGTGCTTCTTTTTCTGCTCTACCGAAAGAAGTAGATCTAGGCTGCAGGAAATACCCTCAGGAGCTCTTGAGCATGGTTTGTCAGTGTCCTGAACTTGCAGTCCTGCTCAGGGCCAAGCCTCCCCTGGGAGCCAGGTCGGAGACACGACTGCTGAAAGCCACACACAGCTCTGCCACAGCTCACAAGGGAGGCATCTCTTCTTTCACAGGGCATCAGGATGTGTTTGTGTAGTTTGAATTATAGAAAATGAACAAGTTACCATGGGAGGTTTATTTAGGATAGTTTCTTCCTTTCCTTGTTAATACTGTGCTGTTCAGGTAATGGGATGTGACTTGCTCAAGAAGGAAAAAGAAATGGTTTGGATTGCTTTTGTAAAACTTACCCATTATTTTATTAATATGGCGATACTATAGAGGTTCCTAGTTGTATAATCTTTCTTCACTGCCCACACTGAAGTTCAAAACAGACCCAGCACATAAAATTTCCCTTACCCGATTTTCAGAAATAGCTGGTTTGTCATTGAAGTGTTGGTCACAATCAGCATTGGATGTTCTGGTAGTTCTTTGGTTTTCTCAGCTTTTTGATAAAATATGCTTGAGATTCTGCCTTGGGAAGGGTTCACCTTGAATGTGGATGTGTGCACAGCCCCTTTGTGGAGACTGACTTCAGTGGTCTGCAGCACTCCACGAGAGATGGAGTGTGACCTTTCCTGCCGTGGAGTAACTCAGGTTTCTCCTGAGAACCCCGTAAATGGCAGCTGAGCCCTGAAGCTGCACAGGGCAGGATGCAGATGGCTCCTGTTCGTCTGTACACTGACCATCATGGGACTCTCTCTAAAAGATTTGGCCTCTTTCTTTATTTTTTTTCTCTGAGGAAAGTCTGGTAAGCAATTAAAGGGAGAAAAGCATCAGGAGATGCAATGCTCTAGAAACAGTTATAGTGGAAGGTGGGAAGGAGGAAGCTGATGCTGGTTGAGCAAAGAGATGTGGAGCACAGAAACCAGAAGTGTGTTGGAACTGCCTGAGGAGCTGGATTGGCAGAGGGAGGAGATGGAGACAAACAACCGGACTGGAAGAAGACACAGGGCCCAGAAATGCCAAATAAAAATACTGACTCCAGTTAAAAGGAGCAGAAAGATGGCAGAGGAGACAGGCAAAGATGGAGAGGATTGGATTTTCCCAAAGTCCAGACCCTTTGCTGCCAGCAGTAGCTTTGAAATCCAGCACAAAGCCCCTCACCCTCTCGGGTTTGCTGCAGGTGCAGGATGCAGGTCACGGATTTGGGCAGACCCTTCACTAGTTTAAGAAAGTCCTTGAGCACAGATTGTACTTTGAAGGCTCTGTAACTGAGCTGAGTAGCGAGCAGCAGTAAGTTATTATTCAAGTATCTCCTTTGCTTTTAAAAAGATCTGGAAAGCCCTGTATTAAAGGGGAGCAGTTCAGGTTGCAAAGCTGGGTCAGAGGAAATAGCAGGGCTGGGATTGCCACTGCACTTGTAAATATTGACATTGTTACAGAGCAGTTTTAATTGCAGGATCACAATTATTTCAGAGGATATTTGACTCTTTCAGTTCAGAAGATGTGTCATCCTAGCTTCAAGAAAAGCTGCTACCTACTATGATTCCTTTTCCCGGGGTGTTGTCTGAATTGGTCAGTCCCCAGTGACTGCTCTTCCTGGCATTTTTTCTTTTTGGCCTTTTCTGTCACTCTCGCTGTGGCACTGTGGTGAGTGATTTGGTCTTGGCAGTATCCCTAAAGATAAGGGGCTGGAATTAGGCCTGTTTTACAGATGGGGATGTGAAGTGTGGAAACTAAACTCAAACTAACTTTGCACAGCCGGTTTAACACGCACGGCTCCTCCTAACTTCACTTGTAACTTGCTTTCCCCCAGTTTGCCGTGAAGAGAGACGGGAGAGAAGCCCTATAGCAAAGAGCCCTTTAAAGAACATAAATTAAATTCCTACTCGGAATTAGTCTCCAGGGGAATGAGCATGGGAGAAGCCTGCTACCCTCATTAGGGCCTGAAGATAAGCAGGTGAGGGCTGATTCTCACGCAAATTGCCATTTCTAAAGAGTTGTCCACAGTTACTTGTTCAGGATCTTGACAAAACAAAATCAATCCAGACTTCCAGGATACCTTTCAGCTGCCGATCTCTTTCCCTCCTCGCAGCATCTTGTGTCTCCTGAGCTCACACCTTCTGAAACAGATGAGGCAGTGTCACACGAATGATCCCAACACAGTCCAGGTTCATTCCCAGGGCAGCTTCATTCTTTATAGCAAAAGGTAGGAGGCAGGAAAAATAGTATATGAACATAAAAGATTGCAGTCTAAATATCATAAACTACATATGTGAAAGTTCTAAATTTACCATTTTCTGACTGTTGAATCTTGACTTTCTTATGTGAATATTCTTGAAGGGCAGTGAACAAATGCTGCAGGTTAACAGAGGAAAGAGAAATATAAAAAGGAGAAAGGTGTGAAATGTGGACACGAGCCAGTCTTAGATGCAAGCTGTGTGGAATAACAATTTGTGTTCTTTATAGCTCAGTAAAAATGTGTCATAGCTCAGGTTTTTGTTCCTGTAGGTCCCATGAAGTTCCCACGCTGTCAGTGGGATCTCTCTGTGAAAGCCTCAGAGCCTGACCCTTCTGAACAAGTGCAAAGATGATGCTTCTGCTGGTTTGTTCTGGTTTCTTTTCCCGTAGGTGAAGATGAGGATGAGTTTGAGGATTTCATGCTTCCCCTCACAGTTTGATTTGAAAGTGTGACTCAGATACTCAACAGTAGTTTTGAACAAGAAGAAGCAAAGGTAGGTTTATTTCTGTTCTAGGGGAAGAAATGCTGCATGGGAAAAGCTGATAGTGGGGCAAGCCTTCAGCAGCACGCTTGTCACCTCTGCTGGCAGTCTCCCCTGGCACCTCTTTACCTGTCTGAGGGTATTTACACCTGCATACAGAGATTTCATTAGGAATGTAGACAGTAGAGATACAAAGGCTGTGAATACCATCCCAAACAAACTTTGTACAAAGATTGGAAAGGCATTGGGATTTCTCCAGTGTTTTGCAGATCAAGGGACCCCATTTAAGGCTAATTTATAATCAAAGAGACAGATTTTTCTTCAGTGATAGCTTATCTGTTCCATATTCCCCTTTTCCATGCAAGTATCCTGTTTGTGTATATTAACATATTTATTTGGGGGTATGAGGAGACATGTAACACACTTGATAAAACACTGCTGCTTTAAAGTATTTTTTTTCCAAACAAGAATTTATTGTATAAATCAAGACTTTATTAAATGGCTGGGCATATATGTATAAATTGGAACGGGTCTTGAAGTATTGCACCCTTAAACTGAACAAAGTGATTAGGATAACTGATAGCTAAATAAGGTTTTTATGTGCCTGTGGGAGCCATATTAGGATTGATTTGACAAGGCAGTTCAGCTGTGGCAACAGTCATAATATCTAACACAACATTATGTTTTATTAGTAAAATCCTTAAGTGTAGCAAGCTGTTTGTGTCAAAACAACAGTATATTTTAGGGAAGAAAAAGACTTACTGGATAGAAGGTGCATCATCAGGAATGATAATATATTAGAGCACTCTTGCATTAAAGAGATCTTCTTCTGCCATCACTGAATCAGTAGTTAACTGCACATTGGAGTGCTCACTTCAGCTGCACGGGGTCATTTTGGAGAAACCTTAACAGTAATTTTTAATTTGCTATTTTAAAATATGATGGCAACTTAAATATTGCATCATCATATTTGTCTACTTTTTTCACAAGAAAATAAACAGATATGCTCAAAGTATTTGGCAAATAATTGGCTGCAGTCCGTTGCTGACATTACCTGAAGATGCGCAGTTCACAGTCACCGCTTGAATTAGGATAATATTTTTCTTTAAATTGTACTAAGGTTTATTTTGACAATTATTTAGTTCTGGTTTCCTCTTTTGTTGTTGCTTTATGTATTTAATTGTAATCACTTTTCGTTTATGAAATAGGCTCAGTTCACCTGTCTTGGATTCACCTCTCCTATGTTCAAGTTATAAATCCTAAAAATTAGAGCAAAGAGGTCATTTGGTAGCATAACCATTTCTCTAGGAAACCGAATTCATCTTGTGTGAGGATTCAATTTATTAAAATAATTTTGCCATTGTCCTGTCTGGATTGCTTGAAACTGTCTTGGTAGTGAAATTTTAATGGAGTGCCAGTGATATATTCCTAAACTAGCAAGTTCTTAACGACCCTGGAAAGTGACTGCTTGATTACACTTTAACGGTATTTGCAAATAAAATCACAAGTAATTAAGGGGAAATCTCCAGGCTTTTGAGCAAGTTTGATGCATGATAACTGCCTGATTCAGCTTCATCTAGAGTAATGCTGTGTAGACAAGAGCTACTGAGATCAATAGCAACATAATGATAGTGGCAGAATTAAGTGAGTAACCTGAGAACTGTGTCTTCAAAATGCATGCAGCTGCCACCAGCCAGGGCCACACAGTGCACTCCTGCTTCCGTCCTAAATGTTCATCAAAAGACGCCCTGCAGGAAAATGGAGTTAGATGCTCTTTATTGCTGATCGTGTCTCTTGCCACATTTATCAGGGAAATTGGATTAGCAGTTGGCAGCTGCAGGTAGACAAGGTTCTGCGGTGATTAAATATGCAGCTTGGCTGCATTTGTTGTGACAGACCTTTAGTAAATTCTACTGTAAGCACCATCTGTCTAATTTGTATAAAGAAAACTTGGTGCTTTAAGCTACTGATAAAGAACTAAATCTGTTGCTTTATCATAAACAAAACTTTTGCTCTAAATTATCCTAAACACAATTTATTAGGTTAAAGCTATTTTTCTATCATAATGAATAAATAATACATGAAAAAGTGCTTTCAGGTACTTCATTTTGCAAGTACTGAAAACAAAACCAGTTCAGTTCTTCAATAAAATGCTTAGTATTGCAATCCACAGGGAGATGACACTGTTAAAATATCGCTATGAAAATGGTCCAGGACTGCCAAATTCATTTAATTTGTGAGTTTTACTAGGACTTTCTAACTGGCTAGGGGTATTTTTAGGTTTTTAATATTTCTGAAATGCACCACTGAAAAACAGTTGTAACAAGAGGGATCTTTATTTTTAAAATACATTTGTAATCATTACATCTGCACACAAAGTGTATGTTTAGGTTTCTTTTCCAGGGATATCAAATATAGTTGAAGATGGCTGAAGTAATTATGTGTGTTGCTTTCCTTTTTTCTATTTCCTTTTTTGTTGGGTTTTTTTCTTGCTACTTTCTTCTTCTTCATGCTTTTATATTAATAGGAAAAAATTTCCAGTATTAAAACAGTGCCTAATTTTCTTCTAAGAATATCAAGATTTCTCCTGCCAATGTGGGTAAGTAATCTATTGCCTGGGCAGCCGGAATCTCAGTAGTACCTTGTTTGTAGTTGTGACATCATCAGATTTGCTAGAAACGCATGGATAGGGGATCTGAAGAAAAAGCAGTTAAATAGCAACATGCTATCTTTAGCTGGTTTGTAGAAACTCCATGCTGTTAAATTATTTAAAATCCTTGATTTTCAGCTTGCACACATTAAAAGTTTTCACACTAAGTGCCAAATGTTGCAAACAGCACTTTAACAGAATGATTTTGCTTTGATCCCTGTAGCAGTTCCTGAATAATTTATCACAGGTTATTGCCTTAATTCTGGAGAGGGATAGAGCAATAAAGGCAGATGAAAACACTCCAGTTGAAACACCTTGGGGCCTGCTCATTCCTCTGACACGGCTCTTTTGTTGGAACTATTTAGAGGTTATTAAGATGTGTCTCCAGAATTAAGAGTATGCTGTAAGGATGAAGACAGCCATCTTAATTCTAAAGACAAAGCACAATGACCCTTCACCTTTTTTTTCCTTTGTTGTTATTATATAGTAGAATTATGAGGGTAATATTATAGCTGCACCCAGTAGTGCCACTATAGTTAAGGGTCTGTCAGACTTTCCATTAGCAGCCCTGTTTTGGGGGTGGTGGGTGTGAGCAGGCTCGTGTGTTGTAGATGGCCTCAGTCAGACACTTGGCTCATGTTGGCAACTCATAGGGGCTTTTCTGGGAATATTTACATCTTCAGCTCCTTCTCCTTGAAAAAAATCCATTGAAAAATGTGCATCAGGACTTTGAAACAAAACACTTGAATTTATTTTTCAAATGGCTTTGTTATAATTAAATCTTAAGGAAACCTATCAGTGACATTCAGGGAAGGATATTCTGAAGCTGAAATTTGAACAAAATCACTTCATTAGCCAGAAGAGCACTGTATAAACCCACAGAATGCTGACAAGCTCCTCTTGCTGTGTTTCCTGTGTTCACTGTTCCCTACTCCTCTCACTCTTCTGGCCCCTGCTGGTGGTGCCATTTGCTGTCCCGTTGCCCCAGCAAGGGCTGGGATGCAGCTGGGAAAGGTGCAGCAGCCTCAGGTATTCCTCCCATCCCTGGGAAGTTTGGGAGGCTCTCTGGCTCCCGTGGGATGATGCACAGAAAGCAGATGTATAAACGTGTAATCCTGTTTGTCATCAATAAATGTTATGCACGTAAGTGCTATTTGATTCCTTACAATGGTCTAAAACTAGATCCTCTTGGGATTTCAGGAGTTTGGGGGGAAGGCTCTTACTGAATGTGAGGTAAGCAAGCATGGAACCTAGGGTGATTTGTGCTCCTATTGGAGTTTAAGGGTATTTTGTACCAGTGAGTTAAGTGGATCAGGATTTATCTCAGGGTTCTGGAGGCTGTTCCATGGGCTGTTCATCCTGTGCTGGCTGTGGTGGTGTTATCTCACACAGCTGAGTTCTGATGGATCCTATCTAAACCACTGCTTTGCTGGGTTTTACAGGACAAGAATATTAGATCTAAATCTTAGATCTTGTAGATTGAGGTCATTTATTAAGAAGCGTAGTTATGGGCTTTTAAACAACAGTATCTCAATTTAAATAGAAAACCAAAAAATGTAGTTTATGTAGTAGTTGTTGTTCTTTTGTTAGAATTCGAGGTCCAGTGGTGTCTGAAGCTGCCCAGTGTTTGTGGAGGTTCCCAGAAACCTGGGACCACAGTTCAAACAAAGTTGGACATCTACTTTTATTAGTAGTTTTTAAAGTCTCACAACCGAATTGTTTCTTAAATATATTCACAAAGGAGAGTTTTCTTAAACCATGTTTTGGTAAGGACAGAATGAGCGTGTTGGAGGCCTGTGGGTTGGGTTGCTTGTCCTTCCCTAGTCCACGTCCCACAGCCACATGAAGAGGGTGAGCTCTTTGTCCCCAGCAGTGCTCCAACAAAGGCGAGTTCATGTCTTGCCAGAGGCCGTGGCTCCCCTTCTCCCTTGCCCCAGACTTTCTTTGTGCAGCCTTTTTATCTCCTTTTTTTGTGGCTGGAATGGGCAAAGGAACCAAAATCAGTGTGGAATATTTCCACTCCCTTGTATCTGTTGCTGCATCTCTGGCTGCCTCCAGAGAGAAACATAAAGTATTGCTGCCAAGTTCTTTTAATTCTTTATGTTTTGGCCACCTTGTCTGCTGAGCAGTTATTTTCTGTGCAGACAAAGCAGCACACCAAGTATGAAAATACAGATGAGTATAAAGTTACAATTTTATATTGCATCTTCTCAGTATTGAACACTTCCTCTCTGGTGATTTCAGAGTCCCATTAAAGTTAATGAGAGTTGAGACCTCTGAGCATCTTTGCAAGTTCAGGCCATTTCAATGCACAACAGAAAGGAAATGCAAATATTAAAATACTCCCAGCAACCTCACTAGTCTTTGGAAAAGAACTCCATTTGTCCTGGGATAAATCTATGTATGTGCCACCCAACTCAGCCAGGCTGATGAGTCTGTGTATGAAAAGTAGAAATTAGTCCTGGTCTAAGCTCACATGGAGCAGTTTACAAGGCATCAGCTGTAATTTGTTCTTTATGTGATCAATTAAAATGGGTATGTGGCTCTTACCTTTTATATTTCTCAACACTATAAATATTGCAGTGCAAGCACCAAGTGCTGCATTACTGAAAACCCTGGGTTTAAAGAGAGAACTCGTTACTGGAGGTTTTTTTGCCATGGTTCTAGGATTATTTTTTTCCAGACTCTGCAGAGCTGTGACCTTTTCTTGTAACAAGAAAAGAAGTACAAATCCCACCTGCAACGTCAAAAAGAATACTTATGTGTGAGTAGATTGAACAGTTTGTTTATGTTGTTAAAATATTTTTCATTCACTGATGTTTCTTATTGACGTCTATTAATTATCCTGAAAACATCCCCTTAGTAGGGGCTAATTATCTATGCATACAGCGTGGTCTGTATTGGAGCTGAGGAAGGATTCTGAAGCCACACTTCAGCCATTAAAGGGGAAAAAAATATATCTCAGAACTAATGTTAACACAGGCAGAGATTTGCATCGTTTCCTTGAAACTGAAAAGTCATATTTTGAAGAAAATTTACTCGGAAAATTACTTTAAAAACCCCCAACAAAACAACAGAAGAGATGGTAAAATAACAGTACAATGGGAGTCTCAGTGCAGCCTTAATTGTAGTTTGTTATGAGTATCAGTTAGTCTTACACCATTCAAAATATTACAAGCTTAAATTAACATTTTATTGTTATTATCATTTAAAATATATTAATACAGGAAGCGCTTTTAAACGTTAATACGTAGTATTCATATATTATGTTTTAATTTGCATTATTCATTATGAGACCATATAGAATAATCCAAAGCATTTCTTAAGCATTTTCCTAACGTCAGCACTAGAAAACTTGTGGAAATCTTATTTATCCAAGGATCTTTGTGTTCCTTCTGGAAAAAAAAAAAAAAAAAAGGTTTGAGCAAGACATTTAAACTAATGAATCAAAATCAGATATGTGCTCATTATTGGCTGATTATTGCTCCATCTGCTCGGCGCTAAGGTGAAAATCAATTAGGGAGTCTCCTCCCGCTGGCGGCGTGCGCGGGGCTGGGGCGCGGAGCCCCGCGGCCGCCGGGGCCGCACCCGCGCAGCGGGGACAGCAAACGGAGCAAATGAGCGCGTGTAATGAGCCCAAATCACCGCACAGCGGCCGGCAGGCGGCCAGCACGGGCCACTGTTCGGTCGTGTCACACCACTGATGTGGGGAACGTACCCCAGGGGGGCTCTTCCCTTTGTACATCCCTGATGTTGCCAGAAAAAGGAAAAAGCCGTGTCTTTCGTTCCAAACACAATGTACCTACATTTGGTTTAACATCAGAAGTGCTTAAAAAATACCACACAAGTGCTATCTGGGGAGATTTCTTTCTCTGGTATGAATCATGTCTTTAATTTAGTCAGTTACTTTCTATTTATGTCAAGTCTATTAATATCACAACACCTGCAGTTGTCTTGATCCAGAAGAAAATGGACTTCTGCAAACAAAATCAAAATCTTTACATTGTAGTTTTCTTCAATAAGTAATGATAATGAACTCTGTTTTAAATATCGTGTACATTTTTAAACTAGCACATACAGTAATGCCCCTGGGTATTTTCTTAACCCTACAGAGAAATGTTTTGTATTTTTATAAATACGGTAGCTGTGGTTCTCTCTTAGGCACACAGTCAAGTTGGAAATAAACTGCTGAAATACATAGTGAGGGGTTATGAAAATATTTGATTTCTAATTTAGATCTCACAGAACTATGAGAATTAATTATCTGTTTGTTTTATGGACAGAAAAATAGCATTTAAGAACAATTACATGATTTACAAGAAATCAGGCTTTTAAAAATATTTTTATTTTAAGTCAATTGTGAAGCTCTACTCTTCAGCAATAATCTTGGTTAAGAAAGGGAAATGCATCAAAGTAGGAAATTATCCTTTCAGGACTGACGGGCTGTACAGGAGCCCCTGATGAGCTGAGTGCCATCCTCGGGTGGTGGGGAGTAGGATCCTGATGACCACTCAGAAAATCCCTGTTTAAGACCTTTGCAAGCCTGCAGTTATTTTGTCTGTGCAGGCTCAGCAATAAGAAAGTCAGTCCAAACCAGAAAGCAGTGTAATCTTTATTTGTCCTGAAATCAGTGGAAAGCATCCCTTATTTTCAGTTTTAGAGGACTGGAGGGAAAAAAACCCCACAACAACAACGACAACAACAACAACAACAACAACAACAACCAACCCAACTCCTGAAGCCAGACTGTGAATTAGCATCTCATTTTCTAGGGGGCACCACTGGGTACATTTAACTTCGTTAGTACTGTTTGTGCTTGTGTTGCCCTAAAACTTAATAAAATCAGGAACATGTGTAAAAGCTGATCAGTGCTGCTTCCATTTCAGACTGGTTTGACTTTGTTGTTCCTTGTGTACCGTGAGTGTCATGCTCCTGTGCAGAACTGCAAATCTCCAGTTGTGGGAGGAGTAACAGGAGCAGAGTCTCACTTCTGCTCTTCCTGAAAGAAATGGGGGCATCCATGGATATGGCTTTTTATAGAAGGATCCAGGATATACAGTCCTCAGGACCCTTTCCTGATTTTTTTAAAATAAATTTATTCCTTCCACTTTATGGATTAAGTTCATTTCAAATAAATAAAAACAGCATCCAACTTTTGGATTTCAGTATTCCATATTCTCAGTAAAAATACATGGAAATGTAGCTTTGTGTGGAATTCAAAGGTCAGGCCTTCCCAGTTTCTTTTCCCTTGCATGGATTCAAAATGTTTTTCTTCCTCACCTTGGGCTGTAAAGGAGAAGTGCATGATTCTGTTCAGTGGATTTCTCCTCATTTGGACAAGTCCAGCTGCATCCAGGCATTGATCCCAAGCATTACAGCACAACGAGCTGTTATTATTTACTGTAGATAAAAACAAAAAGGTAAATGGGAAAAGAAGGGAGGATCAGGTGCCAATTTTATTGTATCAAGTTTAAATATCCTTTGATTGACACGTTTCTTTTTTAGTTTCAAATATATCATCAGAAAATGGATTTAATAGCAAAGAAAAACTGTTTTACAAAGAGATTTTATTCTGTTATGTTTGAGGCCCTAGTATTTCAATATTGAAAATGGAAAATACAGAATGTTATAAAAAATAATATCCATTTACTTATATTTGTTCAATAAATAAACAATACAAAGAGGCAAGAGATAAAAGACTAAGCTTTTAATATCTCATAAGGTGATATTTATTCTGTATTGAATACTATCAGAAATAGTCGCTTGTAAATCATTGGTAGAAGAATGTCTTGATAAACTTTTCAAGTGATGGTAGGAAATATTTTGGGTCCAAGACCTGTCCGTAAGAAAACAAATTACACAGGGTAATCTCTCACCTGATCACAGTGTTTAGGATTAAAGCTTTGTCCAGTAGATGGCAAAAATGAGCAGAAATAATTTCTTTAAAGTCCTTTTGGTCGGGGGAGGAGAGATGGAAGGCAGGGGGGCCTCTGTTGTATCTTGTATTTTAGCACCAGGATGGAGTCATCAGGCTCCTGGTTCAGAGGTGCATCGCAGGTACACAGAGGCTGCTCGGGGTTGCCAAAGGGGGCTGCCTTGTAGCAGGCTTGCTTATACTAATTGAGTTTCTCCAGCAAATCAGGCTCCTTGGAAAAAGGCCAAAGGCTTTTCATAATTGTATTGACAAGAAAATGAATATGATAAATGGTGTTCATTCAGCTGAGACAAGATTTATAGTTTTCCTCTGGCAAGGGATGAAGAGAAAATATTTATAATAATAGTAAAATTTGTTTTAAAGTTGTATTAGGTGATCTCTCAAAAGACTTCATTAAAATATTTCCAAATATTTTAAGCAGCTTCAGGTGTTAAGTGTAGCATCTTCCCAAAGTATCCAGTAATGAACGATTAAAAAAAAAAAAAATCACACAAACAAACCAAAACAAGAAAACCAAACCCCTGGATATGAGAGTCATTTATTCTTCCTGAAATATTGATATGTCAAGCTGTCAATGACGATTGCAGTACCACAGCTTGGGAAAGTTTATTTGTCCTTTGTATTTGGAACATGTGGGCTCTGTAGTTTGTAGGTCAGTCCTGAAGGAGCAGGTGTGGCCTGGAAAGCCCTGAGTACCCACAGGTGGACAGGCAAAACCTGGTTTTCCCTAACAGTGGTGACTCCCCTTACGTATTTTATTCTACCTCCAGCTGCTGGATAAGATGTTGAGTGCTTCATCTGTTTTTTCCATACTAACACCAGAATGCAGTCTAAGGTCCTTGGTCTGGAGTCAGATACATCCATGGAGATTCAATTGTGAATTCAGGGAAATATCCACCTTTTTGTTCTTTTCACTTGGTGTTTCTCACAGTTCAGTGGGAACTCACAGCAGTCTTTTCCTGTGTTCCTCCCAGCTGATCCTTGGGTTTCAGGACTTCTGTTCTCCGTAAAAGAAAGAGGTTGCAATAAGAAAATGGGTTGCAAAAATTAAATCATTAGGTTTACTCAGAGCTGCAGTCAGCTCAATCACACCTGATGTCTGTGGGTGAGTGCAGGAAGCTGCCCACAGAAGATACCTGTGTGTGTGGACGTGGGCACTGAGCTCAGGGAAAAGTGATCTGCCAGGGAGGGCGTTCATCTCGTGGTCATTTAAAGGGTCCAGCTGAGCTGGGCACTGGGCTGGCTCATCCTGTGCTGCTCCAGATGTGGAAGGACAAGCAATCCAATCTTTTCACCAGACTAACAGTGTTACATATTTATGCAAATTCATATCATATTTCTTAACAAAATAAAACCGTGGGCAGCAATAAGGTGGCTTCTTCAACATTATTCTGATTTTGAAGAACTAAATTTTTGACTTACGTGTTTTAACTATTCAGGACTAGGCACAAGCTTGAAAGAGCCAAACCGCTGTAGAGTTTGAACTTTCCCAATCACAAGAGGAGAATGCATTTCTCATGAAGCAGTAATCTATTTGTAATAACAGTTATTGCCCACTTGCAACTCGAACCTCGGTATCATTTTTTGCAGCTTGAATTCCTTTGAGCTCAAACTGACTGCTCAGGTTAAGTTCATGCCTTAGCCAGATTCCTTGAAGCTTGTGGTTAGAAACACTTAAAAATAATACTCTGCTTAAAACCAATTTATTCCACCTTATTGGATTTATAAAAGAAGCAATAAATTGCCAAAGCCTTTCTGTTGACCCTGGCTTTTATAAAATTTGACTGTAGTTTCCAGTCTTCCCTGGTCAATGAATATGGACTCAATGCTTCGAGTTTCTGAATTAAGATAGCGAATCATACTGGATGTATCAGCAGCCTTTGCTGCTGGCTTACATTTTGCTTGGAGGGTTTGGCTGTCAAGTTACTCTCCTTGTCATGAGATCTGAAAAGGTAATTGCTTTCTATCCCATGAAATTCCACAGTGAGGCTGTGCAATGTTGCACCCTCTCCCCATGGTGCTCATGGGGGTGCTCAGAAGGCTGAGGAATGGGGATGACTTAGGAGAATCAGTAGCACAGCTCAGCTCTGTACCTTACGTGGCATCTGCTGCATTTGGAGAATATTGACCATCCTCTCTTGAGAGCGAGCTGGACTGGAAGTCTACCTCAGCAAAAATGTAGCTGCCATTAGTGAGCTTTTAGAGGTGTGAGATGGCATGGGTCGTCTGTGCCCTTTGAGAGTATTTCACGTAAGTGAGATTTGAATTTAAATCCCAGTTTGTTACTGGACAGCTCTCCATGATGTGTTTAACTCCTTTGTTTGATTCAGAATGTGAAGAACTCCATAAAGGAGTGAGAAGCAAGGCCTAAAAGTACATTTCTCATGCCAGCCTCTTCCCCTCTTACAGCTCAGCGGCAGAGTCTGGGGCAGGTGGCAGCAGGATGCAGCAGTGTGGAACTGCCTCAGGCAGCAGCAGTCTGTCCATCTGTCCATCTGTCCATCTGTCTGTCTGTCTGTCTGTCCACACGGTGCTGCCGTTGGTTGGCAGGGCTGTGGCTGGGCTTCAGCTCCACCCCAGAGCGGGGTCAAACCATGACCCAGCTGGGGCTGCATGGCCTGGAAGTGTGAAACTCTTCCTGTGAGCCAGACCTGAGTTTCACAGTCCCTCGTTGGTCTGTGTTCCCATGCAGGATCTGTGTTCCCATAGAGGGTCCATATCTCCATAGAGTTTGTTTATCATTTAATTGTACTCTGTAATCAGCAAATGTGCGTGTTTGTTTGCTTGCTTGCTTGTTTGATTGTTTGTTTTAGGAGTGAATCCATTGCAGTTTTCTGCTCTCATGAAGATCTGAATATTTTTCTGTTATTTTTTAGATCACTGCATTTAAGTGTTGATGTATCATCCCCAAATAGAATCCTTCTCTTCAGAGAAGCCAGTAAAATGATCTGTGCATTGGTAGGTATTCATTAATGGCTCCTCTGCAGTGTAATTCTTTGCCTGGCTGCGATATAAAATCCCTGTGAGTTGGTGTTGCTGAGCAGTGATGGATTTGGGGAATGCTGTCAGGACCGAGAGGTGCTGCAGCCAGGGGCAGCCCTTGGCAGTGCAGGCTCAGGCCTCGGGAGCTCTCGTTCCCTGGCTGGGGTCACTCAGGTACCAGGCTGTGCCACCTTTGCCCCGAGGCTGGCTCTGGTGGCTGCACAGGTGTCAGCACAGACACAAACACTCGGGAGGTGTTTGATCCAGGCTGCTGACTGATAGCTGGGGTTGATCTTATGTATTCAAATTATATTCCAGCACTTCCGAAACATAATAGGACCATAACAGCTTTACCCTGGAGCACTGTTAAAAGTGTTTATAATCAGTTGCTCCATTTTACTACTCCCACTCATGCATGCAACTGCAACAGGTCTCTGACACCAGCAGTTTATATTACACTCCAACTAACATTGCAGCTGACAATTTTTCTTTCTCAGTATCTTGAGAGGAACATTACCAAGCTTTTGTAGAGAAACCTCATTTGTAGTTTGTGTAAACTGGAAGAGCCATAAATGGCTTGTTTCATTTAAAGAAGGAAACTCGGTGCATCAAAGTTGCTTTTACTGCATTCAGGCTGATTTTTGGGTCAAATGTGATGTTGCGTTTGATCTGTAGGACATGGAAATAGTACCTGTGCAATGCCTAAAGCATTTATTTGTAACAAAAAAAATTACACACGAATAACTTTCAGTCTTTGTAAAATAATTTTTCTGTTTCTTTTGCAAATAAACCATGTTGTAAGTGACCAAAATTTTTCAGCTGTGTTCTTAAGTAAATTTGTTAGAATGATTAAGCAAAATAAAAATAAGATTTGAAAATGTGTGAAAGATAGAAGGCAAATCTTTGGATGATCAAAAAAAAAAATCAAATGTAGTCATGAGGATGATTCAGCCCTATTTATCTTATGGTACCTGATCCCACTGCAATCATATTTCCTTTTTAATTTTTTATTTTAATTTATTTCCATCAGCTTTCACCATCCTTTCTGCACTTAGGAAAAACATAACCATATTATTGGGCATCCATTCAGCTCAGTTGTTGGCATCAAGTTTCTAAACCTTGCTGAGTAAACCACACGAGTTGTTTTCAACCTGCTTCATTCCTAATTCATGCCTAAAAAAACCCCAAAAACCTTTGTAAAGAAACCTTCTGCTTTCAATTGCAGCTTTTATGGTGTGTACACAGTTCATAAAATTCTCAGCCCTGAGGTATTGGTAGCTCTTGCACATAAGGACCAGACAACATTTTCTGACTCATGCTGGGATTTAATTGTGCAACGTAAAAGGGAATCTCAGCCCAGTGCAGATCTAGGAGTAAGAACTGAGCAGCAGAGCCGTGGGGCCTGGGGAAGCTGCATCCGGAGTCTCCTCACCCTCTTGGTTAAATTATGTGGGAGATCCTGGCATCTCCTCAGAAAGGAGAAGTGAGCAGAGAATCACGGAATGGGTTGGGCTGGAAGGGACCTGCTGAAGGTCACTGAGGGCATTCCCTGCTCAGCCCCATCGTGGCCACGAGAGCTTCTCCCGTGTTCTCTCCATGTGTTTCATGACTGCTTTCCTAGGGAAGGATGACATTTTACTCAGCACAGGTTTAAGAGGAGAACTGTGCTTAATGTCCTCCAGAAGAAACATTTAAAATCACCCATCAGCGAAAAGCAGAGAAAGAATGGAGATGTGGGAGAGAGCCTCCAGCCAGTATCTGTGGGGGGTTATTTTCCTTTACAACATGTGCACACTGACATCAGGCTCCCATCAGTGATCCCGCCACTGCTTGGGTGTGATTCAGAGGAACTGCTCAGGTTTTCTGTCGGGTGAGTGACTGCCAGGATTTATTCTGGGCAGAGCTCACTCATGAGCCCTTCCCAGCAGCTGCCTGTGTGGGAGCAGGGATTTCGCAGGATGCAGCTGGCACAGCTGGCACAGCTGGACTGCACAGCCTGGCCACCACCCTGCTGGGCTCTGGGCACTGGGATAAACCCTGCCCAGCCCCATTTCACAATGCCACACACACTGCTCTGGGAAGGTTTCACCGCCCTCTGCAAGTGTTTCAAGATATTACAATTGATCAGCAGTGAATAATGGCTGTTTAAAGCATTGGCATTTTTAGCTTTTATCACCAAGTAGTAGTTTCTGAGATTTCTGTTCCAGTCTACAGAAAGATGGAACTTCTGGAAATGTGCTGTAGAGATTCAATAATTATGTACAATCTTTTGAATGTACAAATTCCTATAAAGGTTTTGATATAAAGGAATTTTGCATTATTTTCAAATGTCTTCCTGAAAATCTTAATAATTATATTTTTAAGGAAAACTATAATCCATAATATTCTATGATCTTTTAAAGTATATTTGTCTTTTAAGCCTGTGTAATCTTGGCAGACACCTGGGGAAAAATAAAAAAAGTAAACCACGTGATGATAATAAAATTCACTTTGTGTTCTTGAATAATGTTTCCAGATCCTGAATTTTCCAATTCTGAAAAACTGTGTGATTCAGATAAAAGAGTGAATCTGTACGTGAGTTCCAATCCTTGGACTCAGTTTTCAAATTTTCTTCTGTACCATTCTTCCAAGTAACTTAAAATCACAAAAATAGTTGAGATTCTCTCACTCAGCATGATTTTATGACTGAAGTATTTGGAAAAAATAGAAGATGCACAGCAAATGTCAGGAGATGACGACAGCATGTACTCATTTATCTTAGCAAGTCAGGCAGACCTCTTGCATGTGCCTGCAGCTTATGGGGAGCTCCTCAGAGCTGATCAGAGACACATTTTAACTCAGGATAGATTTGACTGAAATTTATATGATAATAATTTTCTATTTAAACTGAGAGAAACACAAACTGATGGCATGAGGCAGAGGGGGAAAATAGAAGCGAGCACCTCTTTCTTTCATCACACTTTCCTTGTGGGAAGGCGCTTCCTTTGTGTCTCTGTCCCAGTTAATCCAGCGGCTGTGGATTGCCACAAACTCTGCCCAGGCTCCTCTCATCCCTAAGAAGTTCTTCTTTCCACCACCTGGAGCCCTGGCTGTGTTTACTCCTCCTGGCAAACCCCTGTCTGAGCATTGGGCTTCCAGCTCCGGTGCCTCTCCCCTCTCCTCCCTGCCCTGCCCTTGACACTGAGAGTTTCTGGCCCCTGGCTCTGGAGGGAAAGACTTGGTCCCTCTCTACAGACAGTGCAGCTTAGCCTAGCTGCTCCTTTTTCTAACAAGAACATAACATAAAGCAGTGAATGAAAATATGGCTTCATTGTATTTTGCTTCCATTGCTAAGTGAAATTTAAATTTGTTTTACGAGAGGATTTTTACTCCTCTTTCCTGTGTAATGATATACAGAAAATGCATGTAAAGGTACTGTTTTCAGAAATTTTGTTTGCACCAAATTAAACACAAAAATTTCTGGTCAAGTCTTAGGTCAGCCTGGAGTTTTCATGCTATGCAAGCCTGTAGGTACATAAAAATGTGATCTGAGATGTGCCTCTGTCCAGTCAACACTTTGACAAGGAGTTAGTGACCGAAGTGAGGTGCATCAGATGATTCTTCTCACCCACGGTGGTGATTGCTCACATCATGTGCATTCTTCCTGAGGCTGGCCTACACCAACCAAGGCAGTTTTGGGTAACACACAGATATTCACACATATGGCCTTGTTCAGGCAATGCAAATCAGCTGAAGTTTATATGTGGCTTTGTTCTGTGTGGGCCCTGTACTGCCGTGAGCAGGAAATAACTGTGGAAATGACTCTGAAACAAACGCTGGTCATCCAGCATGTTGCTTTCTTTCCATCTGCAGTTTTACCCAAGTTTGTGATGTCTGTTTGTGTGCGAATGTTGCCTCCATTTCTTTTCCCTATGAGCTGTGAGCTCTGTGCTCGGGCTGAAAAGAGAAGGGGAGGAAAAGGGTTGAGCTGTGTTTGGGGAGGGTGAACGTTCACAAAAGCTTGTGAGTATGGATGCTGAAATCTTTAATACTAGACTGAAGCAGAGACTCCTTTCTCCCTAGATTGGCATATAGTGATTTCATAGGTTTGAGTGCAAAGCAGAAAAAGCCCAAAATGCCTGTTTTTAAGATATGCAAGTGTGTTCAGTTGTCAGGGAATAAAATTTGAAAGATTAATTTTTTTGTGGTTTTGAAGAGGGGCACCTCAGCGCGTGCTGGGCTCTGCTGCACAGATCCAGCTGTGCAGATGGGGGAGCACTGGTGCCCTCTCCTTGTGCTCATTTATCACTGATCCTGGGCTGCAGACAGCTCTGAGATGCCTTTGCTAATGTGATCTGCTCAGAAGATGGGAAGCCTGGCATAGGATGCACTTAGTCAGGCAATTATCCTTGTTGGGGCTCCACAGCTTCTTGGCAAGGGCTGCTGTGTCTTGTCCATTACGGCTGGAGCCGGTCTGAGGGAGCGATAGTGATTTAAAATAAACATCAGAGAGGAGAGAATTGAGAGGAGTTGGGATAGTGCAGTTCACCATTCTTCATCCCCAATATATTTCACTTTTAATTCCGTATGTACAGGTCTCCTTACCGTGTGTTTTCGAAGTCCCAGTGGTGTAGGAATGATGTTTCAATGCATCTTGGGACCATCCATTTTTTGTTTTGTGGTTTCTTTACATTTTAGTAAACCTCTTCCCTTTCATTAGAAGAGGCTGACATAAAAATAATATTTTCAATATGCTGTTTTTATTTATCTACATTCTGTCATGATATACTTTGATGTAAGTTTTTAATTTTGCTTCAGCTTTCAGCTGCTGTAGCAGTTACTGCTCAGGGTCAGCGATGAGGTTAGCCACAGTAGCACAAAACAATTTCCTGTGCTCACAGCTCAGGTAGCATTTGGATGTGGATTAAATTTTACCACATTTTCCAGTAGCCAGACACAATTATTTCTAATGAGCTTTAAATTGCTTCCAGAACATGTATTTCAAAACTTAGTGTGGTAATCCATTCAGTGTCAACTTCATAAGATAACGGGTCTTCTTCAAAATTTTGGTTAAACGGATTCTTGCAGTCTAACAGGTATTTCTCAGCAACAGCTGAGCCTGGCAGGGCAGTGCTCAGTGCTCTCAGCTGCGCTGCCCTCCTCATTCCTGGAGTGGTGGTTCCACAATAAATTGTGCTTCATTTCTGACTCGTGTTTCAGAATCGCTTTTTTTTTGGCAAATTTATCTTGGTGCTGGGCACGCTCATTGTGCTGATTTGAGAGCTTTTATGAATATTTTGTGGTTGTGGAAGCTTTAAAAAAATTACTTTTTGAAGCTCTCTCTCATTTTTATGATTCACATTTTCCTTTTCTGTCTGGGCATTTCTTTGCACTGCCCAGCATTCCCAATGCCTGGAAAGTGTAGCTCAAGCCATCTTTATGGGCAGTGGTGAATAATAAAAACAGGAAAGGGGAAAAGGCAGAAAACATTTTTTGTCTATAAATATGATACATTCTCACAACCTTTGTTTAATCTCACCGAAGTCTTTTTATATCTTCATCTAATTCACACATGTTAAAATATGGTTCAGGTGCATTATTATCATCCAAAGTGCTCATTGGTTTGAAATCTAGAACGAGCCCTGCTGAAATGAAACTGAGCCATAAGGAAATCATTTTGTGTTTCAGCTTCTGAAAGCGGTTCAGGAAGAGAGCTGGAAGGAGGGAAAGCTGCAAGTGCTGGCATCTCCCGTGCCCAGGGGAGTGAGGAGGGGGTGGCCGTGGGTGCTGAGCCTGGGCATCTTCCCTGGAGCCCGAGCAGCCCAGACTGGTGTTGGCTGCTTGGAACTTCCCTCTGCACAGACACCTTTTTCTTCCATCACCTTTGGTTGTACTGAGGAGTCTTTTGGTAATTAACTCATTAAACTGGCAGCCAAATTCAAGCCCCTGTTTCCTCTCTAGCAGGTTCACCAATATCTTTAAAAATTCCTTTCTTATTCCTGTCAGAATTTTGTATCACCCCTGAGTCTCAGCGAGTTCATAATTTTTGTGAGTGACATTGCTGTCAATTGCAGGGCAAAACGTCGGATTAAAGGAAATTATTGAGAATTTTGGAAGTTAGTGTATTTTAAGGTAGTGAGATGCAATTTCTCCCACAGTAAGAAGAAATTGGTGCAAGTTGGATTTTTTCATTTGATTTTTAACTCAATAGTAGCTCTGGGACTTCAGTGATTAGTCTTGACAGAGTTTTTGTTTTGACAGGAACTATGAATTCCAAACACAATTTTTAAATTCAACGTGTCAAAGGTCACTTTTATGTTGATTTAATTTCTTTAAATGGTTTCTCTTAACAACAGGAGTTTATAAAATTGTATTTTGGCCGTCCACTACAGGGATTATAAATGTAAGCACATCCTCAGTAGCTGAGGAGTTGTTCTTGACCTGATTCCAAGTACCTCCGTAAATTAGTTTATGTTCAGTAGTATCCATCGTGTATAAAAATATTCCCCTGAAGCTCCTTCTAAATGTTACAAGTAGATCATTCTTTTTTTATCTGCTCAGGCATGGCGCTGTACTTCACATTTTGTTCAGTGAGCGCTCAAGCACTGCTCTGTGCTGGAGCCCCGGCCGTGGGCAGGGGACGCAGGGACCCGGCTCCGCTGCTCCCTTGGAATGGGCCATTTCCACTCCCGGGCCCTTTCCAAATGAATCCCCGAGTGCAGAACACTTCTGCACGGACTCTGTCCACCTGCAAAAAGCAGCTTTTAATCTCACACTAGACCCAGACTGTTCAGTGTCTCTGGGGAAGGACAGGCCCCGTGTTCCCCTGCTGCCTTCCTGTGCCCAACCCCTTCTGCTCATCAAGGGGTTTTAATTACAGGGAGGGGTTTTTCTGAAGTAATGAAAATGATGGAGCAGCAGCGGGTACCTCCCAGAACTCACATTCCCAGACTAAGGGATTCCTAGGGTTTTTCCAGCTTCTTTCCTCATCATCCATTTTTTACATCAGCTTGCAGGTAATTTCCATATTAAGTATGTAATTGCCTTCTTGACAACTGCTGAGGTCTTTTGTTGCTTATTGCACCGAGTAGTTGAAGGACCTGTGGATGCAGGATGTTGTGCTTGGACAGCTCAGCTACAGACTCAAGGCTCTTCCTTTCTTGCACCCAGAACTTCGCTTATTTCTAAATCCAAGTAGGTGTTTGTGTTAGTGAAGTGGAGATTCTCAGCAGAGAATTTAACAGTGGAGAAGATCAGCTCAGGTTAATTTACAGCACTCTCATCTTTCTGTCTGGTTTGTGCCCTGAGAATTTTACTGTTCAACAGTGGTTTCCAAAAGCAGTGTCTGCCTTCCCACTTGATCTCACAGACAGAGTTTTGTATTTAATTTTATTTTTTTTCCTCAGAATTTGAAATTCACTGATCTTCTCAATAACTAGACCAGGACTCATCAAAGAGATTAATGCTGATTAAGAAGATCTGTCTGGGATGCATTAAATAGTTCACTGTAGGAAGCTAAATGGAATTTAATTTTTGTAAGTGTAATTTCTTAGTTATGTAAACATTAAAATAAATTAATATCCAGGTACACGCTAAGATTTTTTTTCTTTTTCTGCTATGTTTTACTTTTCAATGAGCTTTTGGATTTTGCTCCTGTTTAGTGTAACAGAGATTTAACACCATTGGGAGTTAGTTTCTATGCAGCAGCAGTCTCTGGAAATGGTACCTCTTCCCCAGTTACACTGTGTTCGTGACTGTAGCATTTGGGATAACAGGACCGTTTACAAATGTGAAAACCATTCTGGATTCTCATTCATAAATTTTGTTTAATTAAGAAGGTTTGATTTTGATTTTGTGACCATCTTTCCTAGCTAAATATTTGCTTTTCTCTTCCCTTCCATAATTCTAATTTACCATTCCAGTTTCTTACAGACCCCAGTCACTTCTTCTAAGCAATCCATTATCAAACTCCGAGTCTTTTTTTTTTTTGCATCTACTTTTCATTCACAATCTGATGGATAAATTGCCTTGTACTTGCTAGAAGTGGTGACCAACATCAATGTTTTAAACAGTAACTTCTGCCTTTCTGCCCTTCACACCAAATGGGTGGTACTTTGATGCCTTAGGGGTTTGGAAACCAGGATTTCCCCTTCATTTTTTTAATTGTATGATGTAAATTTGTCATTGCTGGTAGTCTATAGCATTAAGGGAAAGACCTGAGATGAGGCAGGGAGATGGTTTTCAAGTGGAAATTTGCTTGGGTGGGAAGGAGAGCTGTGCAGAGGCTGACCCAGGTTCATGGTAGGCCTCAATATGTATTAAATGGTGCTCCATCTGTGCAATCTCAGACAAGGTTTTAGGGCGTTTTTTAATTGCCTTCTCTAAAATCACCACTGCACTGTCATAACTCCCTCTCCCAGCTGGCAATATTTGGGTTGTGAACAGGTAATGCCCAGTTTTCTAGCTGCTCCTTGATCCAAGTTGTCGTCACAGCCAGGGCAGCACAGAGAGCAGACAAGCCGAGCGTCCCATCTGTGGGCTGTTGTGCTCTTATTTATGGGAATCCTTGCAAAAACCTACAGCTCTGTGCTATTTTCCTCCAGCTGAAATTGCCAAGAATGAGGAGTAGTGACAAAGCCAAGAGTGGCATTTGGGTTCTGTGCAGGCCAAGCTCGTCAAGGTCAGCATCAGAGGGCTCAGTTGGGTGAGGCTTCTTCACGGTGGGCAAGAGCTTTGGCTCTGCTGTGCTCATCCCACTGCTTTAGCTCACCCTCATTAATTGCTCCAGGTTTGAAAAAAGCTGTCATGAAGACAAACTCACTCTGGGGTGCTGTGAAGATGAGCATTAAACTGTTACAAGGTACTTAGAAAACTTGGTAACGAGACCTTTTGAGCACAGAAATCTGTGCAGAGGGTTCCCCTGGGATCTGCTGCAGGGTGGATCCAAAAGTCACCGCTGCCCGTTCATAGCAACAACAATATTTACCAGTAGCCGTTATTTTTACATTATAAACATTGAGTTGAGTTAAAGTCATTCCCATCTGTGACTGGTAAAACAGAGGCTTTTGAAAAGGACATGTTTGTTTTCTGAGGAATTTATTTAGTGTTCGTATACCTCAGAAGCATCCCAAGAGACCACTCTGGTAATGGATCAAAACCAGGTTTTGCTGAGGCATGAGAAACTGTAAAACCTTGTGCTGCAACTCTGGTCAGAATAAGGAATTCATGGTGATAGACCCAGTCATGGTCTGGCTGTACATCAACGGCAGGAACTCAGAGCTTTTAGTTTAAATTTTGCGTACTAATTGCTTAGTGGCTTTTAAGCTCTAGTCATGCTTACTTAACAGATCTTTTATATCTTTTACATCCTCCTTCCAAATAGTAATTTAAAAAAAGGCAAAAAATGAATTTAGATAGTGCCATCAAAATATTTTAGATTTTCAGCTCCTCAAACAATTCTCTCTTTCTCTTTCTCTTTCTCTTTCTCTTTCTTTCTCTTTCTCTTTCTCTTTCTTTCTCTTTCTCTTTCTCTTTCTCTTTCTCTTTCTCTTTCTCTTTCTCTTTCTCTTTCTCTTTCTCTTTCTCTTTCTCTTTTTCTTTCTTTCTTTCTTTCTTTCTTTCTTTCTTTCTTTCTTTCTTTCTTTCTTTCTTTCTTTCTTTCTTTCTTTCTTTCTTTCTTTCTTTCTTTCTTTCTTTCTTTCTTTCTTTCTTTCTTTTCTTTCTTTCTCTTTCTAAGCAGGTAATCAGATCCTCTCTCTTGGGACTTTGTCAAAAGATCAGGTTTATCTGCTGAAACTCAAGGGCATTTCCATCTGTTACTCTCCACTCAAATCTGCCTTATGTGGAAATCATGTCAGCTTTGGCATCTTGAAGTTGAGCAGGGACGACCACTTTGACAATGTACTTCAGGCCTGTGTCAAAATGCTGCTTTCAGTATCCCACAGTGACCTGCTAGTAAGCAATTACTCATCTTGGGAGTCTTTATGTGAAGTATGAAATAGCACCACCCCAGGCTTTGTATTGGTATAATGAGAGGGATCTAGAACAGCTCAAATGCAGTTTTCAGTTCAATGACTTGAATCTATGTACATAGTGACATCTGAAATACAGGTATGACTGAAGTGCCACGTGAAACAGGAGCTTTTCGAGAGCTCTCACTGGGCTTGTAAAAGAGAGAAGTGCAATTTTTTTCCCTTTCTGTACTTGCAAACCCATTTCATTGCCTGCATGCACTGTAAAGCATCCTCATATATCCAGCTACTCTGCAATTAGTTTCAATCTGCAAATTGTCACTGCACTGTGTATTCCCCATAAAATGGAAAACTTTAAAATTAAAGTACACCATGTTCCCACTTCTCTGTGGGAAGACAACAGATCTTGCATAATATCAGCCTGAATTTGAACTGTGACTTTTTCTTCGTGACACTTTGGTTCTGTGCTGTGGTTGTCTTGCAGGAAGGGATAAATCTGGGAGAGTTAGAGATGGTAACACCCAGGTTTATTTTTGCCATATAAAGGAAGTCCAGGGAAGTGGAACCTGCTCTCAATTAAGTCAGTGTATTGTCTGCACAGTCAAACATGCCCAATGGGCACATTCCCAGCTCTCCAAGGCTTAATTCCCTGAACAAGAATCCTTATGAGGACCATGATGTTTGGATTGGGCTGATGGGCTCAAGCAGGGACCTCTGAGCCTGTTAAAGGAGCTCACTTAGGCACCAAAAAGTCTCTCTCTGAGGCGGTTTGGGGAAATCTGTGATAAATCTTGGTGAGGTTTCCTGCAGAAGGCAAGATCCACCCGGAGTCCTGCACAGAACGATCCCACTCTTACAGAGAGCTGTGTTGGGTGGCAAAGCACGGGAGTGGGGTTGGATTATCCCCAGCTTATTTTAAACTAATAGCAAGTTATATCCAACAGTAAACTTGAAAAGTTGAAATCTACTGAAGACAAGAAAATATTTTTTCTCTCAAAATATTCTGATTTATTGGCTAGTTTAGAATTTATCATATTGTCGGACCTGTAAGGTCATTCTTCCATCATCTGTTCATGTTAATATAAGTCACTGGTAGTATCAGTCTTTTCTATGAATGTGTACTCCTTTTTTTCAGTAATATCCAAATCTAAGCCACTCTTATAACCCATTTTTGGAGTGTCGGACCCAGGATCATATGGGTTTCATTACCGGTTTAGAACCTTATGTCTTAATCTATATTCTGACCTCGATATCTGAAGGACTCACTGCAGTAGGTAAGAATTGCTTTCACTTGGCTAAAGAAAGAATTCAAGCATTTAGATATCTCAGATTTTCAAGGCAGCACATTCATGTGTATCTTCAAAAAAATTAATATAAGGGACAATGGAAGATGCTGAATTTTGTTGTTTGGAATTTGGAAGATGCTTGGATTTTGAATATTTAAAGAACGTGACTCTTTTGGTTACTGGAGCTAAGTTCTTTGAAACCTGTAGATTTTTACAGAGAATGTTTCTAAATACTCTTTTCTTATGAGCCTGAATTGTTAAACTTATTAATGTGCCTCTCCTGCAATCGTACTGAAAAGTCATGCATTTGTTATTCAGAAGAAAAATACGAATGTGTGTACAGGTATCTGTGGGGTTTTGGTTCTGTTTGATCAGCATAGCTGTTGTGTAAATAATGCTTGTTCTGCACAGCTGTGATGTGATTTGAGGAATGTAAAGGTATCTGCCCGTGGAAAAAAGAAACCAGTTACTCAGTACTTCCCGAATACACTTTAGGGGAGAATCAGAGCCACAGAAGCACGCTTAGAGTAAGACACAAACACGGCATCTGATTGCAGTTCACTGACTTCGCTTACACTGTTTCATTTATGCCTTTGAACCAGGCGACTGTCCAATAATTTGGGGTTTGGGCCAGGGAGTGTTAGTCTAAACTAATTTGGAGTATGGAGAAGGAGACAGCATTTGGGGGAAGGAAAAATAAACCATGCAGTTACATTCTGGTCGGCTTGGAATATCCTGCAGTTCCTGACAGGGAAGCTGTTCAAAACCTCCAGTCACATTTATTGGTATGGGGAGCTACTGGGGGAGGAAAGAGGAGCACAGACCCCGAGTGTGTGTGGATGCTGCCCTGTGAGAGCTGCTGCTCCTGCTCTTCGCTGCTCGGGGAGGCGCCGGGGCTCAGGGAGCGCTCTCTGTGCCGAGCATCTCCAGCGCTTTGGGCTGCGGGGGGGAGCCGCTGCGAGGAGACGGGCGGCGAAGCAGCAGCACCAAGAGTGTTCGGGTCGCTCTGTTCGAGAATGCGATCCGCCTGCCGGGTACTTTGAGTGCTTTGTCTCGCGTGATGGTGGCGCGGTGGTTCCTGCCCGCGGGCTGGTCCTGCCTCTTCCGTGGATGTACCGCGCTGAGCCCGCCCCCGGCCGGGGCAGCGAGCCCTGGTCCTGAGCTCCGTGATCCCCACATCTCTTCTGTGTGAGGGGCTGCTCGTGTCCATTGTGTATCATTCACTAGCATACCGTGTTTACTTTAACCATCTCCTTGAAATGCAAACTGAACTAACGTAAAAGAGAGAAGAAAATGTAAAAGCTAAATAAGCTTCAGCTTTCCGGTGTTCTGTTTATTTTTCCCACGCAAAAAGTGTTGATCTCTCACTCAAGGCAGGTAGAAGGAGTAAGAAAAGTATGTCTTTCCAGTTTTAGCTTCAAATTTTTGTGGTTTAGGCATTTGGGAGTTTAATTATGACAAACTATTGATTCTTTAGGAGCATCTTAGAAAACTTATACTCTGTAGAATTCCCAATATTCTGCTGAGAAAAGTATCAACAAAAATGTTAACAGCTCACTGTTTTTCGTAAGGCCTAGATTTGCTTATCCAGTGCTCTCCTTCAGTTCAGCTCAATGTCCTAAAGCACCGAAAATAAATACAAACATATGAGACCGAAACAGTGTGGGATCTCCATCCTTGGAGATATTCCTTGATACTGGAAGAAGTCCTGAGGAACCTGTCTGGGGCTGCCCCTGTTTTTGACAGGAGGTTGGATGGAGGATGGTCCTGTTTGGTTTCCGCCTGCATCTTTAGGATCCTACTGGTCTTTTCCACTTTTTTCCTTGCTAGCTCCCCAAAACAGGTTTTGGTTGTGTCCACATGCCTGTGCTTACTTCCCATGATCAGTCAGCTGAAAAATGCTTTTTTTTCAATTTCCGTGTTGCAGTGACAAAGTGATTATTCTTCTTTAATATCACTTACCAAGAATTGGTATTCAAGTCAGACATTAAATTCCTCATTTGTGTTAAAGAAATGTTATTTTCCATACTCCTGTAATGACACGTCCAGAAGTACTGGACATTTTATAGCTTTTCATGTTAATTGGATTTTAATCATCTCAAGAGTCTCACCTGTCACTGTGTTTTCCTAAGTCATTCTTCTAAATGTTTTATCCCTTTTAAAATGTTGGTATTTGGGACTTTGCCAATTATCAGACAGTGAAATATAAATTTATTTCCTTTGTGTTCTTTGGTCACATACATCCTTGTGAGTAGATGTAAGCTTTGCCTTTTTCACTGAACTGTATCAGTGCCACAAGAACATCTCAGAATAGCAGGGCTCAGGGCTATAAGCCATATGGGGGGGAATTGTGTTTTAAACTGATTAGAACATACAAGTCATTTTCAGAAATGTTTATAAAAATTAAATAGCTGTCTTTTTATTTTAAAAATTAAATACCAAGAGATCACTTCTCTTTCACAGAAAAAAGTACATGACATTTTTCTCTATTCTCTTTAGGTGTGAGAAACCTTTGAGACCCTCATTGCTGTCAGCTGTAGGACAAACATTCCCCAAATTCTTTTTCCTGAGGAGTGTTCATTCTGTTGCTGAGTAAATACCTTTCTTGATTCCCCACTTTATAAGGAATCCTTATAAAGCATCCCTTCCAAGGCACCTCACTGCAAATCAGCTGTAATGGAAGCCCTCACCTGAGCTTTTATTGGGAGGATGAACACTCCAGAAGTTCCCATCCAAAGTGTTGACCTGACTTTTTCACAGCTGACTCAGTGGATCAGAGCCCTTTAAGGCAGCCTGCCTGGCATTTTGTCACTAATCTCTGCAAAGCTCTTCTAATTCTCATATCATTAATAGTATAGGGTGGTATTCATTGAGAAAAAAGTGAAACATTTTTTTCTGTCTTGCTGTCTAATTTAGATGTTAAATTGCTAAATCCATTTACTTTCCAGGTTTAGTCTCAAAGGCAAATGATGCCAGTATCGAACTACAAGCAGCTGATGGACAAAGAAAACACCATTTAACTGCCTCTCCTTGCCTTTCTGTGAAAACCAAACCAAAATCTTTTAATTTGCAGAGATTCAGCAATGTCATTAAACTGCTGAAAAACAATTTCCCTCCAGCAGGTTGTTGTCATATTGCTGAGGCCAAAAGGCATCCTCAGGTGTTCTGGGGGTCTTGTTGGCTCTTCTAAAATAACATAACCCATTCTAAGATACGTGCTCAACTTGCAGTTGAGTGAGCTGAAGGTTGATTGGGGTTGCAGACATGAGGCAAAACCACATAGGTAACAGAGGAGGGCAGGGCAGGGCAGCCCCAAACCTGAAATGAACAGCTGCGAGCAAAGCAGAGCCCCACGGAGCTGGTGGCCGGGGCCACAGTCACCATCCGTGTCCTCTGCCCATCCCCAGCCACCACCTCACCACCAGGACACTCCAGAGAGCTCAGTTTGCCTGGCAGAGCTGCTGAAGTGCTGCTGCTCCCTGCTGACACACCCGGAGCTGGGGGTGGTGGTTCTGTAACCTGCTCACTTCGTGATCCAAACGATTTGTGCACGGGGGATGGAGCTGAATGGACCAGAAGTGAGAAATGTGGTTTGACGGCATTTTTCCTGATTGTACCAAGATTTTATCTCAGTTCCCTTTATAATTCTATCCTTATTCTGTCTTCTCACCCATTTATCTGTCCATAGCCTAGAGCTGGTAGCTCCTCTTTGCTCCTGTTTGCTCAATTTATTTGGTTGGCTTGTCTCGCTAAGATTTAGTGAGAACACTGTTCTGCAAAGCACAGGGTTCCACATGCCCAAAAGAGTCATTCAAGGGAGTTTGCTTGACACTCCCTGTCTGCAATCAAAAGGAAAAATGAGCATAGGGAAGCATATTTGATATATAGTTATGGGCAAATTTAAGTAGCTCTTAACACTCATATCAGATTCTCATGAGCAAATGGTAGCGTAGACCTGTCTGCTGTCCTGCTAAAATCACTTACTGTCGAATGTAAAATACCTACTTGTACAGTATCAGCATGTTTAGAACTACTGCTGTTTTGTAAACTGATGATAGTGATTTACTTTGTGTTATTCAATTTAAAAAGAAATAGAGTTAAGCACTGGTTAGGAAATACAGCAGAGCCCTCCTATGAAATATGTATTTTCAAATCTCTCACTTGTTGTTATTGATGGTGATTCAATTCCACCATGAATTGCATTTCTAGTTTATATTCAGGACTGTTTTGGTTGAGAACACAACAGGGCTGGGTTCTGCGGCCTTGGCTTTGGCAGCACTCACAGCTTTGAACTCAGCTCTGTTCCAGCAATGTCCTGCCCTTGTGCCCTGTTGAGTTCAGCCCTCAGCAGCTCGTGGGTCCCGTGGAGATGGAGCTGAGATGCTCCAGCTCATTTTTGTGAGCTGTTAGGTTGCTCCCAGCTCCTGCTGCTGAGTCAGCTGGTTGCTTTGGAAGATCAAGCCTTAGGAGACCTTAGGAGACCACTTCTTCTCTGGCTGTAAATGTCCCTTTAGTGTTTCCTCCAAAACACCCTTAGCAAGATGCAGTTAGGATTTGGATGGTGAAGGGTTAATAGTGGCAGCACAGAGCTTAAGGAGTTAAATAGACACAGATCAAAATACTCCAGTGTCTAGAGGGATGTGTTTAAATGAACACTGCAAGGCTGGCAGGCCTCCAAATTAGCATAGTTTAAAGAATTCAAGGTACATTTAATTGGATCCTTCTAATCCCTTTTCCCTTAGAATGAGCATTTTAACAGTTTAATTCCTTTTGCAACCCCCACATCCCTTACTCCAGTGGCCCATCTAAAATAAATACTGTGAACTATAAAAGGCCTAGAGAAGTTCTTGCTGAAGCCAGTGGCAACACGATGGAGTCCTCAACGCTCCACTGATGTGGGTGTGATGTCTGGAATTGCAGAGGAATCAGGGCTAAGCCTTGCACCCAGCAGGTTCAGCCACTGCCTGCACGAGGAGCCTCAGTGGCTGTGTGGGGATGGAGGTGGCAGCTGTTAATGGGTGGGCACAGGGTGGGAGCTGGAGGCAGCACAGGCTCCGTGTCCAGGTACCCAGGGAGTTCCCTGGGTGCCAGGACAAGGAGGTGGCCGCTGGACAGGGGGAGGTGCCCCACTGTTTGCCAGAGCAAGGCGAGGAAAGTGTGCATGAGAGCCACAGGACGATGCTTGTAATGTATTTAATGTACTTTAACCCACTTTAATTACTAGTTGGTAAGTGAACTGACTGACTGGCTGTTTTATGATGACCTTTTTATTGCCTTTAATGGCCCCTGTTCAGTGTTTGGCTCCTGACATGGGTTGTAAGCTCCTTGGGGCAGAGAAACACTGGGAAACACTTCTTGAGAAAAACCTGGACAGCAGCTCTATTGGGTCTGACCTTGTCTTCTCAGTAAGCAGATCAAACCAGAATTTTAGTTCCAGGAATCTGCAGTCCTCTGAATGTGAAACTGAACACCAGTAAAATGTCAGTCCCCATCCTGCACTTCCCAGAGGGACCAGGGTGTTCATACAGCTGTGAATGAGGCTCGCTGCAGTTACAGGATCCTTAACATGGATATACCATGGTGTGGTACAGCATGAATAGCCAGTTCCCCAACAGCAAAGGTGCCTCAGTAAAAGCAGTCTTCAAAGGTGGTCAGCCCCTGTGTCAAAACCAGACTGGTTGATTTCTCACCTAGCCTAGTGTCAAAGAGATTAAACTTGGAGCTCTCTAAGTACTGTGAAATGTCATTATTAGTTCTTTTTTATGGAAACAATTACAAAACTGTTTCATTTTTTACATGGATACAATTGTCTCCTCCAGCTGTTGCACTTGTTTAGACTACACTGTCACCTACTTCTTCAGGCACCTTGCTAAAGAACACAAGAAGACTCTTAAAGGTAGAGACATTTCACTGGGTGGACAGAGATTGCTCCATTTCATGCAGCAGAACCCAGAAGTTCTACAGCAGGTGAATTCACAGTCTTTTCTATGGGGTATTATTATATTTCTGAATTCTCCTGGGTTTTGGGGTACTTAACACCAGGTAGCATTGGCTATTTAGTGACAGAACAAATCTCCCTACGCTGGGATGCAACCCTGAGTAGCTTCAGCTGCGTTCTCATGACAACCAAGGATTGAAGGTATTTTTTGTCATTCTGAGCAGTGTAGGCTCTGTACTTGGCTGTACAGCATCTTACAACTGGGTGTTTCATTTTTGCTCATAAAAAGATGTGTGTGAGATCATCAATACATTTCTATAGACAAATGGGAAGGAAAGTCTCTAAAGTATTTTAGGAGGAAGAAGAACAAATTCTGGCATTGAACTACACATTTTGGTAATGAAATGTGTAAATTGAATGTCTGTACGCTGTCAAGCTTGAATATTTTATTTTGCAGAAGATGAGTCAGTGGGATTTTTTTTCTATTAAAGGTAAATACAATAGAAATTAAGTCTCATGCTTCTGAAAAGGAAGTGGCCACTGCAGTGCTTAGGAGAGATTGCCGCTTCTCCACTCCCTCAGGTTTTCACAGCCCAAGTGCATTACAGGGAGACCAAGATGCTCCTAGCTACAGATCTCCACATTTGTTCCATGCCACATGCCCTCAAAATCTCATTAAACTATTTGAACATGGTTATTTACAAGAATCTCTGGATTCCTAATGCAGTCGCAGAGTTGCCATTTAAGGAGGTGTGTTCCACGGGTCAGGAGGCTTTTAATGAAAACGGAAATTAACTAAATGTAAATTATGAGTGTGGTCATTTGTGTTTCCCTGCTAGGTAGGTGCCATTTGTAAAAAGCCTGGCATACAGTCACCAGTTGCTGTTGACATTTACATGCTGTTCTAATTGAAGGTGAAAAGGAACTAATGGTAGCTAATATAATCCTGGCGTTATATTCCAAGAATATTAATGGTGTTTGTTATTGACATCATTACCTGAACAGGATGATTCCCTTGTCATATTACAGGTTC
Source organism: Falcunculus frontatus (assembly GCA_013398115.1). Lineage (NCBI taxonomy): Eukaryota > Metazoa > Chordata > Aves > Passeriformes > Falcunculus > Falcunculus frontatus. The sequence continues at coordinate 216,332 of VZRV01003118.1, read as the reverse complement.
TTATGCTTTACACGCCTGACAGGGGTTTCCTGGAAGCAGCAGCCAGCGTTTGGGGCTGTTGGATCGCTCCACGCTGTACCACACGTGCGGTGATTGAAGGGGCAGAGCAGCAGGCTGGGGTCTGGGCTGCCCTCCGTTTGTGGCAATCCTGATGTAATACTTTGTCTGTTAATATGCAGTAATCTTTCACTTTACAGCATATGACAAGGCAGCGATCTGTCTTTATTAACTTCAGATTCTGCGGAATACGTTATATTTATTTTGAATGCAGGCTTTCACATACTCTTTTAAATATTAATGGCTGGTCTCCAGCAGTCAGCATAAATATGATTTGCATTAGCACTAGTCATTTCATATTGAGTGCCTTTGATGTCAACTATTCAGGGTACTAATATCTGACATCATCTCCCGAGGTCACTGACAACTTTGACCTTTATTCTCATGCGCAGTTTCTGTAGTCTCAGAAGCTCTTTTGAATTGATTTGAAATTTTGACTCTTCCCTTTATGAGGCAGTAAAATTGATAATTATTCAGATGGGAACTGAGCACTGAGCGAAAAATCAATTCCACCCGCTCTCTGCTGCGTATAAAATTACTTCTGAGTCTGCTGGACTGAACGGATGGCCAAGGTAAAAGCAGCAGGCAGGAATAGTGGAGAGGATTAGCTGGACGAAACTAATAGCCTAAAGGGATGGCTTTGGAGATGAGGGAGTGTGCCGGGTGGGGGTTATTATTAGCAATGATGGGACTCATTGATCATATGTTTACATCAGGTTTCCATTGGGTTATAAATCAGCCCTGAATAGAAACGGAACCCAGGGCCTGGTGCGCTACCGGGGGGACGGTGTATTAGATTATTCTCACTTTCACACTCGGATGAAAAGTGAGACATTGATTATTCATCAGCCATTAAACACTGGCTTTATAGACGATTTGACTATCATGGAAGCTAATGAACAAGATTGCTGCTTCCTAACCAGCGGTTTCAGTTTTCAGGACATCTGTTTAGGCTCAGTAATGCGTAACCCTGTTAAGGAGCGGGTCACAGGCGCTTAACGGCGCTGAAAACCCGGGGCCTGGTGGCAAATCGTGCTCCGGTTTGGAGGTTTGGCGGCTCGGTACCTGCGCCGCTGCCGCGGGGGCTCCGGCAGCAGCCGGACACTGACCCGGCCCCGCTCGGGCCCCGCAGCGCCGCGTGTGCCCCGGGCCGGNGGGGCGGCTCCGCGGAGCCGGGGCCCTCCCGAAGCAGGAACCGCCGCCCGCCCGGCAGCGAGGGCGGGGGTGTCCCGCTGTCCTGCCCCCGCCGCCGGGCACGGCATCACCGCTCCGCGCTTCCGGAACAGCGGCATCAGCATCAGCATCACCATCATCATCATCATCACCATCAGCATCATCAGCATCATCAGCATCATCAGCATCATCAGCATCACCACCATCACCACCATCACCACCATCACCACCATCATCACCCTCATCACCATCATCACTACCACCATCACCACCCCCCGGCCAGCGCCGCTGTCCCCGCTCTGCCCGGCGGAGCGGTGACGGTGCGGCCGCTGCGAGCAGCGCGGTGTGAGCGCGCCTGAGGCGCGCACGGCCCCGAGCAGCGGAGCTGTGGGACCATCCCCCTCTTTCCTACCTTGCTCCCTCACGTGCGCCCCGCAGCAGCTCGGGGCTTTAATGGGCTGGCGTGACTGTACAAAGAGAGGAGGGATAGAGAACATGGGAGTGAAACAGCTCCGTAACTGCTCGGAGCAAGTTTTGGCATCCTTGGGAAGCTCGGCAGTGGCTGTTGGCTCTGCCCCGGTTTTGCCGTGTCCGGGCTCGTAGCCCCGGGCGAGCAGCCTGAGCTCCATCTGCAGACAGCCACTTGGTGAGGGGATCTTACAGCCACACCGAAGCAACGTGTGGAGTAATTTGAGGTATATGGGTAAAACACAGTACTAAGTTTGCTGCACTCAACTACTGCTGTTACGTTCTGTTCTAAGCACTTTGATAAATAATTTTAAAAGGCTCCTACTTTGCTGTTATTCTGGGACAGAGAATTGAAGCCTCTGCTGCTTCACTTTATAAATGAAAGTGTAATTTTTTGTCTTAAGAACCTACCTTTATCTTCTGTTAATGCTGATCTTGCTGAACTGTACACATTAGGCTGTTAGCTCAATTTTGGTGTAATAAAATACTATTCCTGTTAGTTCTTTCCAAAAATCAATGCGTTTTCAATCACCTGCAGTTCTAACGTGTTTGTAAGAGTCAGGCACGATAGGTAAAGCTTTCTTGCACAGCCATCTTTGAAATGATTCTGTGCTGGGTGCAGAGGGGAGAAATGTTTGGTTGGCTGAATAGAAACAGGATTTCAGTGGCATTCCAGTGTTCACTTGCTTTCCTGGGTGTTTCTTGCCCAGGGATGGAAAATACGGGGAGGCCGAGTGAGGGAGGGCAGTGCCCGGTGATTACTTGCTGTGCTTCATTTTCAGAAAAATCACGTGGACAAGAATGAGCTGAGCTTTCGATGCGACTGAGCACCGCAGCAGTGTTTGGGTTCCCCCTGGCCCCTGGCTGCTGGCAGGGTCGCTCCACGTCTCAGCCCGGGTGGGCACAACAGGGGCCAGCACTGGCAGAGAGGAGCTTTGGGGCTGGGTGTCTGTAGGACGAGGCTGTGCCCGAGCTGAGCCCTTCGAGGGTTCAGCGTTTCAGGGGGCAGTGCTGGAGGAGGGGACCATCAGCAGGGACGTGGGAAGAGCCAGCATTCCCTGCCAGAGGATCTGGCGGAACACAAGGGCTGGAGAGGGACCTGTGGGAGAGGAGTGTCGCAGTGGGTGCGTGGGAAGGTGCGTGGGTGAACAAAGACCGGAGCCAGGAGTCGGGAGCCAGGATGGGGTGGAAAGTGCCGGGCAGGAGGAGGGGTGTGGTGGGACGGCCTGGGGGAACTCGCCTGGGCCGCCCAGTGGGGCAGAGCGTGACCAAGGACTGCACCCGGTGAGGCACTAAGTGAGGCACTGCCTGGCAAGTGGAAACCAGGAAGCAGAGGTGCCAGTTGCAATGAAAAATCAAGTGACATTACTACAGTAAGAAAGTATTATAAATTGCAACTTTCCCTTTTACATAGTAAAATAAGTGACATTTTTGTTTTTTGGATAAACCTCGGTGCCGTATACAGCTCGTGTGGAGTTATGCACAGGAATGGAAACACAGACCTGCAGTGGAGCTGTGTTTATAACGTGCTTCCTGGCCCAGGCAGCAGCACTTGCATATAAGCACATCACAAAGAAATCCAAATGGCACTGGCAGAGGGTACTTGTGCAAGATGTTGAGTACCTAAGACCCTCACTCATATATGTGAGAGTATACTTCATTTTAAGAACAGATCAAACCCACAGGTGTGATTGTTCCTGTGCTTAAAATCAAATGTGTTTAAAGGCTCAGTTGAATCAGGATGGGGGTGCTCAGCTCTTGCTGGCTCGAGGCGTCAAAGTTTTGATACAATAGTGAGAGGGATTTTCCCTGGGACATCTGTTTCAGCCTCTTAGCCCAATTTAAAAATGTTATCCAATACTACCATAACTTTCTTTATTAATTGAAAGGGATGGAGATATACCAGCTGTAGCCAAGCCAGCAGAGATTTGGGTGGCTAAGCAACAGAAAAGGCACCATATTGAGTGAGCCAAAATTCAGTCTCAAAGTCATTTATTTTAACCAGTGACAATACGTTTAGACTCAAGTGTTTCAATTTGATTGATGGCTTAATATCATATATAATCTTTTTAATGAAAGAACCCATTTAAATATGTTAACATTTGCACTAGTAGTCTCCCATGTACATAACTGCATTTAATCATTACTCTGATTGTTTTTGTGGTTGTGTAATTTGCATCAGCAAAATAACTATGTCAGAGCTGTGTTATCTTAATGAAAACTACGGTTACTTCTCTTTTATACGTGCTTCTTACTGTTCATGTATAAAAGTGGCAGCAATCCCAGTCTCAAGTATATTGCTAAATGTATAGTTATCACTACGTGTGCTGTCAATTAAGAAATTAAAAAAATTAATGAGCTTAGTGTCTTTTCTAATTCCGCTTTGTTTAAAGCCTCATTGTGATTCGTTATCATGTGAATCGAGTAATTTAATTTTAAGACTTTTAATGTTAAAATACATCATCATTAGTGATGTATCCGAAGATTTCACGGTCTTAATAACGGCGCTAAATCAAATTGGGAATCCCCTCTTAATCATCCAAGCTGTGCTCTAGCTCGCAGCGGCAGTTTTGGGCCGGGGAGAAGTTTCGTTCCGCGCAGGAGCCCGCATTGTCGCGGCCCGGGGAGGAGCACAAAGCTCCGCACGCCGCGCGAGGTGTCAGCGCCGCAGGGCCCCGGGCGAGGCAGCTGCTCCGTGTCTGCTTTTGTTTATCCCTTGCTGGTTTGTGTAGCCTTTAGGCCAGCACTTGAAACAATCGCTTCTACAGGGTCAGCTGCTGGTCAGAAGCAAAGCAAGAAAAGGCTTTGCCTTAGAACGCCTCAGCCATCATTTCAGTGCAGCTGGCACCTGCTACTGGTGCGCAGCGGGAGGGTTAGGGGTCAAAGAGGCAGTTGTTCTAAACTCAGTGATGGCTTAAAGGGACTTGTAGATTAATCTGCTTTATTAACTTCTGTATATTAGATAACTATTGCAGTGAATGACAGTCCGTCTTTCTGAATAAGTCCCTTTACCTCATTCTCTTTTAAATTGGCTTTTGAGTAATGAATATTAAATAGAATACATTTCAGGGTAATTAAGTGGAAACATTAGGATGATGTTGTTTTACAATCATATCTATAAGTTTCTTGTGTATTTATCTTGCAATATTACTGTTCATTGCTTTTTGCTAGCAGAACAAAAAGCATAAATGTTTCAATTAAAGAAGAGGAGCTGGCTGTATTTCTCACTAAACTCGTGTCTTTGTGCTGCATAAATATTTTCCAAAAGCAAATAAGTTTAGGGAGAATTATAAAAATGTTTTATTCCTTGTTTACTCCCTGCAATGTAATACTTTACTTGGAAATGTTCAATTTCTGCTGGCCGTGGTTCTGTTATATAAAACACTAAGAGGTGTTGGTTTGGGGAAGGTCAAAAAATATCACTGTTCCGTAGGATCTAACTAGTGATATGAATAGCACCAATAATTTTGTAAAGTTCACATTATAATTCAAAATCCGGTTAGAAGTGATGCTTGCAGTCTGGAAAGAAAGCAATATCTTTACCAAATGGATAGGGAAAGGTAACAATCCATTCTGTGATCTGCTACTGGCAGATTTGCCATGTGAGTGATGAAACTCTCTCTCCATGAACTACCCCCCTCCCCCATTTGGAAAAAAAAAATTAAATTTAAAATTCTAGAATAGCAGCAGCTTACAAGGACAGTTAATTGCTGTTGGATCTGATGGCAGCGGCCGAGATGGTGCTGGTTTGGAGACCCAGTGCTGGATGAGGCTGGGTGTTCTGACTGGGAGTCAGAGCAAAGGCATGTGGCAGGTGAAGGGGCTGGTTTGTGCCCAAAATTCCTTAGTGACTCCGGACACTAAATATGTGTCCCCCTTAATCTTGGCAGATGTCTGATTTTCAGGATTCTCTAACTGAACCTCAAAATCCACATTTTTCCTTGGCTAATGCTGTTGGTTTTGTCTGTTTGTGATCCTGAGAGACGTTTGTGCACTCAAGGTGTCTTCTGAAATCACGCCATCCAGCTCGGTTTTCTTCCTTTGGTGTTTACTTGTTTGGAGTTTTTTACTGAGAATTGAGATTCTTGTGCATTTGCACGTCTCCAGGAACCTTCAGAGCCTTAAAATAAAATACATTTTAAAAACCCCCAATGCCACAATGGATTGATGAGATTTGGGAATGCTGCTGCTTTGTCTCAGCTTAGCCTAGCATTGTCTAGGTAAGCTTAGCTGAACTTGAGCAAACCCTCCCAGTGCTTTGCTGGGCACATCAGAGGAGAGATTTGAGTGGCTGGAAGAGCACCACACACAAAGGGCTGCAGCAACAAGGGGTTTGACCTTTCAGTAGAACCATGTTTCTGAATTCATAAGTCGTTTTCCTTTTAAAAAAGAAGAAATAGAAAAAATTAAAAATGAAGTGTGTGCAACCATTCTTTAAAATCTTTTTAGCGTGACAAGTAAAGTAATCTTCCATTGATACTTAAAAGTCCATCTGCAGAAATTCAGGCAGAATGTTAGAGAGATGCAATATCTATTGAAATGTTGAGTGTCAAACTGCCAGGGTAATGTATTTAGTATGAAATATAATATTCAGTGCATTTTGTTTTGATGACTGCATGAAATAGCCGTGTGCTCTTAGCCTTTGTTGTTGTTGTTGTGAAAGATGATATTCACTGCCAAGTGTTGGTGGCTGCTCAGGACACAGGAGCAATATGCTTATTACCAGCTTTATCATCTGTCTTTTGTGTTTATTTGCAAAAGCTTTGGTTACAGTTCAGTTCATCAGGATAACAAAAACACTTTTAATTGTTCCACAGAAGAAATTAGAATCAATTCATGAACAGTTTGAAAACAGAAGAGGCTTGCAATCTGTTAGGCAATGGGTAATTAATACTCGTTTTAGGCTTTTTAAGTTGTGTGCTGCCCCAGTGCTCTGCCCCGGCCAGAGCAGGGGTCACTGTGCCCTCCAGACCATCCTGGCACCGTGGGCACAGCCAAACTGCTGCCTTTCTCCCGCTCTCACTTCCTTCAAGGGCTGGTTTAAAGCCCACCCTGCCTCCTGTCCCTGCTGATCATCTCCGTATCAGTTAATATGGGTAAAATAATTACCCCGGTTCTAATTGTCTCTGTGCCACTGGTTACTTTTGCAGTGTGGGGGAAGGCTCTGGCTCGGCTCTGGCAGGCATCCACGGGGCTGAGCCCACCCTGAGCCTGCTCTGAGCCCACTCTGAGCCCACCCTGAGCCTGCTCTGAGCCCACTCTGAGCCCACCCTGAGCCTGCTCTGAGCCCACTCTGAGCCCACCCTGAGCCTGCTCTGAGCCCACTCTGAGCCCACCCTGAGCCTGCTCTGAGCCCACTCTGAGCCCACCCTGAGCCTGCTCTGAGCCCACTCTGAGCCCACCCTGAGCCTGCTCTGAGCCCACTCTGAGCCCACCCTGAGCCTGCTCTGAGCCCACTCTGAGCCCACCCTGAGCCTGCTCTGAGCCCACTCTGAGCCCACCCTGAGCCTGCTCTGAGCCCACTCTGAGCCCACCCTGAGCCTGCTCTGAGCCCACTCTGAGCCCACCCTGAGCCTGCTCTGAGCCCACTCTGAGCCCACCCTGAGCCTGCTCTGAGCCCACTCTGAGCCCACCCTGAGCCTGCTCTGAGCCCACTCTGAGCCCACCCTGAGCCTGCTCTGAGCCCACTCTGAGCCCACCCTGAGCCTGCTCTGAGCCCACTCTGAGCCCACCCTGAGCCTGCTCTGAGCCCACTCTGAGCCCACCCTGAGCCTGCTCTGAGCCCACTCTGAGCCCACCCTGAGCCTGCTCTGAGCCCACTCTGAGCCCACCCTGAGCCTGCTCTGAGCCCACTCTGAGCCCACCCTGAGCCTGCTCTGAGCCCACTCTGAGCCCACCCTGAGCCTGCTCTGAGCCCACTCTGAGCCCACCCTGAGCCTGCTCTGAGCCCACTCTGAGCCCACCCTGAGCCTGCTCTGAGCCCACTCTGAGCCCACCCTGAGCCTGCTCTGAGCCCACTCTGAGCCCACCCTGAGCCTGCTCTGAGCCCACTCTGAGCCCACCCTGAGCCTGCTCTGAGCCCACTCTGAGCCCACCCTGAGCCTGCTCTGAGCCCACTCTGAGCCCACCCTGAGCCTGCTCTGAGCCCACTCTGAGCCCACCCTGAGCCTGCTCTGAGCCCACTCTGAGCCCACCCTGAGCCTGCTCTGAGCCCACTCTGAGCCCACCCTGAGCCTGCTCTGAGCCCACCCCGAGCCCACCCTGAGCCCTTGCTGGAAGATGTTGGTGTAGGTGAAATTGATGTTCTCTCCTCCCAAGAGGATTAAATAATGTGTAACTAATCACTGGGGTAGAGATGCTCGTAGGAGACACCAGCTTCATCCTGTGTCACCTCCCAGAGAAGGGTTCTGGCTGAACAGGACAGAGAGAGGCCCTCACTGGGTGGACTGTAAAAGATGCTTCAGGATCTTCAGAGATGAGCCTGTGTTACAAAGCCCCGAACCCATCTGCTTCTTCATGTGCTGCTAAAAGCAGAGGGGAATGTGTATTAATTTTTTGGTAAGGTTTTTAAAGAGCTCAGCCTTCTGGTACATCAGACTATGCTGAAGTTTGTGTTACAAATTATGGCAGGTTGTGCATTCCAGAGGTCCCAGTTAATCACAGTTCTGTCATCTTTAAAAGCAGCTGTAGCATCATGTAGTTACAGCCACTTGTTTAGAAATGGCTGAATCTTAAATAAGCAGCTTAGATTAATATAAAATGACAGTCTAGTAGCTGTAACTTAGAATCTCTGCATGCTACCAGCTAAAAAATGCAGATTAAGGATTGATGTCACAATCTTAAATTATTCCAGCCTGAGGTGGAATAACTTGCTGTCTAACAGGGAGCACAGATGGATAGGCAGGAAGAAGCTGTGCAGATACACGAGTTTGTAAACATCTGTCAGCTACAGCAGATACCCAAATATAAAATCTTGCACTTCAGGCAGCGCATGAGTATGTGACATTCAACAGAGCGTTTACATGAAATTCAGCACAGACAGAAGCAAGTCAACACGCCCTGGAAAGTAATAATTAATGAAACATATCCCCTCCCTGCAGAAGGAGGAGGGATTTCACTCATCAGGCGCTGCCAGTACTGCTGCTGTTAACTGTTCTGCTTCCAGAATTTCGTGTAGCCAGCCCTTAGACCAAGCAAAATTGCTCGACCCTGTGAGACTCAGTGATTTACCGTGGGTGACTCCACAGTGCCCAGCTGGCATCACCTCTCCAGCTCTGGTGGATGTCAGCCTCCCCAGGAGCATGGTCTCCCTTGAGAGAGATGGACCCAGCTCTGATGGGTGAGACTGGGCCTAAGTCCTTCGCAGAAAGAAACCAGATGCAGCTGCAATTTGAAAAGAACATATTCTGTCATGTTAGAATGGGCTCTCAGAGGAAAGATCCCACAATTACTGTGAGAAAACCTGCTAGCACAGGGCAGAGCTGTGCTGTGAGCAGCTCGTGGGCAGGCTGCAGCTGCTGCCCCTGTCCAGCAGCGCTGTGGGGATTCCCTGGTGTAGCACAAACCTGTGCTCTGTAATCCTGTGAAAGGCCTGGAAGGCAGCTCACTGCTGGCTAAAGGCAGGGAATGATGAGAGGAAGCCTCAGCTTTGGAAAGACCTCTTTGCACCACTGCTCTGTGTTACCGGGCTGTAACATAGGAGCTGGGAGACCACAGTGGCTCTGGGGCACACGGCAGGGGCTGAACCTGTCCTGAGGGTGTCCTTCTGAGGGTGTGCTTTTGGTTCTTTTTAGATACAAAGTCAGGTTTGACCTAAGTTCATACACTTATTTTAGGACTATTTCTGCTGGCTCATGGCTTGGACCTGCTTCAAGTGAATTCCCACACTCAGCCCTTTGGCCGGTTCTAAGATGTGCTGGGAAATGCAGAACTCCCCATTCCCCGTAGCTGTTTCTTTTTCACATCAGCCTTTTGGACACCGGGAGAGCGGGAGTCTCCCAGCAGGACATAAAACTGATGGGAATACCCTGCGAGAGACACACTTGGATAATATTTCAGTCCATCTGCTGCTGCCGTATCCTGGCTCATGGTGTGCAGTGTGTGTCCCAGATGCCTTGTCCTGACACCAGCATTGGGTTTTTCTCAGCCATTTGCACCCTAATTCTCATCAAAGCAAGCAAAAAGGGCAGTGCCAGTTGAACTGCTGCAAACAGAGACACAGGATTGGGTCACTCGCTGGTTTTAGCTTCAACTGTTTAATCATGAAGTTTTAGTTACTAGTGTTTATTTAAATATATATACTGGCAGTGTGCACAAAGAGGGTGAAATGCTGTGTACTCTGAACAGAACCTGGAGGAATCTGGTCTACGGGGTGGGAATGCCAGGCTTGGCCTGAGGGCAGCGTGGAAGGCTTTGGGAAGGGCTCTGGATCCATCGCCTGGGCTCACGGACTGCCCATTTTCCTGCCTGATGCCTCTTCTGTCCCTCTCTCCCTCCCTCCCTCCTTCCACAACTCCTCCCTTCTTCCTGTACATGTCATGGAAATTGGCAGCAGGATGGGAGGGAGTTGGGAAGGGGAAGGAAAGGAAATAGGGAAGTGAGAAGGGAAGGGAGCTGCGGTGTCAGCAGCCTCCCGTGCTGCTCCGGACAGCGTGATCACATTCCTTCTGGGACTAACGTGATCTCATCATGCAGAGAAAAGGCACGTGGCTCTTAAACTCTTATATATGACAAAGCTCAGCTGATGTGCTGTTTCTGACAGTTAAATATTTTTAGTTCAGGAATCATGGGCTGATTCTTGCTTTCAAGATAAATAAAGGCTTTAGTTTTTGTATTTCATCTGGAAATTTTAGCTTTGAACATGGGAAATATCAATGTGAATGTCAAGCTTTCTAGTAAAATAAATATTTTAAAACAACAGATTAAAATTTAAAGTATTTAATAATCTTGGAGTACTTAAATCTTCCTAGTGTTGTTAGTAAATGATGATACATTTACTGATACAGGAAGAATTGATGACGGAAGAACTAAGAATTCCAGAGGACATTTAAATTAGTAATCAGAGCTCTTAAATTAAGAGCAGACTCTCTGAAGCTGGAGCTTTAGAAACCTACCAAATTTTGTATGCTAAACAATGAAAAAAAAGTCAATTTCTCGGATCTGAATGGAAACAAGGAGTGCTATTACCAGACAAGTATTTTGTTAAAATCTGTGCATGTTCCTGACCCTTCTAAACCCTTTGTAAAGGAATATACATGCTGCTTTCTCTGGTGTTATGTAATGTTCCTTTTGCTGAAATGTGATTAGCTGTAGCATGGTAAAAGATCCATCCCTGCATATGGGAAAGAGCAGTGAGTTACAGGACTTGCAGTGGTGCAAATGTTGCACTGATAACCTGGCACAGAAAAGCAGCTTTTAATGGAAGGGCAGCTTCTCTTCCAGCTTCCTTGAGAACAAATTTTCATAATGAAGGTTGTCTTGACCAACATTTTCCTCCTCCATCCAAGGCTCTGAGGGAGGAGAAGCCCTGATGAATTAATTTATTGGAAGAACAGTTCTTTATTCTTGCCTGCTCTGTCAATAGTTCCTTTTGTAAAGAACAATTATGTCAGGAGAAGCATTATTGACGCAGATAAAGTGATGTTAAGAGAACAGAGGTAAGGTCACTGTTTTGAACTAAGTGAAAAATAGATTATCCTTTCCCCCACCCCCTTCCTTTTGAATGTCTCTGTCCCCTCCTTGGGACCTCGTTTTGTGCCCGGATCAGCACTCGGGTCTGCCCCAGCTGTCCCAGCTGCTGGAGCCCTGCCGTGGCTCTGCAGCGAGCTCCCTCATTCTCCTCAAGCAAAACGCTTCCATTTCCACTCAAAGGGTGTTTTCCTAGGAAAACAATCTGTGTTCAGCCAGTTCCATGCTCCATGCTTTGTCTTGCCATTGAGCTGCTCTGTGATCTCCAGTCAGAGGCAGGGTGTTCATGGCTTGCCCTCTCTCACCCACGTGCTAAAGACAGCAAGAGCACCTGAACCCCAGCAGCTGCTTCTGCTGCCCAGGAACAGGGACTGAGGGTCCCCCAAGCATGACCAGGGCTGGGGGATGGCTGGAAGGAGCTGGGGAAGCTGAGGGGGTGCCCCAGGGGTGGTCTGTATCACTGTGGCTTTGCACACAGACTTTGTTCCTCACTCGGCCCCTCTTTGAGGCGTTGTGGTGGTGCTGATGTATCTCAGTGGTGTGCTCTGCCCTGCTTAGAAGTGAAATAAAGACACAGACAGTGCTGCTGAAGGCTTCTTGTGTGCCTGGGCTGGCTGGTGGCCTGGGAACAAGCAGCATCACTGGGGCAGTGGTGCTGGCCACAAGTGCATTTATGTCCTTTTTTGTAGGTGTTATTGGGCAGGATTTAATCTTCAGAAAACTGCAGTTGTCATTTCTGTGCGTGTTGCCATCATAAATGCAAATATATGTAAATGTGTATCAGCAAATGAAATAGGAAGAAAAAGGTAGAGTATTTTTGAGCCTCTTCAGAAGCTTAAATAGTTTCAGTTCCTTCATGACCCAGCAACTCAGGGGAGCAACAAAACGGCTCGTGTATGGAGCTGTGTCAGGGATTTTCTTTCTTGCCTTGGTCAATTTGTTTCTCCTGATTCCAGCAGAGATGAGCCAGGGATGGGGTGAGGTCTGAAGGAAGACACTGCAGGGGGCACAGTGTGGGAAGAAGGTGTTCTATACCATGTGAAAATAGCAGAGAGCCCTTGTTCAGCCCCGTTCCCGTGAGTGCAGAGGGGCCACTGGTCCCAGCAGTTCCTGTCACCAGGAGCAGGGGTGTGGAAGGGCGAGGGCTGGGCCAGGGTCCAGTTTAGCCCCAGGGAATGGACTGGGCCAGGGTCCAGTTTAGCCCCAGGGAATGGACTGGCCCATGGAGAAAACAGCCATGCACATGGCTGGGATGAGTCCTCACTCACTCTGGGATGTGGTGTGGCTCTCTGTGTGGCCAGGGATTTCTGAGAGATTTCTTATCCTTAAGAGCCAGAAGTGGAATTTAAAACTTTGGACAGCACAATCTTGTCAGAGAAAAAGCCCAGAGCAGAAGGGAGGCTTTCACCACTGCCTTCCTGGTTGGCCAATATCAAACCACACAATTAATAGTTATTAATTGCTATTATATAGATAGCTTCATGTTGGCTTTGTTTTTATGAAGTAAAACATTCATTGTATTTCTCGCTTCTTTCGGTGCTCTCAGTACTCCTTACTCACAGAGACAGGTAAGTGCTTTCCAGGTGAATTTTGGGCATTTTGGTCATCTTTCATATTTAGGCCAAAAACTTCCCAAAAGTATTTACTTTGTAGTTTGTTTGCAATTTAGAGCTTCTGGACTTAAAGACAAGCTCATGAGTTGTTTGATGAAGCTGAAGTCTGAAGAGGAGGTGCTTTCCTTTGGGGTCTGTTGGGACCTGAGCGTGCCCTGTTCAGGTTAAGCAGCACATTGGAAGTCTCTTCGTGCTCAGCACTTTCTCTAAGAAATATGGGTGCATGAGCAGTGGTGCTCAGACAAACCCACAGCTTGGGTGAGTTTGGTTTTTCACTTAAAAAATGCTTCTGTCCCAACAAGCAATGAAGATGAAAACCTAGTGAGGAATGAGTGATAAGAAGTCATAATTACTCTTCATGTTTGGGCAACAAGCTGCTGTTAGTGCTTGTGCAGAGGTTTGGAGTTGTTTGCTTTGGTTCCAAAGCAGCACGGAACTGTTTTTGTCCTGTGAGTAATGGAACCCAGTTTGTGTGATGCGTAACTGCGAAGTCAAGTGAAGAACTGGCCTTTCTCACGCCAGACCATCTGCTCCTAACCTGGATGCTGAGATGATTTGTGGATCTCTCTGTTCCAGGTGATTTGTAGTGCTGGGATGCATCTTTTTCATTTAGTGAAGCACGCTGTTTGACTTCTCCTTGGTCAGTTATTACAGGCTGGTTTGCAGTGGCAGCTCTCTGGAGACTCCGCTCACAGCTACTCATTGGCCTAGAAGAAAGGATTTAATGATTTTCTACTTCCTCTGTGTTTGGTTTTAGGGTGTAGATATTTTATAAACGTGAGTCAAACTATTTACTGGTGACATTTTACAAATTTTCTCCCTGTTTAATCTCTAAGTAATGTTTTTAGGTTTGTATATGTTGTGGCCTTTGGCGTTTGGGACTAACATATCTCAAGGATATCTTAAAGCATTTTATCTTTAAATGGATTCTATCATTATTTTGTAATTTCTTTTTACAAGAATGGTGCCAATCCCTAAAATAAGTCTTACCCTTCCCAGCTAGACACACCAGAAGTACAGGAGTAGAGCAGAACAAGAAGAGGGCTCAGAGTCAGAGCTTTGTGGGGCTCTAGGGGTGTGCCAGCCAACGGGCGAAGTGAATTGTGCAGCTTCTGTTCATGTGCCAGCAGAACCCAATTGTGTGAGCTGATAGATCTCAGTGCTTTATAGAGCTGATGAAGTGGCTTTATCCCTGCTACAGAGCTCTGTAAAACAAGTCACAGAAGTAAAGTAAAATGTCTAAACTCCAAGGCTGGGTTTGTAACTGTAGTGGAAAGGGTACAGGTTTAAAGACCTCTCGCTGTAATCACAGTTGCCTTGGCTGGAATAGGGAGTGTTCCTCTCCAGTGCCTGGCAGTGCCACACACGAAGAAAGGTGGATGTGAGAAAACCGGAATCTTGAAGAGCAGTCTGGGTTCTGCCTAAAACACGTACAGATTGCTGGGCACACCTGTGCTGCTCTCTGGAAATAGTGTGACAATGGGGAAAATCCCAGAGTGAACTTCAAAGCCTCTACCTCAAATTAACACCGCTCGAGATCTCAGTTCATATTTGGTTTTATTTCAACTTTGGCTTTAAAGCCAAGCTTTGGCATTAATTTTTTTTAACTTTCTTCACCAGGCAGTTCTGGTATGGAAATATTTGTTTGGAAGAATGACTTTTGCAATACCATAGTTATATAGGAAACATCAGTGGTTTCAGCATGGTTAATAAAGGTTTAATGCATTTTTCCTTCTCAGAGCATCACACAGTTTAACAACAGCATCCATATTCATGTAAACTCTCTGAATTTTCTTTCAGGTGATGTCAGTCCTAATAAACACCATCATCCTTGCTGACTGCAGAAACCAATGTTCTGTTTCAAGACCTCTGCTTAGACTTATGCTCCTCAATGAGAAAGTGAGTGTTCAACAAATTCCTACAGATTCACTCTTCTCATGCCAAAATAGTAAAAATAGTTACTTCACAAGGAACAGAGCTGCCTGCTGCCCTTCAAATCACCCGTCTCTGTCCTGGGCTCCATTATGCTCATATCAGGAATGAAGAGTGGGTTTCACATAGCTCATGCCCTATGTGAATATCTTACAGACAGTTCACAGAGGTTGAGTTGGCTCCATTTTGATGAAAAATCTTCTCAAACTTTTACCCCAACTTTTACACCCAACCTTGGATCATACAAGGATATGATTAACTTTTTCTAATAAACTTTGTTTTCACATTTCCAGAATTAAGCAGGAGTAGAAGTGATGCCACCTCATCAGGCTTTTAGATAGAAAGATGAAACAAGAACACTACAAAAATCACATCAGAAAAATTACTTCCTAGAAAAATAGGTAACTAATTTCTTTCTCTGAACAGTTTCCCAGGAGCAACTGGCTTTGGGGGGTATTCTCTGAACACTTGCACTGACCTGCTGGCATTGATTGCAATTTGGGCTCTGTGCATCTGTGGCAGGTTCTGTAAACCAGGAAATATGCTGTGATTTGCCCTTTCAATAAAATCTGAAGCTATGAATTTGGACATGCCCCTCCTGTTTCCCTGGTGACTTAATAGTGATGCTGCTGTCTGGAGCGGGAGCCCTCTGAGGGAACGCCCGGGCCTTGATCTGAATGTGTGCATTTTTTGTGTGGTGAGGTGTTGTTTCTGGGGATATTGACCTGTTGTCTGTGCCTTTCTGCAGAGCTGGCTCTAACTTTATTCTGAATTGCTTTATCTCCTGGGCAGTCACAAGCCTCAGTGTATTACTGCTTTGGAGAATGAATTGTCTATACAATAAGAGGGCGCTGGAAAAAAATCAGACACTAAGATTAGCAGTGACCGCATACATTAAAATTCAAACTGAAATCCCAGCCATGGAAGGAAACTAATAGAAGAAGAAAATATATCAAGAAGAGGAGCGCTGTCTCATCATTCACCTGTGCTGAAGGATCCAATTTTAGCCATATCCAACAGCACTGTCATTCATCTTCTTGGTGTGTTATTGTGATTTAAATCCAAGCTCTATAAGAGAGAGCAGTTCTTTTAAAATGATTGAGAGGGAATAAGGGTAAATTCAGTGTTTAGGAAAACTTTATGACATCACAATATTATACTTTACAGATGGAAGCAATATTTCCTACTTTGGAAGGAAAACTAATCATTTTCTATCTGCTCTGAGTCACTGCATCATTATAAAAGTGAGATATAAGTAGTTTTGTGCATTCCCAATCTTGTTCAAGACGACACTTTTGTTTATATAATGCTTCTGATTTATAGCGCTTCAGGATTAGCCTGACTACATATTAATTATATGGTTTTGATGCTTCAGTATAAGAAGAAATTAAATATTTCACTTGAAGATAAAACCGTGGAGCTGTAAATCACAAGAAATAAATTTGTGACTGTCAGAATATTCTTTTTACTGAAATTAGACTCATTCTAATGATTATGTGTTTTGCTTAGCAGACATGGATATGTATAAGCACCTTTACTTATGAACAAGTCTTATATTTCTCTTGGAAGGGTGAAGAACAGGAAATAGGATTTGTAATATTTGCATTGCCCCTTTTGCATCAAGGTTATTTATTTCACGTTCAGAAAAAGTAGGACACGTACTTACATATAACTGTAAAAGTCATCTTTTCTTGGCTCATTCCAGTGCACTGCTGATTTATTTATTGGGAATGGGTTCCTCTATTTCAGGTGGGGTTTCTCTCTCTACAGTTCCTGGGAAGCAGCAAGCATGCAGTTACCATGTTGTACTGCTTGTTCTCTTTCTCTTTTGTTTTAATGAGATTTTCTTTGCCCATAATTCATCTAAAAGGGAAGGCATCACATTTACTTGGGGACTCAGAAAAACTGGGATTGATATGTGCTTGCACCTATAGGGTTCGTTATGCCCAAGTGGGAATCATGCTCCCAGTCCAGCCTAACACAGCACTAACCTTTCGGGAGAGCAGGAGCTCAGTGTGGACTGGGATGTTCAGAAATCCAGGGCTCAGAACAGCTCCGTGGTGTTGGCACACGGATGCCGTGGGGTGCTGGGCTCAGGAAGGGGAGGCAGAGATGTTATTCCTTGCTGTTGCCTGGGGATGCTGTTAATGCTTTCCATTGTGGGGCTGAATGAAGTTCTTGGAATGCCTCTTTTCTAAAAATAACTTGTGGACACTGGACAAGGTCTCAGGGTTGTGGCCTCCTCTACCCTGGACTCTGCGCTGGTCACTGTGTTTGGTGTTTGGTGTTTGGTGTTTGTTTGGTGTTTGGTGTTTGTTTGGTGTTTGTTTGGTGTTTGGTGTTTGGTGTTTGGTGTTTGTTTGGTGTTTGGTGTTTGGTGTTTGGTGTTTGGTGTTTGGGGCAGGCAGGTCCTGCGTCCTCCACGCCCACTCCCAGGGCATGTTCAGAGTGGTTTAAGTGTCTCAGGACCCAGCTGAGTGATCAGCTGCTGCCTCTGCTCCCAGTGCTGCTGCAGTGGCAGCAAATACGGGGACACAGGGTGTTACTGCTTTGTGCTGAGGGCATGAAATTTGCCAAGGAGACATTAAAGCAAACACTCCCTATAATCCTGTGGAGTTGTCAGGAATTAGCCTTGGTGTTACAGTTTTGTTACATTTTCTTTCATTATCCCATATTTTTGCATAGGTACAGGACAACTATAATTTTGATGATAGTGATGTGTGTTTAATTTGGGATTTATTTAAGGTTTAAACAGGTCTAAACCTTTTAAAGGTTTTTTAAAAAAATCTGGCAAACAAATCCCAGACTTTCGTGCTTTCTTACACTCTGTATGCAACCCTACAAGTTACATTAACTTTAAAAGTCTACTAAATTCTGCATACTAAAAGCTGATTCTGAGCCTGCCTTTAACAAGTTCTCGTTATACACCTGAAATTTGTGGAATACAGGCAATATCCCTCTAAAGTGCAGTATCAGACTGCTCAGGAACATTGCCAGGTATGTGGGCACAGGTTCATCAGAGTGGTTCGTTCTCCTCTGAATAATTGTCTGTATCAGTGCTTATCCCAGGGATGTGCTTGTGCCCAAGGCCACGAGGCTGTGACTGACACAGCCAATGCAATAAACACTGAACAGGGTTATTTGCCTTGGTTGGCTGGCAGGAGCAGGGTGGTGGGCAGCTCTAGAGTCCCCTCCTGTTCCATATTTCTCAGCTAAACCAACTTTCTTGACAGGTGATGAAAAGTTCTGCTTTAAGTGGCCCATAGCTCTGTCAGAATATGACGGGAATAGAAACAGGGGAAATGGTGGAGATGGCTGAGCTTCTCAAGAGCCCACAGCAGAGAGCCCAAACCGGCACCACTCTGAAAAGGCTTGAAAAGTACTCGGGGATGCTGCTGCCACCTCCCTGGAGTGCGCTGGAATTGGTTAGGGACCAGCCCCCGCTGCGGATCCCGCTGCGCCCCGGCGCTGCTGAGCCCCGGTGCCGCCGCTGCCGCCGGTCACGGAGCAGCGCCCGGAGCCCGGGAGGGACAGACCCGGCCCGGGACAGACCCGGCACGGGACAGACCCGGCACGGGACAGACCCGGCACGGGACAGACCCGGC
>VZRV01003118.1:186398-197740 GCA_013398115.1 Falcunculus frontatus | reverse complement strand
GCCCGACCCGGCGGGGGCCAGACCCGGCCCGGGACAGACCCGGCACGGGACAGCCCCGGCCTGGGACAGACCCGGCACGGGACAGACCCGGCACGGGACAGACCCGGCCTGGGACAGACCCGGCACGGGACAGACCCGGCACGGGACAGACCCGGCCCGGGACAGACCCGGCCTGGGACAGACCCGGCACGGGACAGACCCGGCCTGGGACAGACCCGGCCTGGCACAGACCTGACCTGGGACAGACCCTGCCTGCTGCTCTCCCAGAGGCCAATGTAGCACTTGCTCAAAAGTTCTCCAGGTGCAGGTGAGTAACTCCGGGTTTAAATTTCCAAATCTCATTTTTAACATTCTCTGCTTTGCTCTTGTAGTACCTCAGAGGTCCAAGGGGCACCTTGCTGATGAGCCAGCCTGACAGCAGATGCGGATTCGGACTTGGTGATCTCAGGGCGTTTTCCAACCTTACTGATTCCATGATTCTATGAAATTGTTAAGAAAGCATTGTTTTCCAAGAGAAACATACATCAATGTGCATTTTCTCTGAGCTGCCTTACCCTGAGGAGTGCAGACCTTCAGGACGGGGCGGGGATCGTGGATGATCCAGCCCAGGCTGGGGAGTCCAGCTCTGCTGCCCGTGCTCAGCCTTCCCGGGGCTCAGACAGAGGCTCCCGTGGCTGCAGCTGCCAGCAAAGACTGGATTTGGCAAATGCTGGACTCAAACTTCCCAGAATTTATAGGGGTTTCGCCTGGAAGTGCCGCAGAGCACTCAGGTGGGCAGTGGGGCCAAAGTTCTCGGAGAGTTTTGTGGAAGCGCAGGCGGGGAGGGAAAGGTGCGGGTGGGAGGGGAGAGGGGTAATGGGGCCGAAGGAGCAGCTCATCCTTCTCAGTCCCCTTTGCCTTCTGTCGTGGGGCGAGCTCAGGGCCAGCACTGCCCCGCCAAGCAGTGTGAGGTAGCACGGTGGCTCTCGGCTCTGGGTTTGGAACCCCCCAGAGTTATTCTGCAAAGCAGGAGGCTCCTTTTAACTGCAAATGTTTAAAATTGAGCAGAAATCAATTTCCATTAGTAAGGAAATAAGCACAAACATTAAAAAATATTAATAGAATAAAGAATAAATTGCTAATTGCATCCTGTACCTCCACACAAGCAAGCCCCAGCTCACCACACTGCTGCCAGACATCCCCGTGCAGTGGAGGCAGGCAGGATTATTGCCCCTGATCCGGCAAAGAGACCTTGGCTGAGATCCCATCAGTTTTGCAGGCACCTGTCCCCACAGTCCTGTGCAGGAAGGAGCCCTCAGGAGCTGTTCTTGGGGAGACTTTATTAGCTTGGCTGTTGTGAGTCTGACACAATCACAGCAAAGAGCATGGAGGCAACAGACAAAGAACATTTGAAAAACTCTAAATGAGGAGTGCAGACACATCTGGTACTTTAAATTGTTTCTGTGTGGGTTTGGGATTGTTTTGGTGTTTGGGGTTTTTTTTAAATAGGATCACAGAATGGTTTGGGTTGGAAGGGACCTTAAAGACGAGAGAGTGAGGGAGCGGTTCACATCTGGGCTGCTGTGCAGGCTCTGTGGGTTGTCCCTCAGCCTTGGGCGTGATGCCACCGGACGGACTTCACGTCCCGCCCCTGCTGCGGGGTTTTGTGCGTCTGTTCTGTGCCAGACGGGTCTGGCTCCACCTTTCACCAAGCCGGGCTGGACTCTGGCCGCTGTCCTGAGGGAGGCACGTGGGGCTGGCCCCAGGGGCACACCCCAAGGAGCCCTGTGCTGGGGCTGGGGAGGAGGAACATTTCTGAGCACGTGAGATGGGAAAGCTCCTTGCTGCAGTCGATTCCCTGCTGGCTCTCCAGTGTTTCACACATTGCTGGGCCCTGGCTGACATGTTCCTTGTCATGGAACTGTGGAACTGGCTTTTGAGGCCACCTGGGGATTCTGTTTGTGAGCCTTCCTCTGATTTTCTTTCCATTTAATATACATTATAGTTATAATTTTTACCACCTCTTGCAATGCATCTCTCACTGTCAGATCTCCTTTAACCAAACGTTTGGTGTTTGTTTTTCCAGGTCACTCAGAATGTGCTGGAGAGATGTGGCCAAAGCTCTGCACAGCAAAGGGGCCTCCGATCCCAGGGGCGTGGATGTGATTTGACAAGGGCTTTGGAAACAGAGCACTGACTGGTAAACCATCTCTGAAAGTGCTGGGACCCTGTTGTATTGTTAGAGAGATTTTTTACCCTTGTGAAAACTACTTTTTAAAGATATCTTCTGCCTTTTTCTATCTCTAGCCTAAATGTAGGGATTTATAATAGTGAAAACAATGGAAAACCAGCCTTAGTTTGAAGAATGTTTTCAGCCTTTCTTATCAAAATTTATAATCCTGTTATTTTGGCTTTATGAGACAGTAGGAACAGTGCTTAACCGAGGAACAAAAGGATATGCATTCCTTCTGAATTTTTGTCAGTCAATGTACATAATACTAAATAATATCTCATCAGTTAAAACCTCCAAGCTCACTCTTGAGGACATACTTGTTTGAAAATGAGGTGAAAGCCAGTGCAAACTTTATAGGACACCTTTTCAAACTAATAAAATTACTATTTTTCTACAAAATGTTATGTATTTCTTTGCAGCATGGGTGGTTAATGATGACGTGGACCACAAAGAAGACCGAAAATGAGCATTTTTAGGCTATAAGTATGGCAAGAACATTGAGACTGTTGCACAGAGTGAAATAAGAGATGATGGAGCAAGACTTAGTGAAGGACCGATGATGTTATTTCACAAGTACACATTTTCCAGGTCTTTGGAAACTGGAAAAAAAAAGAACCTGCAGAAGAAAATAAAGGTGTTAAAACACTTTACGAAGAATAAAGTCTATCCACCACTGCAAAAAAAGAAAGAGACCTCCAGTGGGCGACAGTGTCTGTCCTGTGCGGTGCAGGAGGGGCTCTACTGGCTGGGGAGATGCAAAATGAGTTGAAGGAAGACCTAACAAAAATCAGAACTGCTTATTTAATAAGTCAGTTTATTATGTGGAAAAGCTATTATGTGCAATTACAAATTTGCTTTGGGATTGAGTTGGGTTTTTCTATTATTTACCTAAGAAAAAAAAAGATTTCACGTTTGTCATGTTTGCTGACATTTGTGAATTTAATAATATTTCACCACTGCTTAGGTAAGAATGGGAATTATTAATTGTGGCCAACAGGGAGGAAAAGTTCATACCTGTATTTCTTACAGGGTTTTTTCCAGTTTCTTTCTTTGCAAATGTTACTTTTCTGCACATTATTAAACAGCAGGAAGTACAGCTGGAAGGAAGGAAGGTGTTTTGTCAGTTTGCTCTTTACATTTGAGCTCAGCTCGAAAAAGTATTTCAGCCAAAGGATCTGAGCTGCAGGAGTGCTGAGCACCTGAGGAGCAATCCATGGAGGTAAAGGGATCCATGGAAGCTACAGAAATCCATGGAGGTTACAGAAGTCCATGGAGGCTATAGCAATCCATGGAGGTAAAAGGGATCCATGGAAGCTACAGAAATCCATGGAAGTTACAGAAGTCCATGGAGGCTACAGCAATCCATGGAGGTTCCTGGAGAGCTGCAGGTTCGGGGTGTTCCTACCCCGATGCCCCGTGCCGAGGTGTGAGGACCTTGTGGGAGGTGTGTGAGTCACATCCCCACCTCGGGCACCCACAGTTTGTACGGCTGCTAACTTTCCATTTTGGTCCCTAAAGGAAACTGGAACCTGTGCTGCTCAGTTGGGTTCTAAAAGCCGCAGAACTGATTCCCCAGGGCCTTGGGGAGGGGCCCTGGCAGTGCTGCCTCCTCTCTGGCAGCTCTGGGACAAACCCAGAGGCTTAAAGGCTCAGGGGGAAGGTGACGGCTTCTGGGACTGCATTCTGGTGAAAATAAAACAGCGGTGACACATCATGGGCACATGCTCCCAAACCAGCCCCTTTTCAGGGTAAATTGGCTGCTTTGCCAAGCTGAAGCCTTGGCACATGGAGAGTACATAGGTCCCAGAACTCCTGCCCAAGCTCCAGAGCTTCTCTAACACCCGGCTACAGCCTCCCTGGGGCACTCGGACACATCCCTGGAATGTTCCTTCCGACACATCCCCTGTCACACGTGAGGCTCCAAAGAGCATCTTCTAAACTGGGCAAACTGGAGATGAGTGTTTGAAGAGCATTTTCACCTTGGTGAACAATTGACAACAGGAGTGAATTTAGAGCAGCTGACTGTATAAATACACTTGCTTTTAGGTTAGGAAGGGGAAAGCACAGCAAATGGGTTTGTGGCTCCAGGCTCTTCCTTGGGAGGTCGCTGTCAGCTTTGCAAAGGGGCCTGGTCACAGTGGGTGCAGCCCAGGTTTTCAACAGTGTTCCCAAAGCACCTGTAATGCCTTATGCATTTTTGAAAAGACATAATTGCCTTAAGGGCTTTGGAATTTTTTTTCTCCTTTAACAAAAGTAGAAACAATGGAATGGGAAATGTCAAAGGGAGATGCCACTCAGAACCCAAGCAATTTCCTCACAAGGAATGAACGTGAGCCTGTCTGGTAACACAAACAGTTGGAGGCTGTAAAATAGGGCTGGTTCTCCCCCAGGAGTGTTTTGTGTCCTCGGAGAGCAAAGCACGAACTGCTGAGGCTCAGGTGAGCGTCGGTCCCTCTGCGAGCCAGAACAAACCCCCAGAGCCCCCCACGGCCGGGCTCTGCTCGCTGGGGCAGTTTGGACACCGTGCCCTCCTTGTAAAAGGAGGCTCTGAAGAGCTCAGCCCCAGCGTATGCACACCTTACAGAGTAATTCCTTGGCTTCGTTAATGTTTTATTGCACAACGAGTTTACGATGACAGCGAACCTCTCAAACTGCGGCAGGATAACACGCTTCCTCACCCTATTAAAAAATAATGCTGGTGTAGATTTTATGTACCAGGGTGTAGACTGCTGTTAAGAGGCACTGCTTTGACAAAATTCTTTTTGAGGTTTACAGAAAGCGTAATAAAATATGTAAGTTACATTTCTACAAACAAAAGCTATAACATAAGTTATTTATAAGCATGAGATACAAATGGTATCACGATAAATAAACCTTAATGGATACCTGTGGCATCCATCCTAATGTAATTTGCCCAGCAAAAGTCATATTTAGTAGAAAAACCTGGCAGCAGCTGTGTGTCGGTATTTAAAATAAGAATGAAAGAGGGAAGGAAGCGGCTGCTTCCCCGGGCTTATCCCCGACCTGAGGCACCTCCCTGCTTCCCCCTCACCTGGGGCTGGCGCTGCTGCTCCGAGACACCAGATGTCTCTGCATCTTTCAGGGCTTGTCCACGGTACCAGGATGTTCCCTGTGGCTTCACTGCAGCCTGATTTTATCAGAGGTGGCAGAAAGAAATTGAGCCCGTCACCCTCTGTGCTCTCTTCCCTTTCAGCAGTAGCTCCTTCCCCAGCACCTCCCTTGTACCCTCTCCTTCTCACCTGGTCTCAGACACTTGTGGAACAACGCATGGATTCTGAATTGAAATAAAGTTTTGGCTTTTTTACGATAACAGGTAAGGTTACCACCCCCACAAAGATGTGCTTTGGAACAGGAACTGAAAGCACTAAGGCACGTTCACTTGTCAGAAGCTTCAGAACCATTAGCACTGGCTCTGTGAGTGGGGTTTAGCTGCTTCCACCCACTGGACATGGAGGACAGAGAGCTTTACTGGCATCTGTGTGTCTGGACCCTTGGGCAGGGTTTGTGGGGCAGGTGTCCTGATCTCCTCCACGTCAGGGTATAGGGAATATCCCTTGTTCTGCTGGGGAAAAGGCTGCTGAGGGCAGACCTCCACCACCCTGCCCTCCCCTCTGCCTTCATGGGGTGAGGGGAGGCAGGAGGGGCACAGCCCTCCAAACCCAAAGGAAGGGGCAGAGGGGAATGACCTTTGGCTCGGCAGCACCAGATCTCTTCCCTCAGAAAAAGAGCAGCTGACTTAACCCTTCTGGGCTGACAAAACCAGGGTTTTTTGCCAGCTCTGCGGAGCACCAGGAGCTGAGTGCCTGAGCCCAGCGCTGCCCCATGAGAGCACGGCCACAGGCTGGCACCCAGGGTCCTGCTCCATCCCTGGGATGGGACAGGCCACTGCTCTGTCCTGGGGTCTGTTGGCCACAGTGGCCCCAGGGGGGCTCATCGCTGACCAGGAGGACCCCCAGGGTCTCACTGAGCCCTGCAGTAGGTACAAGGGTCAGGACCACATCCCCCTTTGGTGCACAAACCGCAGCCCTTGCCTGCCAGTGCCCTCCACAGCTGGGCACAGCTGGCTACGGGCAGAGCTCAGGCAGCAACTCACTGCACATAAGCTGCTTCTGGCTGTCCTGCCCCCTTCCCTGCCAGGACACAGATTACACACCTCCCTCTCCAGCCTGAGCACCAGCATTGCCCACCAGCTCCACAGGAATGCTGCTTCCAGAGCTACAGATGAAAACCAACTTGTGTTCTCCATCATGCTGACTTCCACATGAGTTGCGTGCAATCACTCAAAACGTGTTGGGTTTATGCAGAAATTCCCATGCGGAGAAGGCTGTGGAGAACAGGACTGGCCTTGCCCAGCCTGAGACCCGCTGCCAAAGACAGGAGCTGCAGCAGGAACTCTGGAGCTTCAGCAGGAACATCTCAGCACCTGCTGCTGCTTGCTGTTGCAGCTCTGTTCCCTGCCCTTGGGGGATGGCACATCCCTGCTGCCCGCCCTGCCTCTGGCACCATCAGGGAGCCAGACCAGCCCACAACCCTCAACTCCTGAGTGTTAAGGGAGGATCTGTGGACAGCAGAGGAGTTTGATATGTGAGAGCTGGCATGGCCTTAAGGAGGAAGATTTGTTTGTGACACTATGACAGCTAGTGAGGCGGTGTGAAGGTGCTTCTGAAGAGCTGAGCTGCAGGTCAGACACCGGTCAAACGTCTCTTTGTCCAAGCACTGGCTTCCAGCTGTTGGGCAGTACCGTGGGCAAGGGTTGCTGGCATCACTGCTGGTCCCAGGCCCTGACAGAAGGAGCCACTGGAGGAACTGGAGCTTCTGGACTGCCAGGGTGCAGCCCGAGATGTCACAGCCAGAGTGGTGGGGAAGGGGCAGTGTGAGAGAAGCTGGAAATGCAGAAAGGCAGCTGATGAGATGTACCAGGACATCTGGTGCTCTGTGGGGCCACTCGCGGTGGTACAGGGGTCAGACTCAGGTGGGCTAAAGCCCCAGCACAGTGGTTCAGCAGCAAGGGAATTTGCTCAGCAGTTTCAGGTGTGATCCAGCTGTGATCTCTGCCTGAGCTCGCTGAAGACCCTGCACCTGCATCTCCACAGCCCTGTTGATGCCTTAGGTTTTAACTTTTATATTTTTAAATCCTGTACTGCCTAGAGTGTAACTCTGAAGTTCCTTGTAGCCTGTAATTCCTGCTCTCTCGTACTGGGCAGACATAACAAAGCCTCTCCGGGCTGTTTTTAGGCCCAAAATGTGTAAACCAAAGATTCTAAGGGGGGCAAGCTGAGGGGCGTTACATCGCTAAACTGGGGCTTTAATTGGAGAATTAACCCTGATATGCAAATGATCCAAACCTATAAAAGTGTGAAGAACTCGTGACCTGGGGTCCATCTTGGGGTCCAATTTTTGGAAGCAGCCTCTGGCTCCCCCAGGGTGTACCTTGAAGGCCCTTCAAATAAATACCTGTCTTTATTCCCTTACTCTTGTCTAGTCTCTGTTTCTAGGTGGCTGCAGGAGGCATCACTGTCACAGGCACATTTGCTGCTGCCATGTCCCAGGGTGAGCTCTGTGGGCACTGCAGCCCTGGACACCACTGTGGCCGCTGGGCAGTGCCAGCACCTCCCAGCCCCCAGCTCACAAACACAGCGGTCACAGGAGGGAGGGCTGTTCACAGCACGTGCAGTGGACGAGCTCCAGGCACGGAGCTCCTCTCCGTGAGGCACAGCACTGCAGCCTGTGCGTGAGCAGCTGTGGAGGGTGGGTGCAGGGGGCTATCAGCAGTGCTCATCACGTGGTTTTATTATCCCATTCTACAGGAAGCACTTTAAAAGCTGAACGGTGGCATTGGCCACTGCCAGGCACATGGGGGGTCCTGTGAGGACATGGTCCTGCAAGGACACCCTCCCTCCAGGGCCCTCCATGTTCGGATCCCAGAGACATTCCTGGGGCTGAGGAAGGCATGTGCACACCATTACCAAAGCCAGTGACCTCGGCAGGCTGCAGCACAGCTCCCTTCATGCCACCTCCGTGGCAGCCAGGCCTGAGAGCTGCTCTGGGTTTCAGGCATGAGTGAGACAGCTGCCACATCTCTGTCCCCAGTGACTCCCAGTGACAGACTGGATGGGGGACTCTTCTGCCCAGTGGTGCCAGGCAGGTGCTCACTCCTCTTCCACAGCTTTACTTACTTTATTCCCCGCTTAACTTTGTCCCCCCATACCTTTGCAGCTGACTGGGAGCGGTGCTCTCCAGACCCGGTCAGTCCCTGTGCCCTCCTGGCAGGGCTGGCTCAGCCACGCTCCCCGACAGGCCCAAGGGGCTGTGCCCCAGCCGTGGCAGGGCTGCACCGTGCTCCTCTCTGCTGCCATCAGCACGTGGCACCACATCTCGGTTAATACCCGTAAAATATGCACAGTTTTACAGGGAATGACAACGCCAGAGCACCCTTCCCACACACTTCAAGAACTCTCCCTTCCCAAAAGCCCCTCCTGCCTGCATGGCTCTGTCCAGCACCGTCCCGCTGGTGCTGTCCAGCACCGTCCCGCTGGTGCTGCCCGCCCTTGCTGCCCGTGTGCTGGGTTAGAGGCACCTGCAGCTCCTGGGCTGGGCTCCTGGCGTGCCCTGCCTCACCGTGCCGTGACATGCAGAGGCCATGGGCTGTGCTGTGCTGTTCCGTGCCACTCCATACAAAGGCCATGCCGTGCCTGCACCGGGCCATGCCATGCCGTGCTTTGCTATGCCATGCCTGGGGCCTGGCAAGAGCCCAGCTGGGTGTGCGGTTTCTCTCCTCCCTGTGATCGGAAGCTGCCTGGCTGCTGGCGCCCTGTGCCTGCCCGGGGGTCCCGCTGCCTCCCTCTGCCCGGTGGAGCCAGCCCTGAGCTGGGTCCGGCTCCCCGACACGGTGCGGGGTAACCCGGGTTTGGGTGGGCACGTCCGCTCCCGCACCGCCACCGCTGCCGGGGGTCGCAGCCCCGGGCCGTGCCGGAGGGGCCAGGGCGCGCCGTCGGGGCCGCAGCGCCGCTCGCTCCGCGCCGGGCGGACGCGGCTCCGGGAGGAGAGCTCTGCGCAGAGCCCGGCAAAGCGCAAGCGGAATTTCGGTCGGAAGGAGCCGCGGGGCTGTGCGGGGCTTTTCGGGGCTGTGCGGGGCTGTGCGAGGATCTGTGCCAGGCTGCGCGGAGCTCTGCGCCGCTGTGAGGGGTTTTGCGGGGCTCTGCGCGGGTTCTGCGCCGCTGTGAGGGGTTTTGCGGGGCTCTGCGCGGGTTCTGCGCCGCTGTGAGGGGTTCTGCCGGGCTCTGCGCGGGGTTCTGCGCTCCCCCCGCCCGCAGAGGGGCGAGGGAGACGACGCGGCTGCGGGAGAGCTGCATTTAAGGATACCATACGTCCGGGGTTATTAATTATAAAACATAATTAAAGTAAAACTGCAGAACGTCAACATATTAAATTTAAAAGCTAATATTAAAATAGCGTTAATATTTAATAAGGTAGCTGAGCGTTACAGAGCTGTATGCTGATACTCTATATTTAACTGTGTAAAACCAGGAGAGTTTTCCGAAAGAAAAATGTATTGTTTAGCTGATTATCAAAGACTCTGTGATATATTATCCATTTCACAAAAATAATATAGATATCTTTTTAAATATAGTAATAAAAACATACTAGTGCCTTTTAAATATACTATTACTTACCACCCCTTTTCATATTGTACTATCACAGACACTTTGGAATTGGTTTAAAAGCACATCATTCATTATTCAAAGCTCATCTTTGCATATTATTCCAGCTCAAGTCTGCCAGGCTCCCTGTGAAATCGTTCACAAAATTGATAACAGCAGACACACACGCAATAAAAAGATCGCCTTGGGCAGCCCGAGCTCCCATTATGCAGATCGAGCTGCAATTTTCTCTAACAAAGCCTGCCCTGATCCAGGACTGGGTGGCACTTTATTTATTTATTTATTTATTTAGCCTCCACCGGTTGCCTTTTTTTTTTTCCCCCCTTTTTTTCCCCTCTCCTTTTCCCTTCTGCCCCCGCCCCGTCGCCTCCCTCCCGCCCCGCCGGGCCGTCCGGAGCGGGGCCCCGAGGGCGGAGCGCCCGCGGCCGTTCCGCCGGGGCTGCGCGGCCCCGCACCAGCTTGCGGGATCGTCTCAATCGGATTAGCTCCGCTCCGGGGAGCGGCGGCTGATGGCGGCTCCGCTCTCCCGCCGCACCGAGCGGGGACAATCCGATTAGGGCTGCCCGGGGCCGGGGGTGGCACCGGGCGGTCCCCCCGGGGCGTGGGCGTTTACTGGCCGCGTTAATGACCGCCGGGCAGGGCGGGGCTGGTGTCCCTCGGTGCCGTGAGCCGGGGAAACCCTCCCGACGGCCGCGGGCCGGGACGCGCCTCCGCCAGTGCCCGCGCCGGGGAACTCCGGGCGGCAGCTGCGCCGCGACCGTCGGACCCCGTCGGGGCCGGAGCCTACTCCGACCCCGCGACCCGTGCGGAGCATGAAGGTCTCAAAAAAGGCACACCCGGCCCCGCTTTTGCCGCGGGGCCGCCGCGGGAGCGGAGCCCCGGGGAGCGGGGCCCGCAGGTGCCGCCGGGCGGGCTCCGAGCGCAGCGCCTGTGCCCGGCAGGTCCGTCCCGCTCGCTGCCGCTGCTGGCGAAACGATCCGGAGCGTTGCGGTAATTGAATACTAAGGTTTAAAAACTAATCAAGTCCTTTCTGTCACCGCTCCGGCATCCCGGGCTCGCCCTGCCAGGTGCTGATCAAATGCCATTACATTCTATTAACAGGGAAATTCTATTCCCTGTTTTCATTTCCCTTTATAAGAGGGAACTAAGTAAATGCACTGAGCGTTATTTAATTGTTAACGCCTTGAGTCCCGTTCGGCCGTCAGGGACCGGCTGCAAACGCGCTCGGCGGCCGCGCCGGGCTCTGCGAATTAAGCCCAAACGGAATCTCTCCCCGTAGGGCCCCGGGCGCCCCCCAGCCCGGCCCCGGGCATGGCCTGGGCCTGCCGCTCCGCGCTGCCGTCGGGGCAGGGGCCTGGGCAGCCGCGGGCTGCGGGGATGGAGTGCCGCCTGGCAGGGTGGCCTCGGGCCGTCGGGGGTCGCGTCTCGGGCGGGCTGCGGCGGGGCGG
>VZRV01003118.1:159240-183639 GCA_013398115.1 Falcunculus frontatus | reverse complement strand
GCGGGCCCCGGGCGCGCCGGACCCGCCCCCGCCGGGCCGGGCGATGCGGGCCGGGCGGCAGCCGGCGGCCGCCGCGAACGCTCGGCGGACACGGAGGAGAGAAGCCGAAATGGGGGAGGAGAGAGGACCGGGGAGCGGGGCCGGGACGGCGGGCGGGCTCGGAGCTGGGCTCCGGCGGCGGGGCCGGCGCGGTTGTGCGCGGTGCTGCCGCTCTCTCCGCCGGTGCGGGGGAAGGGGCCGGGAGCGATCCCGGCTTTGGGACGCGGTCGGCAGCGCCGCGTGGGAGTGAGGGGCGGCCGGGCGGGAGCAGTGCGGGGCTGTCGCTCCCCGGAGCAGGCGCGGGTGCAGGCCCCGCCGGTCCCCGGTAATTTCTCCCCGCCAGCCACGCGGTCCCGACGCTCCCGCCGGAGCAGCCCGGCGGTTTTCGTTTCGCTGCCTTTTCTGCGCGCACCGCGCCGGCAGCGGAACGGCGGCGGCTGCGGCCGAGGCTCCCGGCGCTCGCCCCCAGCACCGTTGTGCGAGGGGATTTTTAAGAACAGCCTCCCGTAGTTCTCGGGCCCGGGCGCCCCGGCCTCCAACATCGGGGGAAGCTGCAAAACTGACATTTTCAGAAAGCAGCCACGGCCAGGCGGGTTTCCCCCGGCCACGGGCAGGAGCCGGCGCTCCCGTGGCCGCGCTCCCGGGAGGGGGGGGCTCTGCCGCTCCCACGGCCGCAGCCCGGCCCCGGTCACCGGGAGGCTGCAGGAGCATAATGCAGTTCCCGGGCTCGCCGGTGCCGGTCCCGGCTACGGCACAGGGCAGCTCAGGGCCAGGCAGCCACGCAGGGCAAGGATGGAAAAAATATTTCACTAACTGGTTCTTTCCTCAGCGGTACCAGGGCACGGGCTCCGGTCGATTTGGTTTGTCGGGGGCAGGCTGTGGAGGTCCCACGGCAGAGCCAAATCCAGTCACACCGGGGCGATGGTGCTGGGGCCGTGCAGCTGCCCGACCGGGGCCGTTCACCGGCTAGAATGGCTGAAACACCGATCGAGGGGAGGTCTCTGGCAGGGAAGGAAGAAAAAAACAACGGGGAAATCTATACCGGGCGACAGGGTGCGAGGGACGGCCGCACTCCGGTCCACTGTCCCCACCAGCGCCCCGCCACTGCTGCGCCCCAGCCCCAGCCCGGCCCTGTTCGGTGCATTCGTTACCCCACCGCCCTTCGCCGCACGGCGATGCCGGAGCTGCCGGCCCTCCGCGCTCCTCTCCGCATCAGCTCTGAATGCGAGGTGGAAAGGGAGAGAACCCCCCGGTATCGTGCAAAGAACAGCCCCGAGAAACCCGAGCGTTACTGAAAGCGTGGAAGAATCCAGCTCTGAATGGGGATGGAATACACGGGCACATATATTCGCGCGTGTATTGGTGTTGCGTTCTACCTGCACCGTCGAACATCTATAAAGTGCATTTTGTTCAACATATCACTGTTCTTTAAATGTTCGAACACCCCGTCACTATAAACTTCCGTGTTCCCGATTTCCCTGCAGTTTTTCCCAAACTGCTGTGAGCCAGGAGCAGTGCATTTACGGAGAGCAAAGTGCTGCTGCGTTCTGCAGGAACCGGCTTTGTGACGGGCGGGGATCCTGCGCAAAAGCCACGGGATGCTCACAGCCTGTAATGAACGGCAGTGCCAAGTGGGTCCGAACTCGGCAGTGACAGCCCAGGGGGTCCCGTCGCCACTGCTGCCCGTGGGCTGTCCCACAGGCAGCGGAACTGAGCCTCGGAGCACCCCAATTTGTCAAAGGATTTAATAAACCACAACCAAACTTCCATTTCAACCATTTGCATAGTCATCGAATAGCGGGATTTATGTCCCGGGAGCTGCCTTGGGCTTGCTGGAGTCTGTGGCTGGTGTCTTTGTTCCCGAGGAGCCGTCTCGAGGTGCATTTTGAGCTGTGCTGAGGACGAGGGACACACGAGGGGAATCCGTGTCTTGTAAGACAAGAGAGAGTGGGCGGTGCAGGGGTTCCGAGGTGTGCGGTGGTGCTGAAGGGGACACGAGCGGGGGTTACCTCCAATTACTCTGTCCAGTTAATCCAATGTTTACAGGAGCCTCAGGGAAACACCGGGCGGAACAAACACAGTATTTCTCCCTATGGATGAGAGCAGTGTTCCCTGCCAGCCTGGTTCAGGTGTGACAGGATTGTCTGATGGTCCCTGCTGTGTCTCTCTGAAGGTCTATCAACAGAGAGAGATGCCTGAAGGGGCCTGCATGGACTTTAGACCCTACCAGCTTGAGCCTTTTCATCCCAAGAATTGTAATTGTGGAGGATGTGGGTGCCCAGTGGAGGAGAGGACACATTTTGGGGGTGGGCTGGCTGTTGTCCTGATCCTGTTGATTGTCCTGTCCACATTTTGCACTTGGGCTGTGGGGTCCACAACTCAAAT
This sequence comes from Falcunculus frontatus, assembly GCA_013398115.1. Taxonomy (NCBI): domain Eukaryota; kingdom Metazoa; phylum Chordata; class Aves; order Passeriformes; genus Falcunculus; species Falcunculus frontatus. Next base: position 181,215 of record VZRV01003118.1, on the reverse strand, counting down.
CGAGCTGTTGTCTATGGGCAGCTGTTTGACTTCCCAGTTTCTGAAACACCCTTCTTGCAGCACAGGCCCTGGCTAGTTGTGGGGGAGCATGGTTTATCTCTCACCCTCCCACTCATCACTAAATGCTCCTTTAGCTCCGTGGCAGACTCCTCAAAGCACTCCAGCCATCTGAGGAGGAGATCGGTGTGTGCAGGCAGGGTGAGGGCAGCAGCAGCTCCTGCAGCTGTACTGCAGCATGGCTGGTTTAGGGGGAGTCATTTAAGTGTAGGCGGTGAAAGTCGTGATGGAGACGTGGTCCGAGAGTGCTGAAGATGCTGCACATCCCATCAAGCTGCATTTTAATCTGTTGATGCTTGATGCTGCTATGAAATTGATAATTCCTAGCGTTTGGATGATCTTCCCAAAGCAGTCTTAAATCTGCAAGTGAAATACCTCTGTGAATTTGTGTTTTGAAAAGCCCACGCTATGTACCTGAACTCCTCTGTTTGGAAGTTTTAAGCCCAGAAAAACTTGTCTTTATTGAACAAGGATGGAAAAATGCAATGAGAATTAAGGATTATTGAACCAACAGTGTGACTTAATTTTGGACAGGCCGTTTTCCAAGCTTTGCTTAACTGTGTGTGTGAATGGTCTCCCAGGTAGGGCTGAGCAGCTCCGTGGGTGGATGCACAAAGCAGAGCTCGGTGTAACTGGGGGAACACTGGGCCTCTCCTCAGAGCTCCTCCTGGCTTTGCTCAAGCCCCAGCCCAAAGCAGCCCCTGTGCCATGCCCTCACGCACAAACCCTCTCCAGATAAAAATGGCTCCACAATTTGCCTCTCTCAGCATTATTTTGTGCCCAGGGTATTAGATGTTACAAAGTAATGCATGGTGATCAAATCTGTACAGACAATTCTTTTCCTAAATGGGCCCTAAGATCAATGGGTTATTAGCTCTCCTCCACTCCGTGATGAAAGCCTGGTCCTGTTAAACCTGCAAACTACACAATATTCAGTGTCCTGGTTTACAAAAGTGTTTTGCTCAGCTAGGTCATAATTTAGCTCATTTATAGCTGACATAAATAATGCTGAGATTTACATCACACCTCTGAACTTTCCTCGAAGCACATATTTCTGCACCAAAATGCCAAGGAGTAATAATTTAAGGGCTGTGGCTCACCCAGGTGAGCACTTGCCCATTTAGCTGCTCCTCCTCAGTTGGTAGATTCCCTCCTTACGTGTTGCCTGAGCGAGTTGGACCAGGTAGATGAAGTATTTGCTTCTGTGCAGGTGGGCATCTTTTGAGGAAGAGGTATTTACACCCTTGGTTTAGGTTATTTGGAGCATTTCCCTTCCATGCTGTGTGTTTCCCTTGCCCATTCTTTTGAGTCTTTTAAGCTCCTGACTTTTTCCTGATGCAGCAGCAGAATAAATATTTCTACTTGGTGCCCGCTTGTTTTTGGGTATCTGAGTTTGCGTCCTGGAGGCAGCCAGGTGGCTTTGACGGGCAGAGCTACAGTGCAGTTTGTGGCAGTTTGGCAACTATGTGCTTTTCCCCCCTTTTTGATGGAGTCTCAGCATTTCTAGACATTTCAGAGACCTTAAAAATCTGTTGTTAAGGTCAGAGCAATAATGGTATTTAGAGATATATTCCCATGAATTTAATTTAAGGACAAGAAATAAAATATTCTTCCCAGATCATGGTGACAATAGGAGCCAGCTGCCTAAGGGCATCTCTGCATTGTGCATTCAGAAATGTCCACGTGTCCTTTGTAGGATGTGCCCAGAGCTGGAACACTGGGAGCGAGAAGCAGAGATGTTTGTGAGGGATCTCGAGCTCTTTGGGCAGCACAGATGGAAGTTGCCACATTTCTGCAGGAGGGGTGTGGGCTGTGCTCTGCCTCAGCCCCAAGAACTGTGTGATCACGGAATCACGGAATGGTTTGGGTGAGAAGGGACCTTAAAGCTCATCCCGTTCCACCCCTGCCATGGCAGGGACACCTCCCACTGTCCCAGGCTGCTCCAAGCCCCAGTGTCCAGCCTGGCCTTGGACATTTTGGTGTAGCTGATGCTGGGTGTCCACTGAGTGGGGCCTGAGCTGGCTGGGGTGCTGAGTGGGGCAGGCTCTAAACACCCTCACAGACCCAGACCTTAGGCCATTCTTCAAAAGAGAAAAATAAAACAAAGAGTGAAATCTGCCTGTGGATAGTGGACTCCCAGAGATCTCCCAGTAACATCTGCAGTATCTATGCAGACATCAAGGGTGCTGTGCTGGTCCTTGGTGAATGTTCTGAGCTGAGCCTGCAAGTATTTACATCCTGCAAGTCCAAGGGAGTGGTTTTGCTCCTCTGTAGAGCATCTCCCACTTCCACATGAAGAGGCAGAGAGCAGGACCTTTGCTATTACCAGCGTGTGGGATTGCTGGGTCCTTCACTGCTGCTCTGCCCAGTGGCAGAACCACAGGGATCAGACCCAGCTTCCTCTGCCCCTGTGCCAGCCAGCCCAATGGAATGGGCAGGTGGGAGAAAACTGCCCTGTCTCCAGCTCTGCTGAACGTCTGAGCTCCTTGAATGAATCTCTGCTCCCCATCAGGTGATTCTGGATGTTACATGTTGGCAGGGAGATGCATTTCACTCCATGCTATGACCAGTTTCCTTCAGGAACTCATCCAGGTGGGAAGCAGTGCCGTGGCAAATCGGTGTGAGCCCCGTGGCCTGGTGAAGGTCCTCACGTTTAGCAGGAGGTTGGGCTGCCTGGGCCATCATCTGTGTGCCTGAACCTCCAGCTCAGGTGAATCTGTGTTCTTAAACACTTCTTATTAGGGACACCAGGCACGATCTCATTGCCTTGGTTTTGTTATCTTTCATCTTTGGACTGAGTAGCAGCTGATGGAGGGGATAAAATTCATACCATGGCTCGCCTATAGTAGTACTGGGCTTCTTCAGTCTTTTGAAAACAGGTCATCAACCCTTGCCAGACTCCTTAAATGCCTTAAACTCAATGCCACAAGTGTTCCAGAATGCCCAAATGATCCCATTAATTTGGCATCTAGTATATGCTGCATTATACATACTGACTTCCATTGGCACATGCCACATCCAATCCATTAGTTGTGCACAAATGCACTTAAGTTTTTTATTGCTCTTAGTTTTGTGTCATCAGCAAAGAAAGGTAAAGTTGATCTTCATCTAAATCACTGACATGGATTATTGCAATTGATTACAACGAAGAAAGAGCTTTTCAAGTTTTAAAGTTATGTTGTCTTTTATTTCCCCAAGTAGTAATCTGTACTGTTTAAGTTATTGCACAAGAACTGTCTCAGTAAGAGCTGCCCGTATTACATCCCTTGTTGAGAACATTTGTGTGCTAGGCTGTCATGATTCCCCAGTTCTGTACAGAACTTTTATTCCTTCTGGTGGCAGAAAGGCACTCAATGTTCCTCACTCAATCCAGACAGAGAAGGAAGAAGAGGAGAATTAGCTGAAGCTAATGTTTGTGAAGTTGTGTTTTAATCTATGATTAGAAAAATTCTATTTTGTTCATAGTTAAGTCACCATTCCTCCCGAGCTTAGCCTCCTAATGGGGCTAGTGCGTTACCCACCTCAGGACACCTGTGACAGCCGGGTATCCAGAGAGCAGCACACAAGGGAAGGATGTGACCCAGCTACACATCATTTTTCTGACCAGTGATTATGTACAACTGGAAAAAAGATGAGGGACGCTGTTTGTCCTCCCAAATCATCCTGCTTGCCCTGTGCCACAACTGCTCTGTGCACTCGGGCACTGCTTTACAGCTTGCTGTTCCCAGCATTTACCCTGTGCCCTTCTCGGGTAGAAACTTGCACCCAAACTCATCTTTGCAGAGCTCAGGAGTCTCGTTGAAGTTATGTGGTAAAAATCAACTCTGTGTTTGCAAGAGTAATGCCTCAGCTTGAATTCAAGGTGCTGAACTCCCAGGTACTTTCACAGGGCAGTAGGTGCCAACGTGGTTGTGGAAGACCCTCTGCATCTCCAGGGCAGCCTGGCAGTGCCTCTCCTCTGCTTCCCTCCACCGCTTCAGGTCTCTTCAAAACCCCACACCAACTCTAAGGGCAGCAGTTCTTAAAACATAACCCTGAAACTTAACTGAAGGACTAATTATTAGTTAATAAAGCTTGTGGTTTATGGACTGCAGTGGTAGAGAAGCCTGGCTCAGTACAGAGCTGTTAAACACCAGGGCTGCTGGAGACGCCCGGCTGTTCTCGTACGAGCGAGAGGGCCAGCCCTTCAGAGGGTGTAAATCAGCAAAGATCCATTAACTTCGGGGGATCTCATCTACTTTACATCAGCTGAGGACACGACCCTGAGAACTTAATTGGTGGTATGATATAAAGACATTACAGCCTCTCCTCTCGCTCACCCGCACACGCCGTTCCCATTACTGGTAATGGGAGCAGCCTGTAGGGGAATGCACGGGGTGGGCACGGCTGGTGCCAGCCCCAGGCTGCTCCCACCAGGGCTGCTGCTCTGTTAAGCTGCTCCTGGCCTCCAGAGAGCCCATGCTCTCATGTGGAGAGGGAAACCAAAGCAAAACCGTTAATAATTAAAGAAGCCTTCTACTCCCTTGGACTGGTGGGACGGAGCAAGAGCTCCGAGGGCACCTGTGAGGGCTGGGCATGTGCTGTGGGCCTCGCCAGGAGGGCACCCTGCCAGCAGGGCATGAGGCTGGAGTGGGTGGGGAGCAGCTTCTCTCATGCCATCGCTGCAGGTAGGTATGGCATGAACCATGGCACCAGCTGTGTTTCCCTTGGAAATCAGGAAAATTGGGAATTTTAGCACAGTGGAAAACGTTTCTAGGTCTGGGCAAAAGGTATTCCAGGAGCAGCCCGGGATGAAGCCTCCTGACTGCAGCCCACAGGCAGAGGCTCCAGGCTGTGCTGTTCCTCCGTGCCAGCTCTTCTCCTGTCGCCCCCCAAACGTGTGCCCGGCTCTGGCTCTGGGGCACAGAAGCAGCAGACAAGATGGGGATGCTTTAGCTGTCACAGAGCTGCAGACTGCGAGGAGGAAACAGTGATCCTTCAACATCTTTCGTCAAGTGCCTTTTCTTCTGTCGTTTATACCCTTGAGGTCGGCACACGGGCAGGCAGGGGGGTGCATCTGCAGGGTGACGTGTGGGAGGTGATTCCTTCGCAGGCAGCAGAGACATTGTGGTAATTCATCTTGTTTTGGTTCCGGCACCTAAAAATCTCTTTGGGGAGCTGCAGTCCTGCACCCTGCTTTGTGGATTATCCTAATCTGTGCTCCTGAACAGACCTTCAAAGCAGTACTTAGTCATGCTTTTCCTGGAGTTACTAAAAATATTCTTTTTCGTCTTTGTGACACGTCTTCTGTGGGCATCCTGTCTCCATGTTGCCTTTCTGCTCCTGGCTGAGGCACGTGTTGTTGTCTCTCAGGTCACAGCCTGCCTGTTTCCAGTCTTGTGCAGCTCCTCAGCCTTTATTTTCAGTCAGCTTTGGCAGCTTCTGAGCCCCCTGCTCCCAGCTTTCCCCTGCTCCCAGCTTTCCTCTCTGCACAGGTGCATGGTTGCTCTCTGCCTGGAGCCAAGAGACCCCTCAACATTTTACTGCTCAAATGGCACCCTAATGTTGCTCTGTCTTCTTTTTGTAGGGTTGCAGGGGAAAAAAAAGTGTGATATTGCATCTTGCCCAGAGAAGCTGAGATGGGTAATTGATTCTGAAAGCAGTTTGCACAGTCGGGGACTCACTCACTGAAGCTGTCGCCTTGCACTGGGGAGCTTTGCCATTTCGGTGCTCCAGCGGAGCAGCTGTTGTACCCAGCACTGCTTCCAGATTGTCACGGGCTGTGGAGGTTCCCCTGTCCTCAGACTGTTCATCAGGAATGCTTTCAACTTAAATTTGTCCCCTTTATTCAGCAGGAGGCCAACGGCAAGTGTGGGGCTTGTGGGGAAGGAGCCTTTCCTATGCTGAATCAGCACATCAGGGTTAGTGGTTTCACTCTGAAACCCCATTTCAGAGCCTTAGAGCCCAGTGCATACACACCCCGCGCTACCTCCCCATGTGGCAAAAGGAGACTGTCTCTGAGAGCCCAAGCAGGGAAAAAGCCTTTTCCACCCCTTCTAGGCTGAAATATTTTGGAGTACCTGGAACAAGTGAAGCGTTCAGGATAAAAACACTTGCAGGACCTTTTTGGAGATCTGAAATGTGATCCTCCTCTAAATCATCAAGGGTAGAAATTGTGGGGGTTTAGGGGGATTTTTCTGCCTTGTCATGCTTGTGGCTTTCCTACATTGATCTCTGTGAAGTTGACCTTCTCTGTCTGCAGCCAAGTGCTCAGAGGGGAGAGGAAGTACTTCTGCTGCATGCAGGGGCTGGGGTGAAACCGCTGCCCCTTTTCACTGCCCTACTCAGTGAGGCAGGGAAAAGAAAGCAGCCTGTGTCCTTTCCTCATGTCAGGACCTTCCTGCAAACTGCAGGCAGTTTTTCAAAAACATTCTTAGATGGGGCTTCCAACCTCTGTGTGACTGACGGTCAAACTGCTCCGAGGGAGACCCTTCGGCACAAATCTGTTTCCCACATAAAGCTTTTACCTTCCTCTGCTGTTCAAGATTCACATGGACACTGGTTTTCCCTGTTTGCTCTGCAGGGTCCCCAGACAGGTCTGCAAAGGCAGCTGCCTTTGTCACACCACGCACAGCAGAGTCTGTCAGCCCTTTGTCACATCCAGGCTTGTGGATGTCAGCCCTTTGTCACATCCACAGCTCAGATGAGACTTCCATGAGTGGGAGCTAAACCAGAGGAAAGCGGGTTGAAGTGCACAACACAAATCACTGTTCACGACTTCAGGTGGAGAAAAGAGACTCTCCCTCAGTCCCGTCCATCTCTGTTTACTTCTGCTTCCTTATTTGCTTTGGATGCCAGTCTGCAGTTTCCCAGCTGCAGCTGGAACACCTCCCATAGTGCTGGCTCGTCTTCTCAGTGGTGGCTGTTGCTTTGCTCTTTGTCTTCTTCTCCGGCCAAGACTTTTCCTTCTTATCAATTGAAATTAACAATGAGGCAGAAGCAGAAATGCACGAGGTGTGATCCACGCTCTGGCCATGTTGGTTGTGGCACTGAGTGAGGTGGGAAAGCTCCGAGGGATTGAGGGTGAATGGAGCACGAGCTGGTGGGACTGGAGGACAGGAAGCAATGGAAATGCAGCAAGTGGGAAAGCTGCACGGGAAGACCAGAGAAAGGAAACATCACAGACCTCTGTGCATGCACAGAAAACCGAGAAGGAGGGGGGAAGGCGAGAATGAACAAGAAGAGCAAAGCTGGAGGTGGGAGTGATGGGAAGACCTAGGAGAGAGCAGGGGAAAGGCTGTGCAGAGCTGCAGTGGTAGGGAAGAGACATGAGGATGCCTGGAGCGGTGGGAAGCTCTGCCGTAGGGCTTTGCTGGACTTTCAGGTGGGAAAGGAATCTTTTTTGTGTTTAAAACCTCAGTGCAGTGGGGCTGTATGTGAGCAAGCAACTGGGTACTGCCTTAGAAATGGAAATGGCTTGGCATGAGCTCCCGCTGAGGGGCAGGGGGGGAGTGCACAGCACACTGTGCAGTGTTTTGGGGTCCCTTTGGATAGCGGGCACTGGGACGGCTCCGTGGTGAAATCACCAGCCCAGGGCAAGACAGAAAACAAAAAACAGGGTAAAACACGTCAAGAAGGACTCAAAAATCCTGCAGAGTGCAGTAAGCAGCTGAAGAAAGTGGGTGGAAGCAAGAGAGAGAAATGGGGCCTAAGGAACCCCGGGCGGACCCCCCTGAACAAGGGGAAGCTCCGAGAAGCGGCTCCAGCAGCGCCTCGCAGCGAGCGGCTGGAGCACGGCCGGGCGAAGCGGGGCCGCGGCTGCCCAGCCGACATCTGCTCTCGGTGACAATAGCACGGCCTGACAAGTTCATTGTGGCTCGGCACGGGGCAGCAGGTGGGAGAGGCAGCGTGTACAGCCACCTGCTCGCCGCCTGTGCGCCCGTCCCCCGGGGCTGCCGCGGGAGCTCCGCTGCACTCAGCCCCCGGAGGGGCGGCCGGTGCTGCCCCCAGGTAGGGAGGGAGGCTGACACCCACTGACGGGGGCTGTGCTGGAGGGGGGCTCTTAAAGTAGCTGTGCGAGGGTCGAGCTTTTACCTTTTATAGATTTCACTTGGATAGAGAGCAGCGGGGTTTTTTTCTTCATTCCAGAAAAATAAATCTCCTTTAAGATAATCTTTGTGTCTGGAATTCAGTGACGTGTCATGGAAGGCTCAAACATGTATGAAAACAGATGAGGCAAAAACAAAGCAGCCAAGCCAAATCCTACACCTGTAACTCTTCCTGAACGCACCAGGCAGTGGGAGAGCTCAGCTGCTCCTAGCGCTTGGCTGGTGCCGCCTGAATGTCATTAGTGTACAATAGGGTTTGATCGGAATTGGCATCGCTCTTGCCAGGGAGTGAATGGGCTGAGAGCGACTGAAGCAGCCGAGGATGCAGCCTTCTGCACCGAGCTCAGTAAGTACTCGAGCAACAGTCAGCTCTGGTTTAGAGGCCAAAGTCAATTGTGAATAACACCAATAAACTCGGGCTGTGCACTCCCGATCAGCCCTGCCGCAGCCCAGGGAGAGCCAGGAGGGAATTTTCCCCCTTCTCTCTGTGCAAGTGCCAGGAACAGCAGGGTCTGTCAGATTCGGGGCAGCATGAGGAGCTCGCAGTGTCGTGATGTTTGCTGCACAAATCTTTTCGGAGCTCTTCGACGATTCCTCGTATGCTGGGACAGAGCGTTCATAGAGCTGTTCTGATTTACCGAAAATCTGGCTCACGGGCCCCATTTCACAATCCCGTTGGCTGCCAAATGCTACAGTGCACGTTTCAGTTGGAGTTTTCGTCTTGATAAGTGCATGTGCTGAGTTTCGCTGGTGGCGTGTGCGAAGGCCGGTCCGGACCGAGCCCCGAGCGGGAGCGGCTCCGGCGGGGCCGGGGGGCTCCGGCCGCCGGGGCTGCAGTGACCCCCCCGGGGCTCCGTGCGCCGCTCCGGGGACTGCTGCAGAGGATGCCCTCGGGCTGAGCTGCGCACAGCTGCAGGGAGCAAACACAGACCCGAGCGCACAGATCCCCCTTCTATGGTGGCATTAAAATAGCAGGCTTGCCTCTGTGCGACAGCCAAAACACCCGCTAATAGGGAGGGGGAAAAGAAGCTGGAAATGTCGCTGTCTTCATGCAAAAGCCAAGCTCCACGTTGCTCGTTTTGGTGCCAGATACGGCATGGCAGAGCTGGTTTCACAGGAACAGCTGCTGGGAGCCCAAGGGGGTGCAGCACCTTTCAGGGGGGCACAGCCTGTCTGTCCATCCTCCTGTCCCCCCGAGTCTCCGGTCTTAAACAGGTCTTAAAAAGGATTGCAAGATTCGCTGTTTCAGCTGTGCTCGCCCAGCTCACGGAGCACAGCACTTGAGTTCTCTAATTAAAAATGTGTTGCCAGATTTCAAGGGATCTCAGGGTTAAAAGTTTTTTGGTACCAACCTCTGGCATTTTAAGATGTTCGCTCAGAACAACAGGAAGATTTAAAAGGGTGTTTAAAAAAAATCAGCCTAAGGTATTTAGAGATTTGCTTTTAATTATGAAGAGTAAATTAAAATGTAGTTGTTCCATGGCAAGGTCATCTTAATTCAGTGTCTAATTATACAGGTATTAAATTTCTCCCAAATAAAGCCTTATTTGAGCTAAGATAATTCGTTTAAAAAGTAATCCAGTCTTGAATGAAATATCCCTAATGATGAAGAATCAATTCAGAATTTAAGTACTTAATCATAGCCACAGTAAAAATTAATATATTGCTCCCTTTTTTTTTTTTTTTTGCCTGGATTTGTATAATTTTAGCTTCTAGCCCTTGGAACCAGTGGCACACTTGTTTGCTCAATGCTGCTGAGTCCTACACATGAGACTCAGGTTTACTTCACCTCCTGGTTTCTCTTTATTCAACTTACCAAACTGCTCCCATCCTCCGTCTTTACTTCCAGAGGGATCTCTCCCGCTGGAAATGTGCTTTTTTGGAAGCCAAGGCGAAGTCCTGGAGCAGAGGATGCTCTCAGGAACAAGTGTGGTGCTTCCCTGCTCCTCACATATTCTGTTGAAGAGCTTCAGTTTTTGTGCTGCGGTTCTTTTAGTGATTGAATTAATCTTCCCAACATCGAAAATTAGCAACAAAATTAGCAACAGTCTGATACCAGGATGGCTTGAATTTGTTTTCCTAGGAAATTGTACAAGTGACCTCATTTTGTCTTGGGATGATGTGTGAGCACATCACAACCCAAAAACTAGTGGGGGACAAACTGGAGAGCTGAGACTCCTCCCAGCAGCTCTGAGAGCATGAAGGAGTCGTTTTGGCGATGTGGGATAAGAGCTGTCGTTAGATCTTGATTATGCTAAAGTGGTCAGGAGTGAAATAATTAAAATATAGATATTTGCTTTCTCCCGAGTTCCAGCGTTAACAGCCCATTCCGCAAGCAGGGCTACTTCATGTGTCAAGGATCCTGGATGCTTCAGACATGGAAAGTCTCAGGAATATTCATCTCTCTTATTCTCGAGACTCGGGATTAGTCTGAAACCAATTAAATTAAATTTTAATTGTTGAGCTGGGTTTGTTTGCTAGTTCCACGAGCACAGGCGCGGCGCCTCAGGGCGAAGCCGGTCCGGGTGTTTCTGCCCCGGCGCGGGCAGGGAGCGGGGTCGGACCCGGGGGCGATACCTGTGCCCATCCCCGCTCCCCGGGCACGGGCGCAGCGGGACCCGGTAAAGCCCTCGCTCAAAGGCGCTGTTGTCCTGCCTCGCCAAAATTTATTGGTGCGACGGCTGATAATGGATGGCTCTGAAGGCGGCATTGTGGGGCTCTGCCGCCGGGAGAGGGGCGCGTTAATGGGGCATTGTGCGGCCCGAGCCTGGCATGCGCTGGCGGCTGTGAAAAGTTAGCAAGGAGAAGCCTTGTTCCGCCAGCGCTGCCTCCTCTGATTTACGGCGGCTCCCCTGCGCTCGGAAGTGCTGCGACATTCCCCAGTAAATAGGGATGTATGAACGACTCTCTTTCCCTCCTTTGCCTCCTCTTATCCGCTCTTCCCAAATATGTAAACACTGAGCAGGCTTTATTCTTCTTCAATGATCATTCAATTGTCTCCAGACTGTATCTTTTGGTAAATTTATTGCTGGCTATTTAAAAAAAAAAAAACCACCCAAAACTCAAATGCATTTTGCATATTAACACGTAACTCTTGTTCCCGTCTGCTCAGTTTGGAAATGGTTGGATTGCTTTTATAAAGAAAAAAATGGCTAATAAAATTGGCCTCAGCACCGTTGCTTTGCAATTCTTATGAACAGTAAAGTGCCTCTTACAGTCATTGATGTTAAAAGCTATTTCTAAATTATGGTGCCATTTATTATCTCTAGTGTCCAAAGTAAGTTTAAATGATGCTTATAATTCATGTTTTACCAAATTTCCTTTTCCCCCTGAGGATACCTCTGATTAACTTATGCACATTTAAGCGCTTTTTAAATTCTTCTTTTATTGCCATTATGCTCTGAAAATCTCAGCGATTCTCAAAAATGGGTAATAAACTTGAGATAAAATGCTGCAGTTTTAGATCAATGCTGACATATCACTGTGGTGATTTCTTCAGAGCTAAAGTGATAATGCTTCATATTTACAGAATATATACTAGGTTATTACTACAGTATTACCATTTTGTTCTAAGATGAAATGAGTAATTTACCAATTTATTAAACAGTTACATTTAAGTATTGCTTAGGACATTACCACACCAATCTGTTTACTTAGCTTGAAGAGTTACCATTAAGAAACCCTGTTTATTTAGGTAAAATTTGTAATGATCGTCCCCTTCATTAAGAAACTTATTTTTCTGCAAGCCTAATTGCCTGGAAATGAGTTTCTCCTTATTTACTATGGTGAATTTTGCTAAGCCAGCTAAAACCATCACCCTCACAAGAAGTGCTGGAGAAATTAATAATACATACATGGAACAGTTTTAATTAGTATAATACCAAATGTTAATAAAAGATTTATGATCCAGTTAAAAGTTCTAACGATCACAACAGGAAAAGGGCTAAAATGTGGTGGTGGTGATCTGTTAAAAATAAACAAATGCTGCCAAACTCTCCAAATCGAGGATAGAGGAGATTTTTTTTCTTCTCCTGCCCTTGTGTGAGTCCTGGCTCAATGATTTGTAAGGTCAGGCTCTGACCCCACGGAAACCAGAGTAAATCCAGGATGGCAGGAGGATAGCCGTGGGGGTTATCTGTGTGACAGCAGGGGAGGAGACGCCCGGTGCAGGGGAGGAGGCTGCCTTTAACTCAGCTGGTGCCACTGGGCTGGGAGCAGGCAGCTCCTGCCTGGGAGACCCAAACCCCAGCCAGCCCCAGGAAGGTTTAGCACAGCTTCAGCACGGCTGGCACAACCCTTGGCCCCGTTCTAGGAAAACAGTCTGTGTTTTAAGTAGCTCAGAAGGTCAGCAGCGGAGGATGGAGACAAAATCAGCTTGGTTCCAGCCAAAGGCAGATGCAACAAGCAGTGGCTGAATTTCCAGAGGTTATTTCCTCAAGAGGAGCACACCAAAAAGCGTCTCAAGTCACAGATGTCCCAGGTGCCCCTTGCAGCTCTTCTTGTGTGGAGCACAGACAGCCCCTGCCGAGGGCTGAGCCTGTGGCCGGCCAGCGCAGAAGGACGAGCCCCTGCAGGGCTGGGCTGGCTCTGCTGCTCGGGCAGGGCTGCTGAGGGACGGCACCACAGCATCCATCTCAAGTCTTTGAAGGCTGGAATGAGGATTTCAAGTGGGACACCCTCTGTAACTGCATGGGAAGGAGCTATGTTGGGGGACATTGAGGGACACTGGTCACTGCTGAGATCTGCTCCGAGGGTATTTGGTCAGATGAGATAAAGTAAGATCCTGCCTTAAACCCCCTGGAATGTGCCTGGCTGTCTTTGTCTATTGGTGTCTTCAAGATGAAGCCCCAAAATGTGATGTTGGAAACATGAAGATTCACAGCAGAAATGGATATTGCTTGCTTGGATTTGGGGGATTTTGAAGCAGGAACAACTGCTGTGATCTTTATCGTTTTCTTGAAAGCTGCCTGGATTTGTCTCCCAGCAGCACTAACAGGAGCGGGACTCTTCTGGGGACGCTCAAGGCAAGTGTCAGAAGCCAGTCTTGTGCTGCATCCCATCAAGGGGCTCCAGCCCAGATGGCACCTGCTGGATCTCATCCCTGAGGGGGTCCAGCAGGAGCAGAGCCACTGTGCACAGATAATGCATTACCTGGGTAAGCACCAGCACGAGCCAGCGGTGTGACTCTGACCCGAGGGGCAGCAAGTGCCCAGGGGAGCTGGGGATGAGCATTCCCAGCAGATCTGCTCCAGCTGAAGGCCTGCCGCTGGAGGATGAACACGTAGAACGCGTAAGATCACAGAATCACAGAATTAACTAGGTTGGAAAAGACCTTTGGGATCATTGAGTCCAAGATGAATGTCTTGCTGGTGGGGCTGGGCTTCCTTGCTGCATTGGGTGAGGCCAGTGCTCCAGAACAAATGACCGATGGAAAAGTTTGTGTCAATTACAAAACTGGATGTCCTATCCCTGTCACAACCTTTGTTTTTGGAGCAGTGAATGGCTGAGCTGCAGTAAACCAGGAGCACTCTGTCATTTCCTTTTGCCAGCCTGCTGGGCCAGGCACAGTTTGGGAAGGTGTTGGTGAACTCCTCTTGTTCCTCAGCGGTCAAACCCTTCTTTGCTCAGGGTGCCAAGCCCTTCATCTTGACACTCAGCATGCTGGAGTGGATCTACACTTCTGCTGGAGCCTGCTTTGTTTTTTCAACTCCCTCTTAGGAAGTTCCCTGTGAAAAACCCGAACTGGAGTCCCAGGCTGAGTCTGCAGTGCTGCCTGTCCAGCCTGGGGAGGTACTTGCTCTGCTCTGGAGAACAAATGAATGTCAAGAGATTTACTGAATTGTCTGGGCAATGTGGAGATTTTATTCATTCCTAAACTTCAGAATGTGACTTTCCTTATTTGTTCCTTCCAAGGCCAGAAAAGGAAATGCCATATTTATTCTTGCTAATGTAGCAATATTGATTAAGCCATAAAGCACATACAAATACATATTGACTCATATTACATTAAAGTATCTATCACTTACTACTTGTTCCTCAATAACACTATAGTTATATAAAAAAAAATGCATTAAAATTGGCACTACCTCAAGGAAAGTGGGATCTGCCATCATTATTAATACTAGGTTTTAGTGGGGGAAAAAAAAGCTTTAAAGAGGATGCAACTGTTAAAAATGGAAACCCACCTCCCTTTTCCCTGAGCAGTGACCAGATACTTCTGGCTGTCCCAGTCATTCAGTCACAGGTCCTGAGCTCTCGGGTCAGTACTTTGGTTGTGTTGGAAAATTTTGCAGTGGGTGATGTCCTCCACGATGGGATGAGCGATGGATGTCCCTCCAGCACCGGCACATCCCTGCAGAGCTGGGGGCTGTTGCTGTCCGTGGTTGGAAGGGGAGGGCAGGTCTGTGCTCAGCTGGGTCTTGGAGCACAGTGAGCAGCCTCCTGCCCAAAGCTGCGTTTGCAACCCCTCTGTTCCCACTAAACTGATGTTTAAAGACTAAACCTAAAATTGAGATCCTCACAATCCCCATTTAATCATAGAGGTTCAGGGCCATGGCAAGGGGGTGAGCAGGATGTGGGTGGGAAGGGCTGTGTTGCCCTGCTTCTTCTGCTCTGCAATGCCTCCAGGACCTGGGATTGTGCTGCAGGTGGATTGTGCAGAGATTTAAGGATTTCTGTTAGTTTCAAGAAGCTTGGTCTGTATGAGGATTTGGCTGCTGCTTCACACAACCTGGGAGGTTGTCTGACCATGTGCTGCCTTCTCACGTACAGCACTAAATTAATGAAACCAGAAGAGAAATTGTTTCAATCCTCATATTTCTTTTTTTGCAGAATGTGTTTAGCCTTTTCTGTGCAAAAAAAACCTCCAGCAAAATACTGTCCACATGGCTATTTTATGCTTCTGCCTGTCTTTTCTTCTCTTTATAATTAGCCTAATATGATATCTGATCCCTGCTCTTTTTAGCGTTTGTGTGCCAGTCTGACAGCCCTAGTGCTGTTATTTCTTAGATAAGTTAATCACTTCTTAATGACTGGACAAGGTATCTTTATTTAACTGCATAAAGAGATTTAACTTTTCCCGTTAAGATGTGACCACTGGTTTATGTTTTGTTAATGACATGTAATGTTGGTGTAAGGCTCAGGTGGTCCACACGTGTCAGAGAGGGCTGGGGCGTCTGGTTTTAGATGCTGTAAAAGGG
Source organism: Falcunculus frontatus (assembly GCA_013398115.1). Classification (NCBI taxonomy): domain Eukaryota; kingdom Metazoa; phylum Chordata; class Aves; order Passeriformes; genus Falcunculus; species Falcunculus frontatus. The sequence goes on along the minus strand of VZRV01003118.1, from coordinate 165,872 downwards.
GTGGGGAAGAGGAACTTGTTCTCTATTAATCTGAATTTATTAGGAAAGCCCTCCTGTGAGCCTGGCTAGCTGCTGCTGCTGCTGCTGCTGCTGCTGCTGCTTCATGGCCCAGTGAGTGGCCACAGGCTGGTACTGCAAAATCAGAGGTGGGTTTAAGTCACATCACCTCCCTTGTGCTTATGGTTGAACATAGAGAAGTGCTTATTTGTAATGTTATTTTAAGTGCTTGATTTTTGTAAGATTATTATCTTCTTGTAAACAAAATCAACATTCCTAAAATGTGGAGGCACAAGGAATGGTGCTCAGTTAGATCCATGTGTGAGCAGTGCTGAGGTCCCCATTTCCCCAACAGAGGTCCCCATTTCCTTGTCAAGCTGTCCCCTGTGCTGGCACAGTGCTCAGGGGAGCAGGGCTGGCTGTGCCGGGCTGGTGGAAGCTGGAGGATGCTGCTGGCAGCAGGACTGGGGACAACACAACTGAATTTACAAGCTTGATCCTCTGTGCCTCGAGATATAGGACCTAGACACAGAATGGTTCACCATTGTGCAAAAATGTGCTTTCTGGGTAAGGTGTACTCTGTAAAAATGAAAGAAGAGAAGGAGGCCAGTGAGAATAGAGCAAAGCATTTGTCTGAGTTCCTGGAATAAGTTACTGGAGATTTGGCCAGGAACAAAACTCCCAGCACCTCTGAGCTTAGAGCTTGAGAATCCTCCTGCTCCAGCTCCACAAGCCTGCAGAAGTCAGGAGGGACTGGTTTGAACTGGTTTTATCTATCAACCCCCTGTGCACACATGCTGTTGAGTTCTGGTTGCAGCTCCAAGCTCACTGTGGGGCTCTGAGCCTGGTTTTCTCCAGTATCATTTAGAGCAAAGCTTGTGGAAGGAAGCAGAAACACGAGATGCTCCAGCCCCGAGCCCAGGTGTGCTGGTGCTTTCTTGGGGCTGGGTCCCCTTCTGGGGCAGGAGAAGAAGTGCTCAGATGGAAGTCAGGCCCTTTAAAGCATCTGAAACTGGCCTGCCAAAACTGATGGCAGCAGAAATCCTTCCCTTCTTTATTTGAAAGTTTTGTCCCTGATATTTATGAGTATCTTAAAGTGTTCGGCAGGGAATCTGTGTTCCTGCCTGACAAGAAAAAGGCCAGGCCATTCTTTGGAGTTTTAATTTTACTGGCTGCCTCTAATGTCAGTCTTATCAATGATGTCTTTTCTTCCCCAGTAGCATATTCTAATAAGAAACTAAATCACAAAGGATAAAAGCCTCTGGCATCTCCATTTTGTGGGCTTCTACCTCCACCTACGGCATGTTTACATGAAACATTCATTGCTGGAGCACTTGCTTGCAACATGGAAAGAGTTGATCACAGCATCCTTGAAAGTGAGGTCCCACTTTGCTCCACAGCCTGGTCCTGGGGATCAAATCTGGACCAGGCTCCCAACCACACCCTGGAGCTCTGGGGCCCCACACCGGGCACAGGGCAGGGAGAAGCAGCTGGTGAGTCACTGCAGAGGAGCAAAGGGATCGTTCAGCTGCACGTTCACCAGTGGGTTGCACATGCACAAAGCAGAAATGGGGCTTCTTGGTCAGATTTATGGGGGTTTCACACCTGGAGCAGTGTGGGTGGTGAAGTGGTCTGAGTGTGAGCAATGGAAATGCAGTTCAGAAATACAAAACTAGATCATAGCTGCACCCTGCTGTGGGCACAGGAATGCAGTGGCAAAGGGGAAAAAACATCTGATAGTGTCGTGTACCGTAAAGAACTCTTCAAACAAAACAGAATGAGGAATCTTGCGGTGTTTTTAGGCTGGGCTGTTGCAAAGCTGTGAGCAGGGCTGGAGCAGCCCTGCCAGCCCTTGTCAAACCCACTCCCATCCCCTGACTGCCCGTGTGTCAGGAGCATTAATATCCTCTGTGGAGATGGGAGAATGGGGGTAGCAAGAGGTCAAGTGGCTTCATTAGGCGCCGGAGGATTTCGCAGCGGGAGCTGCAGGCCGGAGCGTGGCGGCAGCGCTGTGTCCGGCCCTGCAGATGCTCACACGCTTGGAGCTCGCACTCAACTCGCAGTCAGCTCCGTCCCTCACAGCTTTGGCTGCTGCTGCGGCGGGGGCTGAGGGCTTGTGACAGGGCTCTGCAGGCTCACGGGGTGGCTTTGACACCCTCGCCATGGAGGGGTCTCTGCTGGGGAAACTGCCACTGGTCGAGGTGGGATTCAGCCTCCTCCCGAGTCCCGCAGGGGCACAAGGAGCAGGAGGCATCTCTGGGCAATTCTGGCATCAACTGCGACAGTAATAACGATTAGCAATTATGCAGAGTTATACGCCTTTGGTGCCTATTACAGGCATCAATGAGGAGTTCTGTTTCTGTTTCCTACTTGTAGCTGCCCTGATCTTGCATTTTAATGGCAGATGCTCTGAGATAATTAGAGCGGCTGCAGATGAACCCCGGGGGTGGTTTGCTGTTGCTGCAGTGTGGCATGGCCAGTCAACCTTCCCAGCCCCCCAGTACGTGCCAAATCCTCGACGGTTGAAAGCCACGTGCCATACAGCCTGCATTTTGGAGAAGGAGGGCAAAAAAAGAGACATGGTTTTGGCTGCCCACAGCAGAGCTGCCCCGGGGTCCATCGCCAGGTGATGGAATGGGGTGGCAGTACCCCTCCGGAGCCGTGGGGCCCACGGGGATCAGCACTGCTTCCCCTTGCCCGGTGTGCTCTCTGCAGCTGAAGCTGCTGGAAAAGAACGTGGGGATGAGGCTGGGAGGCTGCAGAGGCTCCCGCCAGGCCCCGGCGCTCCCTCCTCGCCGGCGCCGGCAGCCAACGCTCCTCTGCGAGCAGAGGAAACGCAGATCTGCGCTGCAGCTTCTCCTCCTCCCTCCAGCTCCCCGAGAAAAAAAATGGTTAATGTAATATTACATCAGATTGGACTCTGAGGAGCAGAAAGTCAATTTTGGGGGAATGTGAGCCAACCTACATTTAACTGGGATGCTGATATTTACTGTTGCTGTGATCCGGGCCTGTAGCATGGGTGAAGTCGCTGGCTGGGGATTCAAAGTCCAATTAGGCAGTGTTAATAGAGGAGGCAGCGATGCTTCATTGAGAGAAATTACCAAAATTGTACTTTCAGGACAGTCAATTAGCTGTGTTTTGACAAAGCAACAAAAAAGATGAAACTGAAGCCCTTGGAAAAAAGAATGAGAGAATTCAGAGGGAACATGTCTGTTTGGGGAATCCTAATATTTTTTGTTGAAATCATTAAGTGAAATTAAATACTATTTTAAACTGAAGGGATAGAATATCTAATTAAGATAGAAAAAAGGTTTGGGGAAGGGTATTGTTGAGGGGATTAGAGAAATGGTTTACAATTCACGTTGACTGAGGCGGGGCCCCCTGAATGTATTAGGTATATTAGTAACGGGGATGGGAAAAATCTCTCAGCAAGCAGATCTGAAGTTTAGGAAGGGTTTCTTTAGGGTGACTCCAAGGCTCCCAGACTCCAGAGTGAAGCATGGGAATGAAGCCAGGGAAATCAAGGAGATTGAGGACAAGGTGTGCTTTTGGAGCTGCGCTGGGGCTCCCACACTGTGCTGTGGTCCCAGTGCTGGTGCGGGAGTCGCTCCAGCAGCAAAGGGACTGCAGGGCTGGAAGAGCCCTGGGATGGCCAAGCAGCGAGGGGGAGGAAGATCTGGGTGGCCCAGGGCCCCCTGGATGGTGGGAGCCAGGGAAGTCCTGCCACAGGATAGTGCAGAGAGTGGCCCCATGGTACCCCCTGTGCTGCAGGAGCCCCCCCCGAGCTGCTGCCAGACCCCCTGGAAAACACACGGCAGCAGCTTGGGTGCCTTTGTGCGCTTGCCCTTGCTCTGGTTGTGTTTATTCTCAGACTTCCATCTCTGCTTTGCCATTATGTGTTCAGGCCCTGCTCTGAGACCAGTGTGCTTGTCCAGAACAGAGCGGGGGCGATGGGCTGGGGGCCCCTCCCAGCCATTTCCATGATGATTTGTGAGACCCTTGCAAACACCAATCCCTGGAGCAAAGCCCCAGTGCATGGACAGGGCTGGCTGTAAGTGTCAGGAGGTTTCTCTGGCAATTCCTCAGCAACCTGGGATGATTTTCCCACATTTTGCAGCCAGTCCTCCCCCTCTTTACACACGGCTCCAGTAAAACTCTTCTGCCTAAAGACCGCTCCTAAAGAACTCCATTTTGACCGATATCATCCTAGTGCTTAATTCATTTGATATACAGAGACAGTTAGTGAAATATGCATGCTATATCATATTAAAGAGAAATGTAACCTTCAATTGGTATCTGATGTGCACTTTGCAATAACTGCTATTAGTTGTCTATAAAACTCCTAGACATCATTTGATTTTATTACCATTATATTATTTTTCTTGGGAACATATAGGAGGAGTGGTGATTGCAGGTCTTCAAGTGCTTACTGGGAAATATTTAACACAGAATGTTTTATTTATTAGCATAAAGAGACACAACGGATTGTTGGTGATTAAAGTGATGATACTGCTGCCATACTTGTCAAAAATATAGACCTAATTCAATAGAAAGGCGACAGTCAGTCTCCATGTTGATCTATGCTGCAGCAAACTGCCTCTGAAAGCAGCACAAAGCCTGAATTGGCCTCTTAATTTTATGCTCTAGGGCATAGTATAAAAAAGGGAATTCTTTCTAAGTGCCTGTAATTGCATGTTAGCAGAACCTAAAATATAAGCCAAATTTTGAAATCATAAGTGTTAAGTTTTCCATTTCAATTCCTTCCCCTCCTCCTCCAAAAAAATATCATCAAAACAGAAGAGCTTTAAAATGCCTCGCTGTCCCACATCATTAATAAAATATAGAGTATACTCAGCCTTTAATTGCAAATGTACATTTTGAAAGAAAATACTTTTAAAAAAATAACTCATTTTCCGTCTCTCCCGGGCATCCAGCACTGGAGCAGGGGCCGCGCCGCACACGTCACTCTCTGTTTTGCAGTGGTGTGTTTCAAACAACAACAACTGACTTAGGTCTGCTCGGATGGGCTGGACTATTGTTTCCCTCCCGGAGCTGGGCAAAGCTGTGAATTAGGTAAATCGTGCAGGTCACTGTGTATCAAGAGGAGGGAGGCAGCCCCACAGCCCTCGGCTGGGTTTGGGGTCACTCCACCCAGGCTGGTGATGTTGGGGCTCCTGCCACCTCCCAGAAGTCAAGTCAGTGTGGTGATGCCAGGGAGGTGGGTCAGCAAGTCCAAACCACTCGGGTGCAGCAGCTTTCCACTGGGAGTCTGGAGTGGGAAGGGCTTGTGTCCTTCCTTTGCCCTGTGCTAAAATTGGATTCGCTTTGCACAGACACAAATCAGCATTTGCCTTGAAAAAAGTTCAATGTATCTCCCCTGCCACCCTCCTTGCATGGATCAGTGTTTACAACTTCACTCCAGTGAACAGACAGCAGGAAAAAAAATAAGATTAACCATTTTGTACACTTGATGGCTTCATTGGACAGGCAATAAATCAATACAATTGAATTGAAGCAGATAGTGTTCAAATGCTATTATCCGTCTCTCTGTTATTGAGCTGGGATCCTCGGAATGACATAGAGAGATCCCTCCAGCTCCAGGATTCCCTTCCCTAGGAAACCTGCAGGATTCAACCTGCTCCAGGGCTCATCCGAACCCGCTGGGCAGCCCTGCACTTTGCTGCAGATTTAATCCTTTCTGGGTTTGTTACCCAAACCTCCTCTGTTCTGGGTTTGCTGTTCCATGGTTCGATTGTTGCGTGCAAGAAGAAAATCATCTTAAATGCGAACGCTGGTGACATTGTGAGACACTGTGCTCACAATGAGAGGAGAAGTTTGCTGGCAGAGCCGAGGGTGACAATGCCGTGTGCCCCAGGAAGTGTTTCCAGGGCTGGAAGCAGAGGCTTTGGAGAATTAATCTGCTCCTGTGTGGATTTGTTTTTGCTTTCTTGCAGTGAGATCGCCAGCAAAGGTCCGGCTGCTGCAGCCCTTGCAGTCGTGGCCATTTATTTATTCAGGCCTGCTTGGAGAGCACAGGGATTTTACCAAGGAATTTCCTGGTGCTCCCTGCCTGATTCAGGTGTCTGTATTTCCATAGCTTCCCAGGATAGATGATGGCACTGTGAAGTTTGGTTTTTGCAGAAAAGAAGAGTCATCTGTAAGAGCTTAAAGGCCAAATTTCATGTTGATTAAATGGGCCTGACTCCAGCACAGTTGCTGTTAAGTTACACCTTCATAAAAGCAAGGTAAATCCAGCCAAAACCTGAACACTGCAAGGACTGAGGTGGAGTTCAAGACTTCAACAGTGTTTTGTTCTGTTTCTCTAGCAGAGGGCTCAGTGTTTGGGGGTCACCGTCCTGTGGGGACACGGTTTGGGCGCTGTCCCCAGGTGTGTCCCCAGGTGCTCTGTCCCCAGGCTCTGTCCCCAGGTGTGTCCCCAGGTGTGTCCCCAGGTGCGTTCCCGCTCCCGCCCGTCCCGCCCCGGCTCCGGGCGCCGTTCCCTGCGAGATCCGTGATTGCAGAGCGCCCTCTGGCGGCCGGACACCGCCACGGCCCGGCCGGACACGCGCCGAGACCAGCACACACAAGGGGATGCAGGTGAGTGCGACAGCGACAGCACGCGGGTGGCACAGAGA
>VZRV01003118.1:127376-150404 GCA_013398115.1 Falcunculus frontatus | reverse complement strand
CGTGCGGGGCCGCGGCCTGTGGCGGCCGAGCGCCGCCCCTCCGCGCGGGGGAAGGGGATGGGGGGGCTCTGTCGGGGCCGTTCCCGCGCTGCGGCCGCTCCCGCGCGCTCCCCACGTGGCGCGCGGCCCGCACGTGGCGGGACCCGTCCCGCTTTGTTCCGCGCTTTGTTCCCGCTGTCTCCCGGCCGTTCCTAAGGACGCGGCGCGCTGGGAGCGCCCGCGGAGCACATGGCAGCCGAACCGGAGGCGGAGCACGTGGAGCGCCGCGCGGCCGCGCGCGCCTTTCTGCCCATCGCCCCCGGGCAGGCCCGGCCGCCCGCAGCGGGCGGGTCCGGAGGTGGCATCGCCCCGGCCACCCCGAGGGACGCTGGGCGGGGATGGTCTTTAAGCTGCTGGGCTTGAACGGGCCGCGCGGGGAGCTGCGTGGTCGGTAGCAGGCCGCGCACTCGCCTGGGGTTTTTCTCACCCCACGTGTTCCACTGCGTGCGTGCCCAGAGTGCCGCTAGTTCTCTGTGCGAGTACAAGCCCTGGGAGCAGCAAGTGGTAAAACAAATGGTTAGCAAATACCTGCATCTGAAATAAAATAGTAGACTTAAAATTAAACTGTCCTTTTACAGGCTGCGAGCTTAAAGCGGATAAGGAGTATCAGTTTAAAGTAGATGATGAAGAAAACGAGCATCAGTTGTCTCTGAGAACGGCAAGTAGTGTTTGGTTTTAACTTTACATTTTTAATGTAGTGGTGTGCTATGGTGCAAGAAGTGAATTTTTTAACGCGTCACTTCTCCAGTCTTAATTCTTTTAGTGATAAATGTTATGTGAATTTCTTCATGACCATCTCTTGTTGGCACTGGAGCATATACTGTAATTTCAGATATTTTCTGTATTGAAAAAGTTTCTCCACGGATCTTTTCATTGTTGACAGCAAGCAGTGCAAGGCTGGAAAACGTTAAAAATCAGTTCACAGTAGGTTAATAAATACATACTAAATTGAATTAAATGCCAAATAACACACTCAGGCATCCCTAATGCAAATAGTGCAGATGCCACAGGAGCACAGGGGGAAGGATAGATTTTTACAAGACTTGTATATAGGCATCTTACACGTTCTGTAGACTTCTAGAAACTTTATTTTGAAAACCGTTTTAGTGTGTTCCCAAACACAACTCCAGTTCTTGTTCTTGCCCAGAAGCAGATCGTAAGTAAATCCAAATAAGAGGGCAAAAGATTTTTGTTTTGATTTTTGTCCTTGGTGTGCCCTCTCCAAGGATGTAACTGGGAAGCCCCATCTTCCATTCAGATAATTCATCTAACAAACTCCTGGAGAGATCTTGGATGTGTCCTTGGAGCTTTCTGGTGCCACACAAGTCAGACACAATATTTCAAGGTTTTTGTTCTGGACTGACCGTGGCTTTTTGGGTAGCAGAACAATAATATGCCTCACCTTCAAAGACAAGGTATTAAAGAGTTGAAGCATCTCTCCTGCTTATTACTGTGTTTATTTAAATACAAAGAGATGCTTCGATACCTGGAACCAAGAGAGTTTTACAATTGTGGACTGATTCCTGCAGCAGAATTGCTTCCTGGAGGTCACTTGTGTAGTAATGATCTCCAAACACTTCATAGTGTTACAACACTTCTGTGTTAGTTATCTGAGTCATGTGTTTTCCATCCTTGTATATTATGAAAAGTACGGCCTGGACTTGACAGTGAGTAATTTGTTCTTAATTGCAATTTCTTTTGATGGAAGATTATAACAATAAAGTATGTATAGGGAAGTCCATATGCAAAGTTCTCGTATCTGAATGTTTGTTATGCAGATAAAATTATTGATACTTGAATTGCATGGTTTTTACCCAAAATTCCTTTTCTATTATTTTATTTTATTAAAATTACCTGCAGCATTTCTTCTGATGTTGCCCACCGTGTGAGAGATGAAGCAGATGGATCCACAGCACTGCTCTGTTGTTAGGCTTGTGGGGTGAATAAAGTCTTACGTCAATAACCTCTTTTCATAGAGCAAAAAGGGGTGATACACAGGAGAAATGGGGTTCAAATAACAAAAAACAAACTAGGAAATGTTTAAGAGACTTAAAAACTTAAAATGTTTGGGATGTGATTGCAAACAAAAAATGCCTTGTTGAGCATAGGAAGAACTTGAAGAAAGATGAAGTGTGAAGGTAGCAAATACCTGAGGACTGACCCATGCTCCTGATAAAAGCCCAGATGAGTAAAGACAGTGCCTGTTAAAATACAAGTGTGGTGATGGACTTGGGTATGAGGTACAGCAAGATGGGGAGAAAAGGGGGTAAAAGTGAAAAGGGGAGGATGGATGCAGGAGGTGAAAGTGGTATGAGTTTCTGAAAATGCCTCAGTAATGAGAGCTAAGAACAGGGATGGTCACTGCCTCATTACCTTTTTATTCAGTGTGTATTCCTTCAGTGTAGAAATTAAAGCACGTGCATGGATGCTTGCCAAACACACAGGAAATAAATGAAGAGTAAGTGCTGCACTATTACTGGAACTGGGGCAAATGACAGGAGTAGTAGGGGGTGGATGGCATGCTCTGCCATTTTTGTCCCCCATGCTGAACAACTCGGTGTTTTGGCTACGTGTTCGAGAGGTGAGATCAGAGCTGCAATTTCACCTCTTTAAATTGCTAATAACAAAATTTGCCAGAAGAAGTTAATCCAATATTCGGTTTCCCAGCCTTCAGTCTGATACATCTAAGTGTGGACCATTACAGCCTCCCTAAAGCTCAGCTTTTGGAGAATGGAAACTTAAGTTGTATGCCTCTTCCTGAAGCGTTCACACCCTCGTCTCCTGTGCGGGTTGGAAAGCTTCCTTTGTATGGCCTTTAGGGAAGGAAAGGAAACACATAGCCTTGTGCACTGCTGCTGGAAATGGTTGTAGTACAAGGGATTCTTGGTTTTCACATCTTCTGCATGTAGTCCTGTCTGAGAGGCCAGAGGTTCAGTGAACTGGAATTTCAGGCCTGACCAGTGTCTGTCACTCACTCCTTGCAGCTATGAGTTTTGACTCTTCAGAAAGTGCCAGACTCTTACTTAGAGTGAGGAATCCAAGCACTTGAGTTTAAAAATGCCTTGGGACAGCAGTTCTCAGTCCGTGGTGAATTGAAGCAGAAGGCATGTGCATAAATCACAGTATTCAACTAAGCTGGTGTTAGACTTGACTCCTCAGTGAATGTCAAGTAAGCAAAAGCTGCACAGTGTGATGAAGGGAAGCGATTGGCAGATGGAACATGGCAGGAAAGGGAAGGCTATAGGCTGTGATTCTGTATAAGAGATTGTGTTTATACTTCTTTCCTTGGACCAGCTGTAGGGCTGACTGAACTTGCCACCGCCTCGTTTCAGTTCAGTGATCCAGCAGCAAATGGCCTGATTTCACTGTCATCAAAACATGCCTGGAGGTGCACCTTGGAAGTTTTAGTGTTGTGGAGAAAGGCTTGGGCTGGAGTGTGATTGAATCATGAGTAGTTAGAAATGCAAATTTGAGTATTAATTAATGCAGAGCAGTGAATGGAGCTTAGAAGACTTCAGAATATTTGAGAAGATGCTCAGACTGCCTTGTTCTCGACTTCACAGGTTACTTTAGGAGCTGGAGCCAAAGACGAATTACACGTTGTAGAAGCAGAAGCACTGGACTATGAAGGCAACCCTACTAAAGTAGTACTGGCATCTCTGAAAATGTCAGTGCAGCCTACAGTAAGTACAGAAACTTTAGAAAATCTGCTGTAATATTGGTCTCTAGTGAGAAAAAAGTTAGAAATGGCTTGGGTCAACTGAATTTTAGTGAAACTGAGCAGCGTGTTCAGACGTGTGTCTGTTTTGGTGGTAGTAATTGCAAACATCTTTTTTGTGCCTAGTGGAGTTACTTTAGTCATCTGGAGATATTTGACTTGTTGAAATAACGCATTTTTTAAAGCGGTAATAATTATGCCTGTCATGTATGTATCTGTACTAGTCTAGGCATGTGCAAGCAGATGCATCTTAAGGCTGTGTTGCTTTCTTTAAACCCAGGATGAGAGTTATTAGTTTTTTCTGTAGGTCCCAAGCTCTTTAGGTAATTGCTGTTCTTTGTTGCTCTAAGGGGCACCCCGTTGTCATTTCTGCTGTCTGGAATGTAGTTTGACTCAGTTGCTGTTGGTGTACAACTAGAGCTACACAACTGTGGGGCAGGTGGGACAGATTATGTTCAAACTGACATTGCTGCCAAGTGGAGCAGAAACAAATGTGTATTGGTCTGGCCTTGGTGTGCTTTAACTAGGATAAGCAATGAATGTAGTAAACCCCTGTTGGTGGCTTATTGACCCTGAGCTGACTCTGTAACACTTGCAGAATACTCTGTCAGTAGGAACTAGGAGTAGCTCTGTTAGCCATGGAGTCTCCAGCTGTTGGTGCTCTTGTTTCCTCTTGAATCGAGTGTCTTTTGAGAACACTTCTCCTGGAATATTTGACTGAATAACAATGCTTTGTCCCACAGGTCTCGTTAGGCGGCTTTGAGATCACACCACCAGTGGTGTTGAGGTTGAAATGTGGTTCAGGGCCTGTTTATGTCAGCGGTCAGCACCTCGTAGGTACGTAACGCTGGTCACTGTCCTGGCACCTGGCAGCACCAGCAGAACTCGAGGGGATGTGTAGCTGGTGCCTCCAGCAGTGCTTTTGCTGATACTGACCCTCTGAATCTTAAAAGTCACATCCTCAGCAGCATGAAGTGGCTGTAGGGCAGAAGTCCAGAGGAGTGCTTGCATGCCTTTGCTTGCTACTTGTTTTGTATGGATAAGAGGCATTTGTCAGTCTTGCAATTTGAGTTCTAATTTCTCCCCTTAAAAGTAGGTGTTTGTGTCCCACTGTTGGCTTTCTGCTTATCAGCTGAGTGTGAGAAAAATACCCATGAAATAGTTTTGATTTTTAGCTCAACTAACCCAGGACTAGCCTTGTCCTTTGGAGAATTGTCTTTGATATTTCTCTCTACTGGTTTTTAAATGCATTTCCTTAGGAATGGAGAAAACGTTATTTTTCACTGTCTGTGGTCTGTTGTGGGTGAGGAGTGTTCCAACCAGTGTTGTGTGGTGGTTGTTCACCTGCTTTGGATTTCCTTGTAGTAGTACCTGCGTGCACTCAGCTGGAAAGCTTCTGGTCAGTGGTTAGGTCACTAGTGGGAAGCTTCCCCCTATCAATTCAGCACCTCAGCAAGACCAGAGCTACTCAGTTGTGGGTGATGCTCTTTGTTTCTTGCTAGCAGTCTTGCTTTACCTATTGTTAAATGAGGTGGGGTTTTTACACGTTGCTTTTGCTTTATCAGCGTTAGAAGAAGAACCAGAATCAGATGAGGAGGAAGATGATACAAAAATTGTTAATGCTTCAGCAAAGAGACCAGCAAGTGGAGGAGGAGCTAAAACACCACAGGTATATGGACTTAAAGTCACTTTGTTCACAGCATTTTCTTTAAGTTTGGTATTAATGCTGTCTCTAGGAGTAAGCAGTTTGATGGCTTGCTATAATAAGTGGGAGGGGATTATTCTGTACTAAATTACAGAAGTGTGATTAAGTACAGAAAGCGCCCAGAGCTTTGCTGGAGAGGTGAATATAATGGCTACTTTTGTGGAAATTCTGTGCCCTGCAGTAACCACAGGTTCTGGTATAAACATCAGTGTAGTGCAAGAGTTAAAATGCTGAAGGAAAGGTTTGTGTGCTCAGAGCACATGCAGTAAACTTGTCAATAGCTTTGGACTTGGCAGCTGGAGCTTCCTGGGTTTAGCTACATTGATGGAAGATAGTCTTGTGCTTATGCCACAACTGTTTTGGATGACAGTTGCTCTTTATTTAACACAAAAAGGTATCAACACTTAATAGACTTTTCTTTTTTAAAGAAAAAACCAAAACTAGCAGAAGATGATGAGGATGACGACGAAGATGAGGATGACGATGATGAGTATGTATTCCTGTTTTGATAATGTATTTTGAAATAAATACAGGGTTAACTTCCACAATATGGATTGTGTGACATAACTGCATCCTAAGTGAAAAAGCTGCTGTATCTTGGCTAGAAAAAAGCATACTTGCCTTACTTATCTCTGAAGTGCTATCTAAATTAATGTTATTCAGTTATTTCATACTGGATTATAACTTGGCTTCCTGTTACTCATTAACTTCTAACAGCAGTAGTGGAAGTCCCTAGGATACATCCTTTCAGTATTAAAGAGGAGGGAATGCATGTAACTGCTTTAAAGGTAGTGCTTGCCTAGCACTTAGCCATGTGTTAAGGTATAAGGTAAACTTGGAAAGATGGCTTGTTTCCTTCGTAATTAAAACATTTCATTGGGAGGGAGGGGGATGATCAATTCCTAATGTGAATCTTGAGTTCTGGTGAGTGACTTCCTTTCTAATTGTAGTGATGAGGATGACTTAGAGGATGATGAGGAAGAAATTAAAGCACCAATAAAGAAAGTAAGTGGCTAATACTGTGATACAGCAGTAATCTGGCAGGTAGTCCCTTAAATCAGTGATGTAAAGAAATTGTAATAGGGTGTGAGAACACTTCAATGTGAGTGTGCATCCATCCCAGTCCGTGTTTGATTTCCTTGGCTGCAAAGGGGGGATGGGGTTTTTATCAGCACAGGTGTGCAGCTGTCAGACTGGTGTGGGCCTGGATTGGCTGTTGGGCAGCAAACGAAATCCTGCTCAGAGCGGGTTGTGCTTTGCAGCTTCAGTCCTGCATGCTGTGGAAAGGATTTTTAGCAACATTAAATACAAAAGGCTGTAAATGTGTGAGCTTCTGGAAGAGGTTCACTGCAGGCAGGCAGTGCTTGGATGTGCCATTCCATCAGGCCTCAGATGCCATCTGGTGGTGCAGTAAACGCCCAGCAGGGCAGCTGCACAGGGAGAAAGGAGGCATTTTCTTGTGTACTTTGGCTTGAATTTTTATGCTCATATCTGCTGTTTAAAAACATATTTAATGTTTTGCTTCACCATGTGCTGCTCTGTCCCTTCTGAATTTCTGTAGGTGATAGTGCACAATGGCCTGGTAAAGACAGTCTGAACTGCAGATTCCTGCCCTCTGATATAATCCAGGGTGACTGAACAAAATGGTGTCTTGATTTCTATGGGAATGTTAGAGTCCATATCTTCTGCATTTGTGTGGTATCATGTCCCATGCACATCCCAGACAATATTTCTGGATTAAATGCCAAATGAGGTAATGGTTGTGTTACAGAAAAAAAATAGCACTGAATGAGGTCATGGAACTGCAGTGCCACCAGGAATTAATCTTAAAGCAGTATCTGCCCCCCCAAGACTGAATATATAAGGAAAGGTGATATATATAATGAAAATATAGTGGGAGTCCCACATAATTGTATGGTGTCATAACAGAACTTGTTCTTGGGTGTGTCATTGTGCTGCACCAAGAGGTTTTCCTTTGGGTTCCTGTAACATGCTGTCTTGAGTTTACTTGCAGTTCATTTGACAAATAAACTTGTGTGCTTTCTTTTCAGCCTGTTCGTGAGGTTGCAGGAAAAAATATGCAGAAAGCAAAGCAAAATGGAAAAGATTCTAAGCCATCCACACCAGCATCTAAATCAAAAGTGAGTTAAAACAACTTGAAACAAACTGAAAACAATAAGACAAAGGTTTGTTCTAGCGTGGAAGCTAGTTTTCTTGCCTGATGGTAACTTTAGACAGCGTACTAACATTCAAGTTAGGTTTTTTAATCTTAACTTGAAGCATATTGAGGATACTGTTCACTGCTTCGTGTTCTCTGTGAAACTCTTCAGTGATCAATATATACCTACAACAGCCAAGATTTGAAATCAGACATACTGTCCTTTGGGAATATTGGTAAATCTTTGGTTTGAAATACTAAATCTATAGTTTTGTGCAGCACCTTGTACAAGAGGGTGACTGCCAAGTGTGTTTCCCCTGGAGAACAGCTGGAGGCTGCTGCTGAGGGGCTCTCGTGACACTGACCCACTTCTGGACTGACAGTTCTCTTGCTCAGTGCTGTGTAGTCATGTCCTGCTTCCTTGTGCAGCTTTTCCTTGATGCATGTACTTGGACATGAAGCCAGGAAGGTTCACACAGGAATGAACATGGGGTACATGGCAGGATAGCATCCGAAAAGCAGTGCAGGTGTGCCTTTTGAAGCACATCTGGCTGCAGATGTGGAGTAAACTCTGAATCACTAAATAGTCTGGCTATTTTTGGTTTCATTTCTATTGAGAAAGAGCTATGGAGGCAACTGCCCAAAAGCATAAGGTACCAGCTATGCTACCTATAATAACTCCAGACTTCAAAATTGTTCTTTTCATGCTTCAGAGGAATGTGTGGGAAGCACAAATTTAGGTTTTGTGACTTTCTGAAAACTATATGGACTATCAATGTGATGGCTTGTTCTTCTGTTCCATATAAAATCTACAGTAGGTTCTAATCTACTGTAACCTGTTTTTATAAAATTCATGTTATATTCTGAGTAGCTTTATGTGCAAGTTACTAATGAAATGAATAATTTGCAGACTCCGAATTCCAAGAAGGATAAGACTCTAACTCCGAAAACACCAAAAGTCCCTCTGTCGTTAGAGGAGATAAAAGCAAAAATGCAAGCGTCTGTAGATAAGGTGAGTTTTTGGAAATGAGGTTTCTCAGCCTTATTTTTACAGTTTCACAGATGAGAAGAATTGGATGTTTTAAGAAATGGTTATGATGTTGCTGATTTCTGTGCTGTTACTATGAGTGTGTGTTGATTTTGAAGCTCAGAGAAATGAAAACACATTTGGGAAAAAAAAAGCCTCTGTACTCGTGACAAACACACCCACTTTGTTTCTGTATTCCTCCCGCAGTGCTGATTAGCGGTTTGGTATTTCTTAGTGAACTGTTGCCGTTAAAATTTAAAAAAACAAACGCAACCTTAGGTGAGATTTATTCTAAAGATGACTTAACTAGTGTTATATGCACATACTAGATTACTAAGGTAAAGTGGAGCGAGTTCCTCACATGCTTGGAATGCCTTGGTCTTGGAGCAGTATCCTGGTGCTTGTAAGGCTTGGAAACTTCCAGAAGAGGGAGATAGGTGCTTGTGATATGAGTTGATGCATTGCTAAGGACCTGAAAGCGTTTGCTTTCTGGAGGGATATGGGGTTGAGTCTCCCTTCAGTGGATGCTTCACCCTTTAAAGGTGGCAGGGCAGTCACTTGTTCTCCTTGTTACCAGCTCTGCCTAGCACTTGGTGGTCACACTTGGGAGTAGTATTCTTAGCTGCTATTGAAGTATAAAATAGAAAATTCAGTTCCAGGCTGGTTGGGTGTAGCAGGTGATTCTTTTCCTCCTTAGCCAGGGGTGGCAGTGCGTGTGCAAGCAAGGGCTGTGTTCTGAGTACCCTGTGCTCATAGCAGATGGGAGTGAGGACCTCACTGGTTGTACTTGGCTGGCTCAGAAGTGCTGATATGGGTGCTGGGAAAAATGGCTGGTTTGCTGATGGGTTTTTTTAGTTCAAGATAATACCCTTTTTAATCCCATACAAGGGCAAACAAAGGCCACCTAAACAATTAGGAACACGTTTTGCTTAGATTGTTGGTGTTTTGAGGCTGCTTTGTTCCAAGAATGTAAACCAAGACCAGCAGTGTTTAAATACAGGGTGGATGCAGAGGGAGCAATGACAGGCGTGATGAAGATGGAAATGCACAGCCCTAGACTGTGAGGCTGACATGATGGATGGGACCATTGTAGTGGGTCACAATAACCCCTGGATGCTGCTGTGATGTTTGGAATGACTCGGAGCCATGATAAGTGCTGTTTGTGCAGTGTAAGCACAAGTGGCTGAGCTGCTCACAGTAGACGTGTCCCTGCAGAGGGAAGCATGCAGAGCAGATAACTGGCCAAGAGAGCTTTAAAATACATTATCTGGTGCTGAGGAGTTTTTCCTGGGACATGCTGTCTAAGCACTGTAGCAGGGAGCTTAATTTAGTGTTTTTTCAAGGTGGTGCTGGAGCATCCCTTAGTAAGGGAACGGCTGTCTGCATTCTGTACACTCAGGACTCCAGCTGACAGCCAGCAAGTTAACAGATATTAAAATATCACTTACTAGATTGAGAGCAGAACTCTTGTATTCAGTAGGTGTCAGGAAACTGATAGACAAGCATGATGTAAGACAGTGGCCAAATCCAAGCTTTCTGGTTGCACTGTTGCAGTTTGAAATATTCCTCATGTTGCTGTTTCCTTTGAACAGAAATTGCTGTGTTGTGCAGTGTGTTGAGTAGCAGCTCGGTGTGCTGTCCTAATTGGCACGGGATATTTCAACTGATGCACCCAAAAATTTGGAAAGTATTTCTCTTGGGACATGTGAAAGGAAATCAGTGTCTCCTAAAATAGCATGCCTGTAGTATTATCCCTGGAGATATTAGGAGCTGTGATGATAAACCTATATCTATGAACTGTTAACTGAGTCTGCCTTGTACATTTGAGTATGTGCAAAGACAATTCCAGGGATTACAAGGAAATGTTTCTACAACAGTTCTTTAAATTAATAGAAGTAGTGTACTAAAGAATAGTGTATTAGTGAGTTTTAAAGGATAAGTGGGAGGTCAGTTCATGTTTTGCTTTAGAGAGCTGAAGTTGGAAAACCTGCCTGTGAAGGGTAGTCTGAGGTTGCATGCTGTAGTAAGAGTCCATAAATATGGAATTAATTCTAATTTATCTGTATAACATGGGGCTGTTGGTTACAGACAGTTATTTCAGTGGTGAATGCTTGCTGTTGTGCTCTTCAGCATCAGCAACGAGTCTTGGACAGCAATTCAGTGTGTAGCCACTCTGAGAAATACCTGGGTATGGTAGAGAAACAAACGTTCTCAAATGGTTTAAAGCAGATTAGTGTGGGAAGTTACAAGGTGACTTTAAATTCCACGTGTTGCAAAGGGTTTCAGCTTCATAGGTTATTTATTGGAAGCGTTAAATGACCTGCAGACCCTAAAGCTTGCTTTCTTTCCAAATAGGGTACTACCCTTCCAAAGCTGGAGCCCAAATTTGCCAACTACGTCAAGAATTGCTTCAGGACGGAGGACCAGAAGGTAACGGAATTCATCAGAGCTTGATAAAGTCCAAAAACTTTTATAACCTGACTTAGGGATTCTTTCCCACTTCTTAATCTTTATAAGCTTTGGACTGTTTCAAAGGGTTACAAACCACAAACAATGCTTCAGATTAAATAAATGGGAATGGTTTTAAGGGTTTAGTTGGCTAAGATGGGAAAGCTAATATTTTATTACATTTTTCCAGCTTTTATATGGTTGGTAAATTATCTCTTGCTTACTAAACCCACAGAATTTTCCTTTTGGCACCGTATTGGCTAAGGAAATGAGCTGTGGTTTTCCTTGCTGCTGAATTTGGCCACCTAGACCAGTCTGCTGTTCAGCCCTTTGTTGGGGAGGGTGTCTGGGAGGGGGAGCTGTTTTGTGATGGAGATCATGGCATTCTTGCTACATTCTCTCCCAAAATCAACTGAGCTCTTGAAAAGAGCACAAGCCAAAAGGTGGTATCAGGAAGCAAGTTTCTGAATTAGTTATTACTTAACACAGACTAAGCTGAAAATGTGTCTGAGATTTCCCTATCAAAATTCCTTTAGGTTAATTTTTTTCCAGTGACAGAATTCCTTATGCTCTCCTGCTTCCCTCAGTGGTTCAGAGTAAACTTGTCTGATGGACAAATGGATGTGTTCTTGAAGGAATGTTGAAAAGTAGTCAGCCTCCACCTCTGGAGCTGCTGTGACATTAGCCAGGGTAGGCAGAGTTCAGCCAATATTTGCCTAGCTGCTCCACACCCATCCTCTCGCTCACCTTCACTGAATTCTTACTATTGTGACCTACTGTGAGTGACAGTCTTCTAGCAGAAGGACCCAATGTCATGCTTTCAACTTGATTTTCCCTGAAAGGAATGCTTTTTTTGTTATAATTTAATGTCAATTTTCATGGAGTAAGTGGAGATAGTAAACTAAAAATAATGTGAAAAATGGATTTCAGTTTCTAACTTTTTGTGTACACTTCCAGGTCATTCAAGCTCTCTGGCAGTGGAGACAGACTCTGTAAGAAAAGAAAACAGTTTAAACAGTTCATTAAAATCTGCAGTCTTATTTCTGTAACCATTATTTGGCTGTTCTTTTTACAAATGCTGAAAGAGCTTTCCCTCCTGTGTCTGATAAATGTCATCCAGATTACCTTGCCAAGAATGTGTTGTCCA
This sequence comes from Falcunculus frontatus, assembly GCA_013398115.1. NCBI lineage: Eukaryota > Metazoa > Chordata > Aves > Passeriformes > Falcunculus > Falcunculus frontatus. Next base: position 138,162 of record VZRV01003118.1, on the reverse strand, counting down.
AAATGCCTGTTTAGTTTTTAAATACGGGACTCCACCCTCAGCTTCATTTTAAGTATGTATGGAATGTTTTGATAAGGCATGGTGGTGGTCAGACAAATGGAAATCGCGGGGAGACTAAATGTATGTGGAAAAAATAAAATTTAGTATTTTAATAAAGTACTCTTGTTTCTTTTTTATGGATTGGGGGAGTCTACATGCTAAACCCAGAGATAATGGGGCTTTAAAGTTCTCTGAGGAACTACCTTTGGGTATTTTAGCTGCTTTACCAACATAAGCTATCCTTCGTCAACTTAAAAAAAAAAAAAATATGCCAGTTCCATGAGCTTTGGAGCTACTGAGGAGATGATTGGTGAGAAGACTTAAGTGGCAAGCAGGGCTTTATTCTTGTCTGAAAGTGACCACTAATTATATAATTGCCTAAAACAGCCCTTCCTGCATCTCAGTTTCTGACCTGCTTCGTTGTGCTTTGGTTTATGGTTTCTCTCTAACTCTACTGAGTTTATAGGGCCTGGGACGCCACTTGTAAAATGCAATACTTTTGATTTGGGATTTGCTGGCTGTGCTGTTCCTCTGAGGAGCTGCAGAGTCTGAGGTTGCCTCACATAATGACTCCTGTGAGGGTTTTGTGGAGAAAAGAATTAGCTTGAATGCTGTAGGGTGTGCCTAGAGAGCTCAGTGAGCAACATCAGAGCTTGTGGATAAATTCCTGGGAAAGCTGAGACTGATCTCCAGCAAATCCAGAAGCTTAGATGGGCAGGTAGTCCTCTCAGGTCCTCTGCTCTTGATTATGGCCTATGTGGGATGCTAAGAGGCAGAGGTAAAGTTTTGGGCCATTCTTGTCACGTGAAGTAAAAAACTCAGAAGGATGTAGGGGCTTTCACATGAAGGAAAGCGCGTTGATGTCGCGCCTTGAGGATGGGACTCAGGGTTCCTGTTTCAGTGCTCTGTCACTTCCAGTGCTTGACTGTTCCATCTGGTGTACAGCAGCTGCAGTAATGGGATGGAGACTGGAAGAATACTAAGAAAACATAAACAGTTGTATGGTAACTTAAACCTGACTTTAATCCTCGCTGTGTTTGAGAATTAGCGCAACTGACTTGTGTTCTCACAGGGTGTGAGAGTTAAGCCAGGCCTTTGCAGGCTGCGGTTTTCCCCCTTGAAGGACTTGCACACTTGGGTCCTGCAGCAGCTGGACATGTAAACACACACTGGTTTGTGCTGCTTGGGCATGGGGTCTCTTTTCCTGAGCGTTCTTTACAAGTTGTTAAAGTAGGATGGACAATTTGGTTTGTAAAATTGCCGCTGAAAATATTTTCTGAGTTTGCTGTTATAAAACCCTTAGGTCTTATAGTTGAGATGCCGGGTGCAGTGCAAAGCAGTGCAAGTCTCCAGAAGCAAATAGTTCTTTCTGGGAAAACAAAGCCAAGTGAAGTGCATGATGGAGAAGCAAAATGGTGCAAGGCTTGTGTCAAAGATTCATTTAAGCTTGAGTATAATTGCAGCATGTGAAATAGCAGAGTATAAGGGTTTGAAATGCCTGTTTTGGTGGGGTTATGTCAATAGATGATGTCATATGCACAAGTGAGAGCAGATTTCCCTGGTGAAATGGAGCTAATGGCACAGACAGGCTTATTTAAGCAAAATTGCCCTCAATTTTGGCTGAAAGAAGTGAAAATTGTACAGTAATTTCAGCAAGAGCCTTTCTAGCCAATAAAATACTCTGATTATTAAAGTTTTAAGAAAAGCTGGGGTGTTGTCCATCTGTAGGTGACTGACCAAAGCAGGTCTGGGGTGCAGCCCCACTGCACAAGCATTGCAGGGGGAACATGGAGCCTGTATGGGCAGCTCTGAAGGAAACTGTTGCTGTGCTGGTGCTGAGGTATAATGTAGGTCAAGTCGTTGCCAGGCTGCTGTTGAACATCATGAGGCATCTTTGAGGCACCCTCATGGCATAACAGTAACTGCACTTGGCCCTGATTTGCTCACCCACTGTTTTCTGCCAGTTTCCGGAGTCAGGAGGGGTGGTCAGGGGCTGCCCACTGCCCCAGTCCTGGCTGTGGGGCCCTGTCCCTACCTCTGCTCTTGTGCTGGTCACGTCTCCAAACCCTGGCTCCTTTTGGGACTGGCCAGCCAGTGACTGGATGCAGCCATATCCTCTTGGATATTCACGTGCAGCTGCCAGTTCTTTCCCTTTGAACAGAGCCTCAAAGGTTGATATAAAAAACTCAGATGTGAAAATATCTGTTGAAGAGAAGAGACAAATACCAGATGTGGGTTGTTGAAGTATTGCTCTTGACTTTCTGCGGAGTTGAAACATGTTCTTGCCATGGTAATGATGGCAACAAAGCTGTAGTGTTTCGATAGCTGTGTCGAGGGTTCTAAGCCTCTGTGTGATTCTGGTCCTCGAGGATGGCTTATTTGAGAGCATGGAGCTCCACAGCCAAATGCACTGATGTTTTCTCATGCCATGATGGGAAAACGACTTCTCTTTACAGGATGGTGAAATACCTCTCCAGGTAGCCTCTGCAGGTTCTCTTTCACCTATCCCTTGTACGTGAATTTCCCCTACTGCTGCCTTTCCTGGTGCAGAACCTGTCTGTTCCTGGCTTTTTTCATGTTTCATTCTGCAAGTGTTTCATTCCTTACAGTGAACAGGTAGCTGGTGTCCCCCTGCGTGGGACAAAGGGAAGGCCACCCAGCTGAGTGGGTGTGAGTGACCATGCAGGGTTGGCTGCAGATAGAGCTGCTCCGTATGGATCTGCTTTGTCTCAAAGTCTCTGGTGTCTCTTGGCATCTCATTGCAGAAGAGGTGATAACAGAAGGATCCCATCCTGTCAGGAGCTCTCGGTCTGTGCCTTATTCCTGGGGGTGTTCAGGAGAAGTGCTTGTGGCTACCTTAGGTCTGTCCTGGGGTTCTGTTTGCCCGTGATGCAGCAAACCAGCCAAAGTGGCGTTTCAGAGTCCGGGGGCTGTGATGAGTGTGAGGCTCTTATTTTGCCTGTGCTCAGCAATTGTTGCAGCCTTTGGAGAGAAGCAACTCGAGCGTGGCTGGCAGGAGGGTGGGAGTGTGTGTGGGCTGAGGTAATGGAAAACAGGGCCAGGATGGGTGGCGGTTCTGGGCTTCTTGCCACCCAGACAGTCCCTCAGGGGCTAAGTTCATGCTCCTGCCCAGATACCCCAAGCTATGTCCTGTCTCTTTCGCGTGTGCCGTTACTAACAGCCAAACTCCCTCAACTTTTCCTTCCCTCTCTGTGGAACCAGCACCTAGATCCTTACTCCCCTCACTGTTTTCCCAAAAGGGTGTTTAAGACTGGATCCCATTTAGAAATGTCATAGAAGAAGCTGGAAAAGAATGGGGTGGTTTGGAGCTCAGCGTTGGATGGAGCGCAGCGCCTTTTATTCCCTGCCCTTGGCTAGTGGGCAGTAGGTTCTGGCAAGCAGCAGCAAGTGCAATCGGTTGTGTTGAGTGAGGTTTGGAGGTTTTGTGATCTGGTATTTATTAAGGATTGCTTTGTGTGAGCCTGGTTCTCAGTCTGAAGAAGGAGAGCTGAGCGTGCGTGATGGGGTGCAGGAGAAGCGATGCTGGACTTGCAGGTGTGCCTGAAGGGGCCTGACCTCCCGTTGGCAGGTAGCACGGGGAACACCCTGCTGGCTGCTTGCTGCTTTGCCTGCGTGGACACTTCTGGGAACAGTTCTGTGTTGTGTTGGATCAGCTCTTCAGTGGCCGGCCTTTGGGTTGTCTTGCGTAAATGGGCTTTAAGCAGTGCCTAATTGGGACCAAGTAAATCAATCAAATGTATCAAATGTTAATTAAGATGTGTGCCCTGCTGACCACATGTATGGCCTGTGTCCAGTTGTATGAAGATGACTTTTGCTTTTCTCCTTACTTTCTTCAAAAACTTTCTTCTCTCCCTCCACCATTTCTGTCACCTCTCCCTGACCAAGCCGTAAGAGCCTTTTTGGGAAAAGGATCCTGGGAGAAAACAAGCAAGAAAGGGCAGTGAATAAAAGAAGGGGGAGAAAGGTGGCCGAAGGCAAAAGGGAGAATGGGGAAAGTTGTGCCCCTGGGAGGGTCGCTCAGCAGGGCACCTCCCACAGTGCCCACCCACACCGAGCTGGCCGTGCCAGAGCCGTGTGCTGCTGCCCTGAGGCTTGTCCAGCACAAGGGCATGGCCATCACCCCACCTGAGCTTCACATGGCAGAAGGAGGGAACAGAACTAGGCCACTCAGCGTTGATGCACCTGATTCACCTCAAGTGATTAGTTTATGCTGGTACTAGAAAGAGTCTTTGTTTTAACTGAGGCAGTTTTGTTAGAAGGGTCCTGCAGTCTTACTCAACTAACTGCTGGGGCCTGAAGCCTGCTGAGCCCCATCCAGTTCTGCTGACTTACTGTATTTAAGAGAAAACAGTTTTTCTTGCCTGTTTTCAAATTAAGCCTTAGGTTTTACATTGGTTTTGTTTTTTTAAAATGAGTAATAATTGCAGAGAGAGTTGAAGGTGTATTGTAGCTGTTGAGGTATTTGGCATTTCACCGCTGCAGCCACCTTTATCCGTGCCTGTTCATGAAACTTCTCCCACTGCTCCTTACATTTGTCCCAAAGCTTGTAATTGTGCTATTTTCCCAAGAATGTCCTTGATGAAAGGCTTCTAGCAGCCCTTATTGTGCTGTTTTGAGGCAGTGAATGTTATCTCGGCACTGCTGCGAGTGGTGCTGTTCCCTGTGTGTGAATGGGTGTGAGGACACCAACAACAGTGCGCAGCTACAGCTAATGAGTAAAGCTTTCAGTTTAATAATGAGGCCACTTCTGGTATTTAGGACATTCTTCCGTGTTCCTTAAATCTTTTCCCCATACTTTCAAGCCTTTCCTTCCAGTTTCCTGCATGGAAAATAGATTTTAACTAAATAACTCTAGCTAATAACATGTCATGGCACCACTACAGTGCAGGGCACCCAGCCAGTCCTTGTGATCTCCAGAGAGCACAGAAGGACAGGGAGATTGGAGGATCTTGGCTTCATTTTTAGGGTCTCGAATTAGGAGAGGTGCTTCTACTTGTTCCCTCTAGCTTCATGGTTCTAAATAGTCCTTTCCAGCTCATTCCCAGTTCTACACCTTGCCACAACCTTCTCCTTGCTTAGTCCTTCACTGCTCTTCAGACTTCTCAGTCTCCTGATCCTTACCAGTTCCTCCTCCAGTCTTCCCTACCCACTGCCACTGGAGCAGCACAGCCTTTCCCTGGTCTCTAGGAAAAGCTTGGACACCACTGCAAACCTGGTGCTCCCTCAATCTGTCCCCTTTCTGGGTTGCTTGGCAAAGTGTCCCCGAGAGCCCAGCTGTGGCTGGGGCCCTCAGTTTGGTGGTGGTGGAGAATGCTAATAAAAGCCCTGCTGCTGTACCTCCGAGTGGGTGGAGCTCTGCTTGTAGGAGACCCTTGTGCATGGCCCAGGAGAATGGGACTTGCAAAGATGTCTCTTTACTGATCTGTGACATTGATGTTCCAGAAAAATGCCGTGTTTCAATGTATTTTTGTGTAAATCCACCCATGTTGTATTTTTTGTATTCTTGCTCTGATGCAAAGTACGGCTGCAGTTCCTCTCCAGAAGGATCAGTAGCAACATGGGTTTTCCAGCGTTGTTTTCAGAAACTGTCCTGTCTCACAGCCCACCCCGAGTTCCTCCAAGGTCACTCATTCACTTGTGCCATCACTGAGGACAGTGACACAGGGCATTGAGAGGTCTGTGATGACACCAGTCAGTGCCTGCATCAGCCCTGAAGTGCCCCTGCACTTGCACGTGCCAGCTGTGGGGACAGGGCTGGTCATGCACCTTGTGTGAGGTGCTGCCCTGAGCCAGCAGCTGGGGCAGAGGGCAGGAGCCCAGTGTGGTGGTGTGGGAAGGGATCGGTCATCCCACAGACAGATGGTGACTTGCTGGAGACTGCTTCATTCAGGAGACTTCAGTCAAAGAGGTTTATGTTTAAGAGCTGTTGAGCTGAAAAGCTCCAAGTTAAGGAAATATTAAGTTTTGAAGCTTAACAGCTTGTGATTTTTTTTTTTAAATTTTTTTTTAGGGAAAAATGAAACCATAGAGGAATATAAATCCAAGGAGCCAAGCCCTAGGATTTAATGCAGTGCGGAGGCTGAAAAGTGGAATTTCCCACCGGTTTGTGTAGGGTTGTCTGCAGAAGTTGGGTTTGTTCTTGCCTCTCCTCAGAAGCATTCTAGCAGCTGCCACATGCTGTCAGAGGGGAGCTGCAGTGCTCCTGGACACTGGGATCAAGGAAAGCCCTGTGTCCACCCTGTGCCAGACACTGGAGCAGGGGTGGCTGGGCTGGGGGACACAGGGTGGGGGCAGGCTCTGGCTGAGGGGCCCTGGGCACTGAGGGGGGCTGGATACCCAGGAGAACAGGGTGTTGAACTAACCCATGGTCTGTCCTTTAGCTCGAGATGTCCATCATTGTCAGTGATTTCATTTGCCTCATTGCTCTGCTGATAAAGCACTGGGACTTGTTTATGAGTATGCTGGAGAATCTGAGATTTCAGTCCCCAAATCCCATTGAAATCCAAGGGGTGTTCCAGTGGAGAAGAACCTTTGTAAACTCTGAAACCCTGCCTGCTGAATAATGCCTGCCTCTCTTGGGTTTCTTTTCTCTTATAAAGCAAAGATTCACATCAGAGTAAGGGCTGTAGCCTGCTGGGCTCTCCCTTTGCAAGGGGCCACGAGACATCCCTGTGGCCAAGAGCTGGAAGGGATGCTGGAGTTGCCTCTGTTCCCAAGATGTCCAGGGAGGGCTGTTGGCTGAAGAAGCTCCTGGGAGCATCCCTTCTCTCTGGAGCTGGGATGGCCTGTCTGCAGCACTGGGCTGGTTGCTGGTGGCTTTTGGGATTTCCTGGCCACCTCTGTTCTCCCAGGACTCAGTTCTCTGCCCTGCCCCAGCTCCCTCCCTTTCAGTCCACAGAAGGCTGCCCTGGTTTGTTGTTGCTCCTGTTAATGCTACAGAAAAAAAGCGGCCATGCCCAATATCTATTATTTGTATTTCTTATATGATTCCATTTTCTGTTACGTTGGTTTTTATTTGGCATGCACTAAGTGCCCTTCCAGGCTGTGTTCTTCAAGGCAGGAGCTCCCGCTGGCCAAAGGAAGCCTGTGTTGGTCACACTGGGCAAAACTCTGCCTGAGCTGGGCTGATACATCTGTGTGAGCTCTCTCACTCATCACTGAGGTGCTCCAGATCATTCCTTAGAGATATTCTCTGCTGAACTCTGAATGATGGCTGTGTTGCCTTTATCCAACCTCCAGACTCGATAAACTTCACCTCTTTCCAGCAGGGCTCCCCAGCAGCTGTGAAATAGCAAATATTTCTTGCTGAACCAATGGGGTGGTGCCACACCTGCCCCTCAGCAGTGCCAGTCTTCAGGGCTCTTGACTGCAGCCCCAGCCCAGCCAGCTGCTGGGTCACTCCATGGTGACTGACTGGTGCCTGTATTTACTTGCAGGATCCATGCTGCTGATCCCTGGTGCCGTTCCCACTGGCTGGCACAGCATGGTGCAGTTCCATGTTTCAGCGTGGATTTGCAGGACTTACAAAGCACAGCTCAATGGTCACAAGCTCAAAACTCTGTGAGCAAAGGGCATCCAGCAGTAAAAGCACTGGTTTGAGTTCTATTTTTTTAGCACGATGAATGTTCTGTGCTTTGTGCTTCCAGTGCTTTGCGATGGCTGAATCCAAGTCCTGACTGTTCTTCACCAATTCCTTCTGCAAGACTTTACCTGAATGTGGTGGAGCTGAGGCTGAAGTTCTGTGCTCCTGGACAGTTCAGGGTTGTTTTGAGGTGGCTCCTTTGTCAAATGCCAGTGACTGCAAAGCATCCCCTCCTTCCATGTCTGTCCAGACTACGTGGCAGAAGCGTTTCTTACCTCAGAATGAAGTTGTCTTTTTGTGTGTAAACTGGATAAAGACAGAACAGGCCCCCCAGCCAGTCTAAAAGTTGTCTTTCCTTTTACCAAGGCCTTCAAATTCAGAAATCCTCTTCAATCTGATTTTCTGTAAGGAAAAGTTTGCTTATTGAAACAACCCAAGGCTGGAGATGCAGGTGGCAGGAGCAAACAGCACATGGATTTTCTCACCGGCCACAGGGCTGGGATGTAGAGCTGAACTTGGTCTTTGTAAGACATCAGCCCAGGTTTTTTCATTTTAATTTAAATCTTGGTGTGCCAGATGCAGCGGGGCCAGATCCTGGCCGTTCCTGCTGGCTTCTCTTTCACATTCCAAAGGGGTGTGTGGGGTGGGAAGGCTTCCCACTCAAGCATGCTCTTAAGTCCTCGGCCCCATTGAAGGGGCTCCATGCTCTGTGAAATGCCCGCTCCTCGTGTGATAAGGACCAGTGGAGCAGGGAGAGGGAAGCTCATTTCACTGGGGGCACCTTCCCTGCCCTGCAAGTGAAAGGTCAGGCTGCTCAGACTTTGATTTGAGCTGCTGAAGGGCAGTCACTAATCCAATAAGCCACCAGGGCACTGTAGGACACAGCCTTAATTCAGGCATTTGCAAGGGTGAGTGGAAGGCAGTAACTCCAGGAGCTCCCAGGGCTCCTTAGCATGGTCCTACCTGGCCTGTGTCTTGCTTAATAAAGTGCTGAGGACACTGAGCTCTCAGGAACGTGCTGCGCCAGCCCTCACACCCCGAGTGTGCTGTAAGAAAAATAAACAGCTTTAAAGGTTTTCCAGTGGGCATTGGCTGCTCTGGCTGGATTTGTGCTGGGAATCCAATCACATAGGAGCCTTCAGCAGTGGAGCAACAGGTCTGAGTGTGGAGCTTTTAATATTAGATAGATATATACGCATACATATATTCATAACAGCATGCAGCTAAATGATATTTCTATTTTTTCAGCGATACATATGAGCTGCCTCATCTCTGTTCTGTGCCTCATCTGTGTTGTTCAAGACTGGTAGTCTGAGATTCACCCAATATTGGTATATTAAAGATCAAGGGGTTTTGCCAGACTACTGAGGCACAAAAGATAGATCTAGTTTAAATAAGGAACTGATATGCGGTTGCAAATGAAATAATTGAGAAAAGAAAACCCCCATGTGCCCTCTTTAAAACAACCCTTGGTGTTGCCCTGGTAGTTTGTGCTGCCTGAGGTGTCCAGGAGCTGGTGCCCTGTGTGGATCCAGGTGCTTTGGAGCAGTTGGGTCGTGGCTGTAGGAGGCAGCTGTGCTACCAGCACGCGGCTGCTCAGCACGGGCTGGGCCAGCGTCACCTGCGATGAGTTTTTCCGTGCGTAGCTCACAGCTCTGTTGTAGCTGCTGGAATTTTACCTGCTATCGGGGCAATTAAACTGATAAATGTTAGCGGCAGCTTCACAAATTCCTTTTCTAGCTGTTCTGCTTCCACCCAAGTGCAGCAGCCCTGGGCCAGCTTGGGTGTTGGGCAGAGCCATCAGCCGTGGTCTAAGGAGCCTTTCTTGGAGACAGTGATGGGGCTGCCACGATGAAAAGCCTGAGGAGCAAGCAAAGCTCACGCCCACAGGTGACTGTGATGGTTTTGGAGGAGTTACTGCCTCTGGCTTTGCAGAATTCCTGTGTGCATCGGGCAGCAGATCCTGGACTTAGCGAGGTGAGGGGCTGGTGCGTGTGGAAACGCTGGGCGTGACCCTGTGCTGCGGGTGCCTTTCCTGTGGGACTGAGCAGCACCTACCGGCATAAGATGGCACGGGCTGGGCTTCTCCCACACAAACTGCTTCCAAAAAACGAGGCATTGGTGATGATTAAGAATATATGGAGTATTTTCACATCTAAGCTAAATACTGTCAACTTGTGAGTCCCCAAATTCTGTATCCTTCCAGCGTAGGCATCTTGGTGAGCTCAGCTTGTAGGGCTCAGGATGATGGCTCTGATGTTCTTGATCATGTGTGAAAACAGCTTTCAGCTGTGGCAAGGTGCCCTGGGCCTGCCAGGACGGGGATGCATGGGGCCTCTGATGTTGGTGACATCAGCAACTGACAGCAGTTTGGGTTGGTTTTTTTTTTTTTTACTTGCAGATCCATAAGAGCAGAAGTGTGAAGTCTGTTAGATACATCACAGACGTGTTAGTGCTGGAGGTTTTACAAGGACTTGCTTTGATCACTGTTTTAAAACTTAACGTTTTCTGTGCCTCTTGGGCCTGAAACTGTGGGCTGGAAAACCCTGTGCCTTGATGCCTGAAGGGTCCCCAGTGATGAGCTCCAGGGATTAAAGATGCTGCTTGGTTTGAGGCTGAGAGTGCTGGGGGAGCAAACACCTCGGTCCCTGCAGGGGTGGGAGCAGCTGGGCCCGACACGCTGCACTGGTGCACGCTGTTACTCGAGTGCAGAATTTGGAAAGCTCGGAGTTCTGAGCTATGGTTATGTTCTCACTTAATAAGGTGTTAACTGATGTTGGGTGCTCTTTGGAGGGTTTGGCTGCGCGTGGAGGTTAACGGTTCCTGGCATCTTGTCTGCTATAAACGAGCTTTCAAACAAGAGGAAAGAGTTACCACACGCTATCAGCGTGTGAAATTTTTGTCTCAACCTAAAACAAACCCCAAAACAAACCAAAAAGCTCCCCAAACCTGAGGCGGAGGAAGCCCCTGGGCTTTCCCCGGGGCTGCGGGCGGTGCGGGGCGGCGGAGCGGCCGCTGGAGGGCAGGCGAGCCGTGCGGAGCGGGGAAGGCAGCGCCGGCAGCCCGGCGCTCTGACCCCGCGCTCCGCGTCCCGCCGCGGGAGCGGTGCCGGGCCCATGGACCGGGCGGCCGTGGCTGTCCCGG
>VZRV01003118.1:95235-126813 GCA_013398115.1 Falcunculus frontatus | reverse complement strand
AACCCCCTCCTCGCCCAGCGATGTATTCACTGCTCTCAGCCTGCACTTGCCTGTAAGGATTATGGCATATTTCTAATTTTTTTTTTTTAATTTTTAATTTTTAAAAAATATTTTTAATTTTTTTTAAACTTTCATTCTGGAGGCTCCGGTTGCATTTTCCTTGCAGCCAGGTGGTAATGGGGACCTGAGCCTTTCTGTAAGCAGAGCATCGCTCTGCGCCCTTTAAAAAATTGCAAACAAAAACAAAGCAAAAAAAAAAAATCAACTTTAACCATTTTACCGCATCATTTGATCTTTTGTTGCTTTTTTTTTTTCTCCTCTCCAGATGTTTACATTTCCTGCTGCTGTGCTTTCAGGTACAGGTACGTGTCCTTTCTGTCCTCTCTCGCTTTTGGTTGTAAAATAGAAACAAAGGCGGCGTGCTGACCTCGAGTGCCAGGCAGGTTTGGCTGGGGCTTTCACTTGTTTCCCTTTAGTTTTTATGGCTGTATTAAACCGAGCCCCGCACCAGATGCTGGAGTGTCACTTGCCCCGGACCAGGGCTTCCCCTTGTGCTCGGCTCCCGTTCCGTGCCCGGTTGCGCTTGGCCGCCGGTGCGGGCTGGGGTGCAGCCGGTGCGCCGGTAGCCTGCCGTAGCGGGATCCTCTGGAGTGCATTAGCCTGGCTAATGATGTGAGAGGGAGTGCTGGACTCTCCTCGCACAATGTTGATTGATGCACTTGCCTTGGAAGAGCAGGCGCTCTCCTGCTCGCCCTCTTTTTTATTCCCGTTCTTTTTTTACGCCCCCCCTTTTTTTTGGTTTTTTTTTTTTTTCTCTTCCTCTCTTCGGGAACTCACTCCCAAAAACTGATGCTTTGAAAAACACAAGTTTCCCTAGCCAGGAGAAGGAGGCTGCGTGCTCCCTCCCCATTATTCAGTAGAACGCCGTCCAAGTCAGCTCCAGCCTTTGATCCTGCCTCGGCAGGAATGAAGCCGTTGGAGGAACACCCTGAGCGAGGCTCTGCAACCCAGGTGCCCGGGGCTGGGGGTGGCAGCTGCCCCCGTGGCCACGCGCCCACTGCCACGGGGATTTTAGCTAGGCATCCTGGAGCAGACCCACCTGCGGGGCCGGGCACAGCAGGTGCCACCTCTCCGGTGGCTCCAGCCACCCTCCCGCCAGGGCTGGGGGACACTTGTGCCACCCCTTGGCCCCGCGTTGTGCTTTGGCCGGGATTGCACCTGCTCACCCTCTCCAGATCCCCAGCGGCAGCAGGGGATGGTCCTGGCTGAGCACAGCCTTGGAGGGGGCTCCATCCCTCTGGCCAAGCTAAAACCCAAACCAGCCTCATCCCCTGCTCTCCCACCCATCCAAAAAATCCCCGATCACATTTTTTTCCTCATCCCCTCCAAAAACTGCAGCTCGAACCCGACACCGGCAGAGCCTCCCCTGGTGGAGCAGCCTCCCCAGCAGGAGAGGATCCACAGCTGTAAATTACCCTGCGGTTGGAAGGTGTTTGCTCTGTTTCTCTGGTGCGTGTTTTTTTCAGCCCGAGGAAGAACAGGCTGCGCAGGGCTCGCACTGCCGGCACCCTTTGCAGCGGGGAGAGTTTTTTTGCGCTTGTGCGGTAACTGAAGTTAATCAGCCCTCCAGCCCCCTTCCTCTCCCCCTCCCTTCGGTGCTTTTAGTGAATCAGAAAAAGTTTGGCTGGCTGCCTGGAAAGCACTTGCTAAAATCTGATCTCTTACTTCAGCAGCCTTTAAACAAAGTTATTGGCATTTATACAGTTGGAGCTTGCAGGCTTCCAAAGCAATAAAATAATAAAAAAAAAAAAAAAGGAAAAAAAGAAGAAAGCTCAGTGCTCTGGTGCTATTAGAACCATACTTGCTCCCTGTCGTGCTGATTTTGCAGCATTCTGGGGGATGTGAGGTGGGATGGCTGCGCTGGGCTCTGCGGAGGTGTCCTGGCTGCAGCTGGAGGGGCGGCGGAGCTCGCTGGGTGTCACACGGAGAGCGGAGCTCCTTCGGCGATTAGCGTTGGGAGCCAAAACATTAGATTAGTCATACTCGAGGGCCTTCGAGTGAGTGTTTACAGTATTAATGGTAGATGAAAAGATGTGAATGCTGTAAGTTTTTATTGCCCATTTTGTTACACTCTCTTTCTGGATTTATTCACGGGATTACATGTTTTGAGCCTGAATGGGAGCGAGGGATTATAGGATTTCTTTTATAATGATCAGTTTGGGTAGGAGTTAGCCTTTGGTGAACTGGAGTAAATTAATGCATCACTTAGGTTTAATATTTATTTAGTCTAAAGGAAGTTGTTTAGTTTTGCTTAAAGGGCTCTGTGTTGTATTGGGGAGATTTAAGAGCTCCTGAAGTGGATTATATTCTAAGGCTGCCTTTCGCCCTGCGTTCAAGCTGTGATCTGTGGCTTGTCCCGTGTGCTGGTCTTAGAATTACTCTCCTCTGCTGCTGCCTGGTACCCTGTGGCTCTGTGTGCAGAGGCAGAAATCGCTCCAGCACGTGTGGGGCTGGAGGGATTCTGGGACAAAACACCATGGTTTGGGTATGTTCTGAGCGTTCTGTTCACTCCCCGTGTACGAGGGCTGTGGTGAGTTGAGGTGTGAGCTGCTGCAGTTCCGTGGTCGGGGGCTCAGCTCTGGCTAAAAGCTTTCTCTCAGACCCCAGCAGCTGCCGACGGGTGCCCTGGCAGCTGTAGCATCTCCTGTGGGCAGCTTATGGCAGCACTAGGGAGGTGCTCCCCAGCCCTGGCCACAGGGAGCTTGGAGGGTCGGGAGTTGCCAGGAGTAGGATTTAGACCCCTGGATGAGTCGGGCTCCCCCGGGGCTTTGCCATCGTGTGACATTTCCGCCAAGGAGCACGGGGACCAGCACGTGGCAGGGCAGAGGGGAGTACTGCTGGAGCATGGGCACAGCCCCGGCCTTCACAGGGCTGCCTGGAGGACAGGTCATTCACCAGTCCCTTCCCCTGCAACAGCAACGGCCCTGTCTTGTGCTCTTCTCTTGCATCTTAGGAAGTCCTTCTGATGCTTGGGGTTGCTGCAGTCCCAAGCAGGGACACTGGATACCCTCGTGGACCCTGGAGACATTAATTTATTTATGCAGGTTGTTCTTAGGGATGCCCTTTTGCTGATGGTTGCTGAACTCTCCCTCTATCACATGTCTTTAGCATCCTTCAGTTTATTCTCCCATCTTTTCACACTTCCAGGGGCAATTTCTCTTCCGTGTGCTTTTTCATTCTGTATATCCTGGAGTGGTTTTGGGTTTGGCTTCGGAGTCAATCTCTGCTCTTCAAGCAGATGAGAAACTCCAGAAGCACCTTGCATGGTTGGAGGGGATTGCCCCATGCTGTGCTGGCTCTGGCAGCACCAGAGACCCTGAGAATAACAAGTCTGGGGACATGGGACCTCAGAGGGCCCCCTTTGCCAGGGCAGGTGGGGGCTGGAGGCAGCTTCAGTGTAGGTTGAGCAGTAGGATGTGAGGTTCTGAGTGCTGTCCTGGTTTACAAGAGCTTCCAGCTCTTCTGTCCCTGAGGCACCTCGAGTGCATGGCCAGGCAGAGCGCGGGCGATGCCGGCCTGGGCTGCCCTGGCTGTGCTGTGGAGCAGAGGGTGGTCCTGCCTCAGCCTCTCCCCTGCCCTGATAAACCTCGCCGTGCTCTCCTACATGGAGTGCATCTGTCTTAGATTATGAAGAGGTCCCTGATAGGGCCAAATCCTTTGCTTTTATGGCTCTTGTAGGTTAAGATCCAGCTTTGGAATCTGATCCAGAAGCAAACAGGAGGTCAGAGGAATGCACAAGGCAGCACTGGGCTATTTTCACATCTGCTGGTGTTGTGTAAGAGGAAGGCTGCTGTGTGCCATGCCAATAGCAACTTATGTTTCTCCTAAGCTCCTGTGCAGCGACAGACAGTTATTGTTTGGGGCTTTGTAAAGTGAGACATGGAGAAGTGTTGCTTCCACACGTTCAGTGAGCCAGATCCTGCGGTCTGGCGAAGCCACACGCAGCACATGTCGGAGGCGTGAGCCTGCTGAGCAGCTCCCTCCCCTCTCCCTGCCTGCTGCTCCACAGCCGTCCTCCCTGGGACAAGCAGGACGAGTGCCGAGTGCCACCGAATGGCTCTGGGGATACCGCTGTGGAGAAGCCAAAGGTGGTCCTGGTCACAGCCTGCCCAGCTCGCCTTGCCACCCTTTCTGTGGGTGTGCAGCTGCTGTGGAGCCACAGGTCCCTGCCTGCCCTGCCTTTGCCCTCCTGGTGACAGCACCGAAGGCAGGGTGCTGGACTGCACGTCACCAGCGAGGTTATTCTCATGTCTACCCTCCCTGCAGATGGGCACCCCCCTGCCCTTGTCCTCCTTGGGTGGCACAATGTGTGCCTTGAGGCGGCGAGGCTGCGTGTGCCGCCAGGGATGGAGCTCTGAGCATCGCTGTGGCGTGGGGCAGGTGGTACCTCTGTGGGCTGTGCTGCTCCCTCCTCGTGGTCAAGCCCTGCGTGCCAAGACTCGGTGGGGCCCAGAGCCCCTCAGGCTGGGTGATCCCGTGCCCGCCCTCTCTGCTCAGCCTGGATTGGGAACACCACCGCATCCTCAGCTCGGCATCCCAGTGCCAGCACCTGCCTCCTGCTCCACGAGGGTGGAGAAGTCATGCTGAGAAGGACAGAATATGGCAAATGGGGTCTGTGAAAGGCTGGGCAGCTCTCTGTTGATTTTTTGGACTGCACCTGACTTGATTATTAGGCAGTGAGAAGCCAGAGAAGCGGTGTGAGCAAAGCCTGAGTTAATGAGCGGAGGAGCTCAGCGATGCTGAAGTGCGTGGCCCCATCATGGGCTGGAGCTGATGGGATGGTCCCTGGCTCTGGCTCCATGCTGCTGCTGGACTCATGGTGGTGGATGCAGCTCCTGATGGTGTGGCTCTGCTGGCATGCAACTTGCAGGGACAGGGTCCTGTTGCATATGAAATTGTTTGTTCCAGTTTCAAATGCCCTTACTCTCCAGGAAACAACCATGTGGCTTGCCACAAGGGATTTTTATTCCCTGCTGCTGACTCATTGCACCAGACTATGAAGTGTTGTGTCCTGAAGCTGCCCCGTGTATCCTGCTTCTGCCTCCTGAACTTTGGAGAGCTCAGGCTTGTGGAGGAAGAGGAGATGTTGGAGCAGCTGCCTGGGCTGGGGCAGGGAAGCTGAGTGGCAGTGGGCTGGTGCTTGGGCTGCTGCGTGCTGGGGTTCTCCTGTGGGAGAAGCGGGACTCAGCTCAGCTTGGGGTGAGTGTAGGTGTGGGTCTTGCCCCTGCACAGATGGGAATGTGCAGCCTGTGCCCCACCAGCCTCTGTCGGCTGCCTGCCCTGGGCACACCCTGCCTTTGCTTCCCACTGAAGGTCCCCAGCCCTTCAGAGCACTGGGACAGGTCCTCTGCCGCAAAGAATCCCCCAAAGACGTTCAGCAGGAAGATTAGCAAAGCTGTTTCCGGATTCTCACCCCAATGAGGCTGACACAAATGTGAGCTGCTTCGGCGTCTGGGGGCTTGTCTTTCTGGGTGTGCTGTGGCAATGGGCAGCAGAGCAGAGCTGCTTGGAGGCTACGCCCTGCACCCCTGTGTGAGTGCAGTTTGCTTTTCCAAAGCTCCAGGGAAGTGCCAGGTACTTCGGAGGAACCGAGATGGACGTGGGCGTTGTTGAGGAGAGTGCCTAGAAAGGCACCATAAGATTCAGATTTTAACTGGATGCAGCGTGGTGGTTGTAATTGTGTTCCTGTTTTGCTTTCCCTTTTGCACCTGACATGTACAAGACTGGATGGAGGCGAGCGGTGCAGGGTTCGGAGCGTTGTGGGGTTTGAAATGGTGCGAGGTTCAGTGTGGGATTCAGAGCAGTGTGGGGTTCAGAGCAGTGTGGGGTTCAGAGCAGTGTGGGGTTCAGAGCAATGTGGGGTTCAGAGTGGTGTGGGATTCTGAGCAGTGTGGGGTTCAGAGCAGTGTGGGGTTCAGAGCAGTGTGGGGTTCAGAGTGGTGTGGGATTCTGAGCGGTGTGGGATTCTGAGCAGTGTGGTGTTCAGAGCAGTGTGGGGTTCAGTGCAGTGTGGGGTTCAGAGCAGTGTGGGGTTCAGAGCAGTGTGGGGTTCAGAGCAGTGTGGGGTTCAGAGCAGTGTGAGGCTTGGAGGGGTGTGGGGTTTGGAGGGGTGCTGAGTTCAGAGTGATGTGGGATTCACAAGAAGGAATTCTTGCCCAAACTCCAAATGGTTTTTGCTGGTAGAGCAGTTCGGCTGTAGCGCACCAAGGTGGGAGAGAAAAGAGCAGAATGGGCGAAGGGTGTCACTGCCCGAGCCCTGCGGGTGTGTTTGGGACATGGTGATGCAGCTGGTGGCAGCAGCGATGCTGAGGGCTGCAGGAGGCTCAGGGAGGATGAGCAGCACTGGGGGCTCGGGCAGCCACACCAAATATTTGATTTTGCTGTAAGCTGATAGCGCCAAGCTGGTCGGGTATCTCCCTCTGCTGCAGGAGGCTGCGCTCAAGAGAGAGACTCCCCTGGGACCGAAAATCATTATTTTGGATCTATAAAGCTACTTCCCAGATCCTTGGGAGTATTTTTATGTATCTCTTCCTTTCCTTAGGACTCTGTTGTGCTCTCTCCTCTTCTCCCTTGCAGAGCTGCTTTTGCTTTGTTTTCCCACAAATATGGATACTTCAGATATCGGTTATGAGAAGTGTGGGTGAAAAATGTGCTCGTGGAACGTGATTTTAAAAGGGAAAAGAGGAGTGGCTGCTGTTGATGCCTGGGCAGGGATGGGGATGCCTGCTGCCAGGGCCTCTGCCCGGGCTCTGCGAGCTGCCCTGGCCCTGGGGAGCCTGGGGAGGGTCGTGCTGGGGGATTTGGAAGCCCTGGGCCCAGGGAGGCACCTAAATGCCCTCCTGTCTGTGAGATGCTCTGCCGCAGAGCATGACCTTCCTGTGCTTTGCTGCTGAGATCAGGGGGCTTCCACCTGGGTATCTGTGGCCCAGACAGGTCCAGACATGATTGTTTTTCTTTCCTTCCCTGGGTTTTTGTGTTCTGATCACCCGCTGTGCCAGAACAGCAGGTACAAGCAGAAATTATGCAGAGCTGTGCAATGTGCTGCCTACCTGGTGTGTCGCCTCTGTGTCCTGGTACCTCTGCAGATGTCCATGGAGGATTAGGCATCCGGCAAAGCAGCTGGAGGGAAAGTTAGAAAAAAACCCCCCAAAATATAAAAGACTGTCTGGCTCTGCCAAAGTATTTTCCCATTGCCATTCAGCAGCCTCGCCATAGCATGAAGAGAAAGAAAGGGGAACAGAGAGGAAGGAGGAGGCTTAGCCTGTCATGGTCTGTGTGTTTCCCTTTGTGCTACCTCCTCACAGCCCCGGGGGCTGCAGTGGGTGGGAGCCGAAGTGCCAATCTTCCCCCTCCAGGGGCTGGGCTGAGGGGCTGTGCCCCGGTGCTTCCCTGTGGAGCTGCGTTCCCTGGGCAGCGCTTCCTCGGCTCCCTGCCGGCTCTGCCCGCACAAACAGCTGCATTTCAGGCTGAGCCACACGGCAGCGTCTGTCCTGTGGTGACAGCATCCTCCCCCTTTGCCAGGCTCTGCTCACACCCTGCTCCCTGTCTCTGGGTGATTTTGCACGGACTTTTTGGCTTGGTTCTGCTGCCTTCTCCCTCTGGAGCTCGGGGTGCAATAGCAGTGCCCGATGTTCCTCCCGCACACGGCTCCTGCCGGGGCTGCTGCTGCTCTGGCTGAGGGCTGGGGCTGGGCTGGGGCTGGTGTTGGAGTTTGCTGCTGATGCTGGCTGAGGTCAGCGTTGCTTTGGAGGCTCTGGGAGGAGAGGGGAAGATCTGAGGCTGTGACCTTGGGGTAAAAGGCCTCAAGTTGCACCAGGGAAGGTTTAGATGGGTTATTAGGAAAAATTTCTTCAACGAAAGCTTTGCCAACCACTGGAAATGTGGAGTCACCATCCCTGGAAGTGTTCAAAAGATGTGTGGATGTGGCACTCGGGTACCTGGTTAAGCTGTGGGCCTGGCAGTGCTGGGTTAACAGGTGGATTGGTGATCTTTAGAGGATTTTTCCAAGCGGAATGATTCTGTGATAAGAGGTGGGCGGTGGGGAATGGTCCAGCACATCTTACTCACTGCTCTGTGGCTGGTGATGGTGGGAGATGAGGCAGAGTCCAGCCCATGGGCTCACCCACGTGGAGATGGAAGAGGGGCAGGCTGAGGGGGCTGGGACTTGCCCCAGGCAGAGGCAGAACCCCAGTGGTGGCCAGGCTGAGGGGCTGGATCTGGAAACAATGAGGGGCTGGCACTGAGGGGAAGCAGGATGGCAAGGGGCCCTGTGACTCCTTGGCTGATCTTTTAAAATCCAAATGGATGGATGCTAAACCTTGGTGAAGGTCCCAGAGAAGTACACATTGTGTGGATACAAATACCAGGATGCAGCAATTAATAATGGATTGCTCTTCCTACCAGGTATTCCAGCACTCCTTAGTCCTCCCAGTTCCTTTTTCTCCTGCTGCATATTTCAAATCCCTTTTTTTCCTGCTAGAATACTATTTTTGGCATCATTTTGAAGGACAGCTTGTTAAAAAGCTTTTGTATCTTTTGGAATACCCTGAGCTGCTCTTGCACAGAAATCCAGAATTAACAGAGGAAAGCAGAGAGCGGTGGTGAGCCTGGTAAATGGCTGTGCAGTAAATGTGTGCTGGGTGTCTGTGGGCAGGGCTGCTGGGATGGGAAGCCCTGGGAATATAAATTAGAAAGTGGCGTGAAGGACATTTTTGATAGAAGGGCATTTTGCTGCTGCTCTGATGCTTTTTGTCCATTGAGGAGAGTGATGGTCTGGGAAGCTGGCAGTGCTGTGGCCACAGGGACTGGGGTCACCTCCTTCCTGTCACAGCCTGGGTGATTCCTCACGGTGCGGCTGCATCGTCGGTACAACCTGATCAGATGATCCTATTTCCTTTCCCAAGGTGAATTCAGATCACAGGTGGAATTGGGCTGGGTTGTAGGAATGTACGAGTGAGCAGCGAGTGGAGGGAGTGCTCCATTGCCAGCCGTGTTCTCCAGCTCTGATGTGGAAGCTGCTTTTGAGCCCCTTCCTCTCCCAGGCCGGGGGGTTACGATCCAGCCCCGGTCCCCGGGTGTGAGGCTGCACTGCAGGGCTGCACGGTGCAGTGCAGTATTGATTAGCTGTACAATAAATTATGATCTATGTAGTGCAGGTTTCTGACCCCGTGGTCGCGACCTTGCTGTGATTGGGGAGAGTCCTGGCCAGCTGAGATCAGAACAGCAAAGCCCCAGGAATCGATAGGAAACCAGGAGCTCTGCTGCAGGAGCAGCGCTGGGGGCTGCATGCACATGGCACCTTCATCCCGGGGAGCAGGCAGTGCCACAGACTTCCCCTGGAATTAAATGTGAAATTCCATGATGGGGATTTCACTGGGCTGTGCCAGCCTGGCCACGGGCTGTGGGGACGGGAGGGACTCTGAGTGTTTGCCATCAGGGTGCTCAAAGCTGGAACATCTCAGGCTGGAAGGGAGGAGTGAGGGCAGCTCTGGCCAGCACAGAGGGTCTGCCCTGCTCGTCATAGAACCAGAATGGTTTGGGTTGGGAGGGACCTTAAATCCCATCCAGTCCCACCCCTGCCGTGGGCAGGGACACCTTCCACCATCCCAGGGTGCTCCAAGCCCTGTCCAGCCTGGCCTGGAACACTTCTGAGGATGAAGGATCCACGAATTCTTTGGCCCAGTGCTCTTCAACATCTTTATTTGCAGACTGGATGCAGGACTTGAAGGGATACTAAGTTTGAAGACATTCCTAAGTAAATTTGCAGATGATACAAAATTTGGAGTAGCTGTTGACTCCCTTGAAGGCAGAAAGGCCTCGCAGAGGGACCTAGACTAATGAGAAGGCTGGGAAATCACCAACAGTATGAAGTTTTAACAAGGGCAGGTGCCAGGTGCTGCAAGTGGGATGGAGCAGCCCTGGATGGACAGACAGACTGGGAATGAGATGCTGGAGAGCAGCTGTGGAAAGGGACCTGGGGGTCCTGGTCCATGGCCAGTTGGATCTGGGTCAGCAGTGCCCTGGAGCCAGGAGGGACATCCCTGTCCTGGGGGATCAGCCCAGGGAGGGATTGTCCTGCTCTGCTCTGGGCTGGGGCAGCCTCACCCCCAGTGCTGGGGCAGTTTGGGTGCCCCAATCTCAGAGGGATCCAAAGCTGTTGCAGAGTGTCCAAAGGAGGGAGCCGGGGATGGGGAAGGGTCTGGAGGGGCCACCCGAGGAGCGGCTGAGGGCACTGGGCTGGTCCAGCTGCAGCACAGGAGCTGAGGGCAGAGCTCAGGGAAGGAGGGAATGGCTGGAGAGGGAGGTTTGGGCTGGAGATCGGGGAAAGGTTCTTCCCCAGAGGGTGCTGGGCACTGCCCAGGCTCCCCAGGGAATGGGCACGGCCCCGAGGCTGCCAGAGCTGCCAGGGATGCCCAGGGTGGGGTTGCTGGGGGGTCTGGGTAGGGCCAGGAGCTGGACTGGATGATCCTGATGAGTACCTTCCAATTCAGAATATTCTGTGATTCTCTAGGCGATCTGTGCCAGTGCCTGGCCACCTCTGAGAAAAGAATTTCTTCCTAACATCTAATCTAAATCTCTCTCTTTTACTTTAAACCCATTCCCCTTGTCCTATAATAAATGGGAGCAGTCAGCCAGCGAGGCAGAGGGCTTGCTTTGTGCTGTTTATGTTGAAAGAGTAGGTAATAGGAATTTAATTGCCGCTTAAATGTAGCAAACAAGAAAATGGGATTTATATGCTCAGCTTTCATCTCTGGGAGCCTGATTTCCCCAGTGTGCACCCTCACCCTGTGTGCCAGGACGCTGAGCACCACCAGGTTCAGTTGTGGGCTTTCACTTCCAAAGGAAATTTGTGCAAAGTCTGACCTGAGCTCAGCAAGGCTGAGTTGGCAGAGCTGCTCTGTGCTGAGGGGTGGCCCGGGTGGGTGGCACCAGAGGGTGTCCCCAGAGCAGATGGGACTTTGCAGCATCCCTGTGCTGTGGCCGTGGATGCTGCTGGCCCAGAGAAAGGGCTCTTGGGGAATCCCCAGCTTCATGGCACGAGCTCTCATGTCTCTCTCTGCCCATGTCTTGCCCCCCAGCAGCATTTTTCCCACTGCTGGTGTCTGGTGATGGATGCAGCAAAATGTGTGGGGTTCTCCCTGGTACCCCCCTCTGTGCAGGGATGCAGCAGCCCAAATTTCAGCGATTTTAACACCACTTTCTTTTTTCCTCTATTTAAAACATTTCAAAACCAGCTTTATTTTCCAAAACTGTTGAGAATTGTTCCCCGAAAATGGGAAACCTGCAATCTAAATTAATTAATACCAAATGAGACTTTTCCTTAACAAAGCAGAAAGATAAGAAATCCTATTTGCCCAGCGTTTGCAGTGTAAATATTTCCAGGCAGAAGCGTGGCTAATAGAGATCAGAACAAATCTTTTATTAGAAAACAAACCCTGCTTTTCTCTTCTGGCCCTAGGCTCATGTGTTTGTAATATCGGATCCTGAAGGCAGATTGACAGTTTGGTTTGGATTGAAGTCAACACATGGTTTATGCCATATTTTTGATAAGGCTCAGTAGTAATCTGATTTTTTTTTCCGGGCTGCCTTCAGTACATAAGCAGCAGAATTGCCCATTCCTGGGAATATTTTTGCAGTGAAGCCATTGAGGAATTTATTTCTGGAGGGAAGATGAAATTACTTGTTTTAAAAACTCTTAAAATCCCAAGTAAAGTTGAAATCCATTAACTGCAAGCTGTAAGCTTGACATGAGCTGGGCAAACTTCAAGCTATTTTATTAACTGATCTAGAGAGTGTTTTCTTTAAATACCTTTGGAAAGGCAGAGAGGAGGAGACTGGCTCGTGCAGGGGGAGCAGAGCAGGTCCCTGTGCTTTACCTCCAGCAGCCAGTTCTGACCAGCAGGAGTAAAAACTGCCACCATTTGCACCTGCAGGTGCTTGTGAGCTCAGGTTTCTTCATGGGAATGACAGGCCTTGCCACTGGCTGCTGCTTCCCCCCTCGGTGTGTCCCAAAATGGCCTTTAGGGTGGCCTTGGCCCCTTGGGTACAAATAGCTGTGTATTTGTATGATATAGATTTATTCTGTTTGTAAATAGGCTTCACTCTCCAAAGTGAGTGTCTTTTTGTCATTGCTGTGTTCCCTAGAAAGAAAATGGGGGGAAAAAGTAGAAAAATTGGGAATGGGGAGGACCAAAGGAGGAATTGCTTGCTGCCTTTGAACTCTGTGCCTCTGATGCCTTGAGGTTTAGCTTTTATATTCTGTGTTGCCTACTGTAAAACTCTGAAGTGTCTTAGAGCCTGCTGCTGCTGCTTCAGGCATCAGCTCAGCAGCTCCGTGCCTGCACAGCCGTCTGCAAAGCCGTGGGTCTGTCCTCGCTGGAGGATCCAGAGAGCTGTTATGGCTCATCTTGTGGCCACCTCATCTCTGATGCCAGTGTGGAAACTTCCAGTGGGGTTATTTAATCAGGATGAAATGGATCCCAGAGCTGTCTTTGGTGCTCGAAGGTCACTGGTGCTGGCACAGGACCCGCTGGGTGATTGTTCAGTGCCAGAACCAGGCACTGGAAAAGCTCTGACCTGATGGTGATGCTGAAAGCAGCTGAGATACCTGTGCCAGCTGTATATTAACCCCCTAGAAAATGGAATTAGTGGAGCTGAACGTTGCCTGCATCTGCATTCACTTGAAGCTGCCTCCAGCAGCAGGTTGTGCCCAGCAAGGGGCTTAGGAGGGCTCTGCCCTGAGTGACGGCTCCCGGGACGTGTCCTGGAGCGAGGTCCCTGTCCCTCGGGAATTGGGGTGGGTTCCCTGCACCCCCTGTGCCAGGCGAGTGGCAGAGCCCCGGCCTCAGAGGGGAAATGTGTGTTTGCACAGTTAGCATGCCCCTTCCTTCCCTGGGAGCAGAATGGTTTATTGATTTCTGTGGCCCACTCACCCCCACCTATTCAGCAATAATGACCCTTCCACCCCAACTCTAAATCATCCCAGCCTGCCTCGCCCCTAAGCCCTCTAATCTTTTTGGGTTGTTGTTGGTATTTATGCTCGTGGAGGTTTATGATCTGCCGGCCCTGGCTGCTGAAATGCTTTATTTATCCATGGGCTGGGCCACACAGGGAGCGTCCTTATTCTGGTATCGTGTTCAGGATGCTGCAGTTAAGGGTTGTGTCAGCACTTCCATGCACAAACCTTGTTATTCAGGGGTTTTGCAGTTCCATGGAAAAGAAAACCAGCGACCTGGCATGGCGAGGGGAGGCTCAGAGGCACACATGAAAGCCCCACAACCCACTGCCCATTTAGGGATTATTAGATGGGCAACCTCTTTCCTTGAGGAAAATAGCCAAAAACATCCTCCTCCCTTGGTTTGATTTTGTGCAGAGACAACCCTCGTTTGTGTGCTGGTGCTGGGGTCGGATGGGGAGAGCACAGTGAGGCAGGACACTGGCTGGGATCCTCTCTGGATACTCAGGAAACAACCCCCTGGCTGGTGCAGAACAGAGCTGCCTTCTCCTCAGAACACGCCAGCTGTGGAGGGCTCGGGAGCTGCTCCCAGGGCCTCCTGGTCCAGCCCCAGCAGCCCTGGGAACAGCAGGTGATGGGGTTTGTAAATGTGATTTATGGCCCTGTTAGTGCAGGAGCTTGTGGGCTGATAAATTATTTGGAGATTTCTCAATAATGGAGGGAGCGTGGCATAACCAGGAGAGATAACAGGGCTTGAGGATGTGTTTCAAAGTGCTTTTGGGGAAGGAGAAGTTCCGTGACTGCTGGCAGGTGTGGGGTGATCCTGGCTGTGCTGGATGAAGAGCCTTTACAGACCAACACAGCCAGGATATTTTTTATTTCTCCTTCTCGATGCTGATGGTTTTTGTGGGCGCTCCATGGAAGAGCCTGGAGCAGAGTTGATGACTTCGAGTAAAAATGCTCGTGGAGCCCTTTGGCCCAGGACAGCAGGCTGGGGTTGGCATTGAGGGTGAGTTGTGCAAGCAGAACTGATCAGTGCCAGGCAGGAGCAGGCAGTGGTGAAACACTGAGGGAGCTGACAAAACAATGGAGAGACAATGGACAAGGTCACGTAGTGCCAGGACAAAAGGGAACAGCGTCACACTGCCAGAGAGTAGGTTTAGGTGGGGTATTAGGAAAAAGTGCTTCCCTGGGAGGGTGGGGAGGCCCTGGCACAGGGTGCCCAGAGAAGCTGTGGCTGCCCCTGGATCCCTGGCAGTGCCCAAGGCCAGGTTGGACGGGGCTTGGAGCAGCCTGGGACAGTGGAAGATGTCCCTGCCCATGGCAGGGGGTTGGAACCGAGTGATCTTTGAGGTCACTTCCAACCCAGGCCATTCTGTGATTCATTGTGTGGTTCCTCAGCACAGGGACTGTGGCAGCAGGGTTTCCACAGAGGGAAATCCCGATGGCAAACTGCTGCTCGATCCTTTTGTTAGCAGGTACTGGGCTGGTGTGACTGGCAGCCCTCAGCTCCTGCTCCAGAGCCTTTTCTCCTCTCGGGGATGTCCTGCAGGACTCTGCCACCGTGTCAGGCAGGCCGGAAGCAGCAGTGATGGCCCAGCTGTGCTGTCACCCCCATTCCCTTCCCTCCCTTGCTTAGGAGCCTCCAGTGTCATTTCCACACCTAAGCCTGCCTTGGGCACAGCAGTGCTGGGCACCCCCTGGCCCCTGCAGGGACGGGGCAGATGAATCTCATGTCCTCTCTGTCCCCTTTCTGGGAATTTTGGGGTCTGGCACAGCTGTGTACTTTGCTCTTTAAAGAGAGTTGTGTGCCTGACTCTTCCAACAGGTTCTGAAGCCAGGGCTCCTCTGACATTCCCAGCATCCATTCCCATGCTGTGTGGGAACTGGAGGGAGAAACAGGAATGCCAGTGATGGTATTTTATGGGGTTTTTAGACCCGAGAAGTCCCTGTCTCTCTGAATCATAGCCTGAAGTTTGCAGAGATCTTCCCATACAAGTTCTTTTCCTGACTCTTGGAACCAGCCTGGCAGCCAGGGAGGGGCAGGTCCACAGTGACCCCTGCCCTGTCCAGCCACGCCGGGCATCACCAGCCCGGCTGTCACAGGCTTTGTGTCACTGGGGCATGGAGAGAGCAGAGAGCCTGCCCCCAAGCTGGACATCCCTGGGGGGTGTTGGAATGGAGCTCTGAAAGGAGATCAGAGGGACAAGACTCTTCCCCTGCTGATATCAGGAGCCCTGTAACCCTGGAGGCTGCTGTGAACTTCCCAGTTTCCAGGGGTGGTTTCCATACCATGGATTTGGAGCTGGAGATGGTGGAGTGAAGAAGCAGCTTGGCTGAATGATGGAGGAGGCAAACTGAAAGTGTAGGAGGGGAGGGTTCAAACCGTGGAAGGGATTTTGGGTCTCAGACAGCTGATGTCAGCCAGTCCAGAAAGCAGGCAGGGAAGAAATTGAGACAGGCTGGTGGGGATGAACCCGGGCAGAAGTGAGGTACCAGCAGCACACATGCTCCCAGTGGAATGACTCCTGCAGGTTCAGTGAACCCCCCAACTGGCCTCCAGGCATTGTTGGGTGGATTAACCTCCCTGTCCTTGGGCACAACCACTGTTCCATATTCCAGCACTGCACAGAGGCTGCCAAAGCATGGGATGAGTGAGCAGGGGCTCCTGAGGAGGTCCCTTCCCCTTGGTACCATTCCCACAGAGGCTCACTGGGTGTTATCTTGTCAGAATGAGCAGGAGTGGAACCGATTGGAGCTCAGTGAAAGATTTCCAGAGAGGACACTTGATAGAGGAAAGTGACGTGGGATAATTCAGTCGGGTCCCCAGGCATCTCTGCTGAATCAGCTTTTAGAGGAGCCACCTCTCATGTGAGGGCAGTGCTTGGGAGCTGCTGTGGGGACAGTTGTTGGCCACATCTCTGATTTCTTAGCAAATGCAGTGCCAGAAGGTACTTTGTGAATACTGCCCTGAGCTGGTGTGCACTGCTCGGCAGTTGCCGTGTTCTACCCTAGAGGGAGTTGCTTTTCTGCGGTGGGAGCAGGGATCTGTGTTCCTTGGAGGATGTCAGGGGACCAGGATGAAAGGAGCTCCCAGGATAAGCTCTGCATCACCGCTGAGGTGCTGCCCCTGCAAATGTTTATTCTCTTGTGGGGAGGTTGGTCTCTGGTGATCTCCCATCTCCTTCTGATGGCAGGGTTTTCCTGAGCATCCCTTGGGTTTTCCATATCTTGTGCCTTTGCTCCTGTTTTCTTGGAGGTCTCGACTGGGCTGCTATCAAGCAGAAGAGCAGAAATGTCACCTTGAATCCAGAAGGCTCGTGCTTTAAGCTGGCATTTTAAGTCCTTGTGGCAAACAACTCTGCCTTTTTCCAGGGTTTAGGAAAGGCCTGAGCAGTTTCAGGGCAGCGGGCTCGCGATTTCCACTCTGCCCTGCTGCCATGGCCACGGGTTTGCAGCAGGAGCATCTGCCCTGGGGAGAGGCTGCTGCTGGTGGAGGGGAGGGGAGAAAAGGTCAGGAGTGCTTTGAACCTGGCAGGTTTCTCAGCAATTGGGCTCAGGTCTCACTTGAAGAGGTGAACAAATTGTTGGTAAGGATTTTTAGTGGGGTGCTGCAGCTTTTGTCCCAGGAACACCCCACTGGGAGCTCTGCCCTGGTCTCCACTGCAGCCCCACTGGCGTGGCCAGGCCAGGCTGGGTGAGCCAGGTGAGCAGCAGAAGGTCATGGGGACAGCTGGGGTGAGCAGCACAGGGTCATGGGTGAGCCAGGTGAGCAGCAGAGGGTCATGGGGACAGCCAGGTGAGCAGCAGAGGGTCATGGGTGAGCCAGGTGAGCAGCAGAGGGTCATGGGGACATCCTGTGTGCTTGGCCAGCAGTGCCCTGGGGTGGGGCAGGCAGCCCCTGGCCCTGTGCCCACCTGTGCCAAGCCACCTGCGCTGTGCAAAGGCTTCCCAGTTGTTTAGGGGCAGGGTGGGTGCTGGGCCTGCTGCCAAAGGAATCTCCTCCTCCTCCACGGCTGGGGCGGGCGATGTGCCCCACACAGGAGCTGTGCCAGGGCCGTGCTGGGGACCCTGCGTGCTCCTCGTGTGTTTTGGGCTGATGAGCCTCGATGGTTTCCTCTCAAGGTTTTGTTTCCTGAATCTCTGTTTCAGCTGCTCAGAACCGGTAACAGACAAGGGCTTGCAGCAGACTGAATTGCAGAAGGGGTTTAATTCCTGCATGGCAGGGCAGTTTATTTCAGCAGGAGTGTTTTCTCCATCAAGGAAAGAAGATGTTTTTCTGTTGTAGCATGCCAAGCTCCCCGACCCATGGTTTTGCAGGGGTTTGTTGGGGCTGTTCTGCAAAGCCTGGTGCAGATTTCTTTGCAGATGCTGTGAGGAGGGACAGCACATGAAATGACTTCTGAGAAATCTGTGTGTCATGGTGTGGGCAGGGAGCAGAGGTGGCACAGCTAAATTTACTGTGAGTGGTACTAGTCCAGCTTATTCCCGTGAACACGGGAACAAATTTGGAGCCCTGGAACACAGCTTGTCCAGCTTCTGTCTGTCTGGTGAGTTTGACAGCTCCAGCATTCACCTTTACAAGCTCCTGCTGCACAGAGCTGCCCTGTAGAAGCCTGAGGCGTCCTCATGAAATCACCACGGAAATGTAATGAATTCCAGTAAGCAAGGGAGAAATCTGTTTGAAGAGTTGTTTGATTTTCACATCCTCTATTTTTCCTCCTACTTATCTTTTGAAACTCTTGTTCTTATTATTCTGGAACCATCACTGTTTCCTAAAAATACAGTTTGCTAAGATATGGCTGGATTTTTGTTTAAATGAAAAGCAGTGGATTTTGTGGGAGTTGTAGCACTCAAGCAAAGCTGAACTGCTTTGCACCCACGTGGGCCGAGTCCCCCTGCACCAGCGCCTCTTCCTGAGACAAGATCACCTGAATAAGCATAAGTTTGAGCCAGGCTTGCTGAGATTGCTGATATCACAGGTGTCCTGTGAGACCACAGGGCAGCTTTTCAAAGCTATGTTGTGGTGCTGTGTCCCAGTTTGGGGAGCCTGGACAGGACAACCAGTGCCCCTCGATAGATGTGCATTTCAGCGTGGCCACATCCATGTTCCAGCATCTCCATTTCCCCCTCAAGGCCTTGGCCAGAGCTGCAGAACTGAGCACCTGCAGGTCCCTTGGAGTACCTGGGGACCTGCAGTGACCCTCCAAAGCGATCCTGGGGGAGATGAGGTGCCAGAGCTGGAGTGGCCACGTCGGTGTGGCTCAGGTCAGACCTTCCAGCACTGACCTCCCTCGCAAGCCCCGAGCGGCGGCTCCGGGAGGAAACCCTTGGGCAGGCGCTGCACAAGTCAGGACCACCCAGTTCTGATAAGGGCAATTTAGAAAGGAAGGGGAAGATTGTGAAAAGAGGGGCAAAGGGGCACAAAGGGAAGAAAAAACCCACCCCACTGCCGAACAAAACTGAAGATCAAGACTGCTGTTAAACACACTGCCTGCGAGGGAGGTCCCACCGTGCCTTTTCTAACCTAGAGCCAGCCAGGATTGTATTAACAGCTTCAACGCCATGGAACAAATTAATCCCTGATGTAATTGAAATCGGTGAGGTCTCACAATCGGTGAGTTTGACCCAGTGGGATAGAAATAGAACAAGTATTGGAATGAAGGAGTGAAACGAAGTCACACTGTTCAGCCATTGGTATTTCATTCCTAGAAACAAAGGCCAGACAAACGCAGAGAATACATGGCTCTGCTGGGCATGGTTGAAAGCTGCTCAATAATATCAAGCTTTGAAGGGATATTTCTGTGTGGAGAGGAAGTATGTAGCAGAGATATAACAAGCATTAAAAAAGAAAAAAAAGACAAAGAAGGAAAGGAAGCAAGAAAAAGCCCTGCTTGCTCCTTGCCTGATGGATTGGTGTGCTAAAATAATACCAGCCCTTAACTAATAATAATAGTAATAATAATAATAATAATAATTAAAATAATAATAATAATAACAACAATAACAATAATAATAATAATAATATATCACAATTGGAGAAAGATAAGGAAAAGAGTTAAGGTCTGAATTGTATTTCTGGAGAATCAAACTATCAAGAGCCCATGGCAAGCCATGGCATCCTGCAGCTCTCCCTCGGCTGAGATGCGTGGGGTTGGTTTGCTGTAGTCAACACAGGCAGCAGGAACTGGTCCCACTGGGAAAGAGCTGCCTTTGGGTGCTGGGAGGGGGCTCAGTCGTGGCCTGTCCGGTGCTGCAGCACCAGGGCACAGCTCAGGGCCGCCGGGGCTGCCCCGTGCAGGCGGCCGAGCTGCTGCTGCTCGGGGTGACATCGTTAACAGCGTGTGTGACCGGGGGGCTGCTGGCAGTGACCGGTTCCGAGCGGGTGACAACAGGCAGGTGCAGGTGGAGATGAGAGGCTGGGGGTGCTGGAGCCCCTCTGGGAGCTGCGTCACAGCCCCTCAGCAGAGCTCTGGTGCTGGGCTGTGCCGTGGGCAGCGCTGGCTGCAGGCGCTGTCCTGCCTCCAGCTGGGCTTCTAAAAGTCATTCATCAAGGCTGAAACCCTGCTCTTCCCCAGGATTAACCATTTCTCAGGGTGCAACAAGTTTAGAATGTCACCATATCACAAATGGTGCATTTTCACAGTTCTGGCTATGGCTCATTCCGTCATCAAAAGGAGAAACTTAGTTTTCTTGAAGGTGGCGTCATCTTTCTCTAGAAAATGGTCAAAGACTGACTGATGGGCCATAAAACATTCATTTCCTCAAACTCTCAAGTTCCAGTTTTTTGGCACTCCTCCTGCCTCCCTCCTGGTTTCATACCAGGCTCAGTAATGCTGTGTCTGCCATCCCAGGGCCGACAGATGCGTTGCTTTTGCAGTGGTGCGTGGCGTGGACAGCTGGCGGGGTCTCGGGAGCTGCTGGGGAGTGTGGCTGAGTGACGGCTGCATTTCTCAGAGGTTGTGTGTTTCAGAGGGAGCAGAGGTCTGACACTGCCCGAGGAGATTCAATCTGCCTCTCTGAATGCACAAGGCAGCTCTCTGGAGGAAAGGAGGCTTCGATTGCAGAGCAGCTTTTGGATCCAAGTATGTGTCACCTCATGGAGCTGTATGTCCCCTTTTCCAAGCCCTGGAAATGTGTTCTCTTTGGGTCTTGTTTAACATTTCTGAAATCCAAAGGGATGGGCAGGCTTGACCCCCTCACCACCCCATTTCCTTCTCCTTTCCAGTTCCATCCCCGCATACACTTCAGAGCGCATTAAACAAAGAGCAAACTTCCCTGAATTTCACCTACTGCAGCAACTTGAAAATGCTCAAGTCAAAGCAATGAGGGGCTCAGTTCCAGAGCGTATCTGTGCAGGAACAGGGAGAGCTCTGGGGTTTTCTCCGTGGTGGGCTGACATCTCCTGCACGGGCCATGCCAAGGGAGAGCTTGGCACTCTGTGACAAGGGGAGGTGGAGCTGGTCTGCTCTTGGCTTTCTTCCCACCCCTGCATGGTGAAGTGGAGGTTGGGAAGAGAGCAGAGGGAAAGGGAACAGCCCAAATGCATTGCAAGGAGAAGCACAAATGTGCTCCTAAAGCCAGAGAAGGGACTACGCCCAGGCAGTGCTCATCCACTCCTGGCTGGCTCTGGACTAGGCTCTGTAACACGGAGGTAACAATATCCTGGTGATGGACTGACTTTGCAGTTAAATGCAGGAAAAAGGAGTGCATTGTGTTTCACTCTATGCCGAGGGTGGCTGTCCTGGGGAGCTAGCAAATCCTGCTGGGATTTGCATACAGGAATTTTGCCAAAGTCGTGGAAGCGAAGTGGTTTGTTACTTGCCTTTGAGGGCTTGAGAGAGATCTGTCTTGGATATCCTCTTGTTGACCTGATGGAGTTAACTTTCGTGTGTGTAGAAGGTCATGGAGAAAATCATTAATATTAGGTTGATTTGATGGCTGAAAGGTAATAAGTATTTCCTGCTTATCAGATGGGGTTTGAGAGGACTTTGAATAGCCTGATTTGTTTATCTTTTGCAATCGGTACAGCCCTTAGCGAGAGGGGTTTTGTATTCCTGGTTCAGCTGGGGGAATGACATATGGTTTGCTCTCTGCTGAGTGCTCCGTAGCATAAATAGCAAAACACCAGGAAATTCTGAAGTCCAGCTCCCAGCTAACTTGGCCATGCTGTGGGCCTTGGACATCGCATGCTGTAACGCTTTATGACATGAACAATAACAGATTAACATCCCCTTTTACTGGAAAGTTCAAAATAGAAAATCCGAAGTGCATGGAGGTTGGTTGGGTGGAAAGCCAAATCCTGTAAACGTGGCTTGGCACGGCCAGGGTTTCATTGACCTTGGCGGGGCTGAGACTGCTCCATTCACAGGAGGCATCTGTGAGTGCAGAGATGGGGCACGAGCCCGTGCAGGGCTGACATCACGCTGCTGCTGTTGGAGGCTTTTGCTGTTCTTGAGCTTTTCTTGGACTAATGCGCAGTGAAACCTTAGGCTGCATCAACAAAATGGTCTTTCCCTCACCCTCCGCCTGGGATTTAACAAAGAGGGGAGTCATTCTTTAAGCTGAAGGATCGTTGTAAAGCCATTTAAAATGAAAATCCGCTCTTATTTGAGAATCATTTGGCAAAAAAGCACGTGAAAATCTCCCGTTGTGGACTCGCTAGAAGACAGATGTCGTTTCTGGTTCCTTTGGCTGTTGGGAAAGGAGATGGGACTGAATGCTCCACCTTGAATGATTGGGCAGGTCCAACAGACAAGGGAGAGCAGCTTCTTTTCAGGAGTGGGGCATTTCTGTTGCTTCTGTGGCTTGAGGTGATGGTTGTTTTTAAAAGGAATGCTGTTTATTCCCTTGCATAAACTCTGTATTGCCAACTCTATTTGTAGCTGTATATCATCACTGGAAGGTGTAGTGACAAATAAATAATAAATGGATGAGGAATTTAAGGAACTGATGGAAAAGAAAAAGAGAGGAAGAGGGAAAATGAAACCAAATTCGGTGCTCTGATTTAATAACTGGGATTTTGGAGGTTGTAAATTGTTGCCAAAGAATGAGATGGAGTTATATGACACCACTATCCTGAGATGCTGAAGTTGGCATGCATAGACAGCGGCCCACACCAGTTGGATAGATGCCAGACAGACCATAATGTGACCCCAAATCCCTGGAGGAGTCCTGTCTCCTGTCCTCAGAGAGTGTCCCACAGTGCTGCTCAGGAGCCAGAAGGTGCCAGCAGCCCTTCCCTTGAGGGACCTGTTGTGTGGAGCTCTGGACCCAGAGTGTGTTTGGCTGCCTACAGGGTGGAGATGTGGATGATCAGCCTGAAGGGCAAGAAAAGGCTCTCATTTTGTGTCTGATACGTTTATGTGCAGTAATAGCATTTCTACAGTGAGAATAAAAAAGGAAAACTTGCTTTGGTGAACAGGAGTGAAAGCCCTTTAGTTTAAGGGACTTAAAGGCATTTCTTCTTTCAAGTGCATTTGGGGGTGGATATGCTTGGTTTCAGGTGACCTCCTTGACTGAGTGCTGGCGATCAGCTGCCAAAGGAGACATATGTTACTAATTTTTTTGAGATTTATAGAAGAGTCTCTCTTATGGTGTATATACATGGACTTTCTTATCTCAGAGGTTTGCTGCTTGAGGGAGTGCACCCTGTAGGGAAGGGGTCCTGTGAGAGTGTATTTTAGCAATGATCAAATAGGTTTTATCTCGTGAAATCAACACCGCATGAAATTTTATTTTTGGGTATTGATATTCTCTGCTGCAGGCCAGATGCAGCCCAGGCTGGCACGGTAATTCCCCTTGGCCACAGTCCAGCAGAGCATCCTGTTTCTACAGAGTGGTTAAGTGTGAGCTTATCTTTAAGCAGGCGGCTGAATCCGGGTGGTTTCACTGCTGCTCCGGACAGCGGCTCCTGGCCAGGGGACAGGTCAGCTGCAAGGGGAACCTTAGCAGGTTCCTCTGCCAGGATTCCTGCCCTGGGTCAGAGCTGGCCTCTTCCTAGGGAAGGGATGGAGTGATGCACACTGGGCTGACTCTGTTTCGGGGGCAGTGTCACCTGCTGATCCCTGCATCAGCTACTTCAGGGCTTGGCTGAGGGTGATGCCAGCCAGCTCCTTGGGCAGGGCAGGAGGAGATGGCACCCCCTGTGCTGCTGGTGCCCTCCCTGCAAAGGGAAGGAGCTCTCAATTGGCTGATCTCAGGCAGGACAATGGTGGCAAAGGTGCCCAGGTGTGTTGGGGACACGCTGGAGCTGAGCACAGCTCAGGATGCTCCATGGGTGCTCCCGAGGCACTGCAGCCACGGGCTGGGGCCTCTGCAGTGGGAGTGCTCCAGAGACAATTAGAAGAGAATTAAAACATGTTTTGGAAAACAGATTGCCTTTTCTGTTGGGAGTTTCCAAAAAAGCAAAGCAACATGCCCTTCCCCCCACTTCAAATCCCACCTGTTTTGTTTTTTTCCTAGAAAAATGTGAAATTCATTAACATGTGGTGAAAGTAATGTAACGACGTCATCTTGATTTAAAATCTGTTTTAAATCTTAAAATGATGGAGCCAGAATTTTTACTGCAAATAGCCTTGCTTTGTGGGCACAAGGCAGGCTGTCAGCATGACTGGAACATCTCTGGGTTTGGTAGTTTAGCATCCTTTGCAACAATGGCATTTGAAAAATAAGCAAGAAAATATGTAGGAAGAAAAAAAAGAAATTCTGATTATTTCTGTCAAAAGCCAAGTCCTGTGCTCAGGTGTAGCTGTGGGAGCTGGGGAGTGCGGGGCAAGCAGAGCCCAGCTCTGTGCTGACCAGAGCTCTGTCAGCACCCTGCTGTGGCATCCTGCCCTGCCCACTGGCCAGGGGCCACGGCTGCTCCTCCTCTCACATCCCCAGCGCTGGGTCACAGCTCCTGGCTGCGCTGTTCTCTCAGAGTGGGAAATATTGTGACCCTCATGTGTCACTTCTGACATCGCTGGGAATGTCCCAGCATTGCCCTGAGCCTCCCTTTGCCCTGAGTGCCTGTGCCTTCAGCTCCCTATGGGCTTCTGGCAGCAAAATCAGAGCTAAATCACTTTTCTCCAAAAAGTCAAATAGCAAAATGGCAGCTTTTAGGAACAGCACCAAAGGCGATCCCGCAGCATCGCTGTGAGCTCACTGCTGTTGCCACTGTGCTGAACTTGGGCTTTGGCTCAGGGCGCTTTCTGGAGGTCTGGTGCTGAGCAGCATTGCCTGCCTGAAGTTTTCCTCCTGCTGCAGGCCTGGGTGTCCCCTAGAGAACTGGAAATGCTACAAAGTTCTATTGAGGTTTTGACTTTCAGGCCTCACAGTATTTGCTGGTATGAGATGATGTGCAGGAGGCTGAAGTGGGGCTATTTGGTGTGTTGTGGCCACTTTCTTTATGTGTTTTAGTCTGGAATGGGTCTGAACAAGGATTTATTGACCTTTTTCATTTTCATTGCCAGTTCCCTCCCCACACTGATACATCACAACACTTTCGCTCGCAGGCCGTGTTTCTCAGTGATTTATTGTCCTGTGAAGGGAATCTGCCACCAAAATGTTGCCCATCTGTGAGTTTGGAGTGGACAGTGTGGATGTAGTGGTGCAAATGCTCTGCAGATCACAGATGGACAGATCGTGGAGCAATTTTTGGGCTTTCATAGTGTTTGGGTGTGAAGGGGTTTTGGGGTGCATGCTGCCCAGTCTGCCCCTTGGGAAGGCATCTTGAGAACATTGGTGTTGTCAGGTCCTCTGACCTTGGGCAAGTCAGGATGACTCTTTGGAAGGAAATGTGACACTCCTGTTTTGGTTTTTTTGGGAATACTTAAGATGGGAAACTAAACAAAAAGTTTATGGTGATGTTTTAAGGCTGTAGTGAGCTAAGGTTAATTTGCTGCCTTGGCCAGAACAAACAGATGAGGTGGCTGAGGCTGTCAGACCCCTGCTGATCACTGGTGGAAAAGCTGGTTTGACTCTCACCACTCCTCGTGTTCTCTCCCCAAGAGAGATCTCCTGTGGCCCTGTTGAGGTGGACAGAAATGCATCCATGGGTGGTGACCATGAGGTGGCTTCACCGAAGAGCAGAGCTGGCCAGGCAGCCAAGCTGCAGAGTGTACAAGTGACACTTGTAGTGGATTTTGTGCCAGTGTGAAGCTCAAGTCCAGCCTGCCAAGGGCAGCACAGAGAGTTTTTCCCCTTGACTTCTCCCTGCAGTTAATGCAGGGAATCAGTGCAGCTGCTGAAGGTGATGCACCGAGTCTCTGAGAAGGGGCTGTCTGTCCCCACTCTCCAGTTTGTGCTCGTGTGACCCGGTAGAGGCTGTGCATACACAGCAGAGAGCCCAAGTTATGGTCAGCGTGGCTGAACAGGATTAAAGCAAAGCAGGGCCAAGCAGAACTTTTTATTCAAAAAACCCAGTTTGACTGTAACCCCCCAGGTTTGGTTCACTGTGGAGAGCCAGCTCTGGGTGGAATTACACACGAGTGCCCGGCACCGCTGCCAAGTGAAGGGCAGCCAAATCGGAGCCCTCTGCTGCCACGTGCCCTTGTCAGGCTGGTGTGCCCTCCCTCTACCCGAGAGCCTTGTCGTGTTCATGGTCTGTCCTGTTCTCTCTCCCCACTCCTACCCCTCCCAGATGTTTGCTGCTGAGGAGAATGTGGATTTTCGGATACACGTGGAGAACCAGACGCGAGCGAGGGACGATGTGAGCAGGAAGCAGCTTCGGCTCTATCAGCTCTACAGCAGGACAAGCGGGAAGCACATCCAAGTGCTCGGCAGGAGGATCAGTGCCAAAGGAGAAGATGGAGATAAATATGGTAAGAATATTTACTGGGATCCCCCAGACTTCAGGTCAAAGGCTTTAATCCAGGATGTTGTGCTAAGAACCTCTTGGGAGAAAAATAGTAAGAGCAATAAAAAACAAGATAAAAGGAAAAAACCCTTTCCAGGCCAAGAACATGAGATTTGTTTTGCTGGAGCTGCCTTCCAGCTGCAGGCAGTTCCCACAGTACTGCCATGCCCCAATTTATCAGTATATGGTTGAAGAGAAGAATGTCTTTCTGCCCAAGCCATGAACTCACTGTGTGTTTACTGCAATTCTCAAATGATACCTAAAGTGGTGTCTGGGGAGGTCCTTTCCCCATGAACTCTTGGGCTCGTGTTTGGGTGAATCCAGTGTTTGAATGAAGCACTCTCATCTTTTCAGGTGGTGGGATATTTGGTTTGAACTGAAATTGGACTTTAAGAGCTTTGAGAGTACCTCAGAGCCCAAACTGAATCTCTGAGCGCGTGGATCTTGCAGGAAAACAATACTTGCCCCGTGCTAGCAGCACATTCAACTATTCTCATTGTGATTTGCACACAAGCAACATGCTGGAAATGCTGCCAGAGGCTGGGCTGAGAAAAATGCTGTACCTCTGGTTTTTTTTGAGGTGGTTGTGGCTGAGAAGCTTTTGCCCAGTTTGGCTGTTGGGAGGATTTTAGGGCTGCTCAGAGCTGTTTGTGTTTGGGACGCGCAGCCCTGCGCGTTGCCGTGCTGCTGCAGAGGCGTGTTGTGAGTTTGCTGGCAGCACCGTTCGTGCGGGATTGTCTGCTGGTGAGGTGCAGGTGAGCTGCCAGGAGGGCAGGACAAACCCTGGGAGCGGTTGTTCCCTCGGGGGGCTTCAGGACGGATGGGGCACACGCTGAGCACTGAGGGCGCGGGGGCAGGAGCAGCGTGAGCTGTGCCGCGGGAGGCCACAGCCCGAGAGCACCTGGCAGGTAGGAAGCGACCCCCGAGGCACTCGCGTGGAGTCAGCCCCTCTCTCAGAGAAAGCCCTGCCCTGAGGTCTCATCAACCTTGTCCTTTGTCATTCCCAATTTTCCTGATATTACAGGAGTGGAAAGTGCCACTTGGCTGCTAATTATTGTGTCATTTATTGCATTCATGCTCCTGAGGTTTGATGTGTAAACGAGTCGCGGGGCGCTGCCGCCGCCGCCCGGGGACGGCTCCTGCCCGCGGTGGCTGTCAGGTGCCGTGATGGAGTTTTCCTCTTCGTGAAAGAAGGCGGCATTTACAGTGGGTGCAGCAGGGAAGTGTTCCCGGGAGCAGCTGACAAGTGCTAATTTATGTGTCAAAGCCCATCTTGTCCCCTTCATACATATGCAATCGTGTCTGAACAACAAATCCGCGCGTGCGGAGCGTGCTCGTGGCCGAGGGCGGTGCTGCCATGGCAGAGCCCGAGATTCCCGGCTGGGAGCTCCTGCATCCGTCCCTGCATCCGTCCCTGCCTGCCTCCAGAGCCCCGCTCCCGGCTCCGGCCGTGGGGCTGTTGGCCAGCACCCCGCACACCCCGCAGCCTCCCCAGCAAACCCGCCGCGGCTGCGGAGCCTTCTCGGCCCAGCCCTGTGAAAGGTTATGGAAATCTGCTCACGGTCCTGCCCGGCGCGGAGCACTCGGAGCATGATAATCGGGGAGCCAGCGAGGTGGGACACGGCGGGCCGGGGTGTGAGCACGCCGAGCTCCTCCCGGGATAATGGAGGGGGGAGAGATGGAGTCACTGGAGTGAGAACCATCTGTGTTCCAGCCAAACCTGGACACAAAGGCAATGACACAGGGTTCATTATGTGCCGGGAACCCCTCCCCCTGAGGTATTATTATGGAGTAACCTTTGATCAAGACCAGAGAGAGGCTTAAACCGGGTCTGGGGATCTCAACAGTTGCAAACTTTTGATCCCCATCTCCGTCTTGCCGGTCAGGTCTGCATCTGGAGGAGGACACCTCCCCTCCCACGCAGCAGATGGCTGCGTGTCCTCTCGCCCTTTCCCTCTCCTTCCCTCTCCGCCTGCCTTCGTGCTGGCACGGTGTGACCGAGCCGGGCTGCGCTCGGGGTGCCCGCTGGCTCCGGGGCAGTGCCACCCTCGCAGATGGCAGCGGCTGCCCCGGCTCCTGCCGTCCCTGCGGAGGGAGGGCACGCCGAAAGGGCTGGGGGCACAAGGATGGCAGCTCGGGCAAGGCTTTGGGAGGACAAGCAAGTCTGAGAAATGTCTGAGAAAAGGCAGGAGATGTGGGAAAAGGTGGCCGGGAGCTGGCTGCAGCCGTGAATTCTCCCAGCAGCTCGGTCCCGGTGAGGGAAGGTGACATCAGGCAAGGGCCCCGCGGGCTCAGCGTTCACGTGGGAAGCTCTGTCAGGGCGAAGGTCCATGGTGCTCATCACCAGCCCATTAGCACCAGCCCGTTTCAAGGATAGGGGAACAAATAATGTTTTAGCACCTCTTTCCCGTCTTCCCTTACATTCACAACAGTGTCCAGATGCTTTTTTTTTTTTTTTTTTGCACATATCCAGCTTCCAAATGGGAGGGTTGTCCTGCCTTTGAAGGGAGGTTACTTTTATTGCAAGGTTTTATTGACTTCTGTAAAACTTCTCACCTCTTGGTTGCAGAGGATGCCCAGAACAGAGGGGAGGTGGCAGATCTCAGGCAGGGAATTGCTCCTTTCCAAGCAGCCACCCCCAGTAGAGCAGAACAGGCAACCAGCCCTAACTCAGGGAGCAGTGATGCTGCAGGGCTGGGGGGATCCGGCCAGAGGAATCCCCCTCGACTGTTTTATCCAGGTGTGCAAATGCCGTGTGCAAGGCAAAATGCATGAATGCATGCTCTGCAATGCATAATTCTGCTGTCATAATAATTCCGGTGTGTAATTTTTGGTTTATGCATTCTTTGGGGCCAAGATCTGGCCCCGTGTGTCAGATTATTAAATGGCAAATTAAGTCAGTTAATAGAATTAATTGAGTCGATGTAATCCTTTTAATCAGATGGATTTGATCCCTTCTCAGATGAATTAGAATCCATTAACAGATAAGTCAATTATTGGACTAAATTAAATCTAATAATAATGCCTGCTGCTCACAGCAACACTAATTAATCTAAATACACTTACCTATCTCCCAAGGTTTGTTGTTTTTTTTTTTTTTAAGGCTTAATTGATGTTCCTAAAGTGCTCTGAGATCTTTAGATAACAGATGATCTATGTGAGCAAAATATTATCTCTTAACAGACTATAAACTAATTAAAGGACTGATCTATTTACAAATTGCATTTTTACTTTAATCTCTTCAACCTATTCAGAAAGAGTTTGCACTGGCCCAGAAAAACGATATTTCTGTTATAAGCTTATTATTACTTTACAGGTTCCTAAGTGGTCCTTTCATTCAGAAAATGAAAGGGTGAAGGAGAAAAAACAACCATTAAAGTGCTGACAAAAAAAAAAAAGAAAAGGACCTGGAACCTTTATATTCTACCTCCGATAAATGGTACAGATAGGGAAGAGAGGGATCAGTGACCTGAAACCTTAGATCCTTTCATTTATTTTCATTTCACAAAAGGCAGAAGACATTCTATCCTGTTTGTTCACGATCTGTGTATCCGGCGCAGTTGGGGAGACAGAGCTCTCTTGGTTGGGTGAAGGCATTTCTTGCCTCATTTGTATTTCACAGCCATGGGGTTTTTGGTTTAATTTGTCCCCAGCTACTGCTGTCCTGCGGGGCGATGAGCGGTGATAGCCATCAGTGGAGAGGTGTGAGAGCCCTTTGCTCCTCTCGGTGGAGGGGACTTTAATTTGCGGGAGTGTTTGGGTGTCCCGCAGGCTGGGCTGTGGGCTGTGGGCACATCACTAATCAGCACCTTCCAGGTGGTGTTTTGTCCATGGATCCATCCCATCACGGCTTAAAAGGCACTCCCGGGTCCCCCAGGAGGTTACAAACCCTCTGTTTTATAAACCTTCCCACTGATAAGATCGCTAGTGTACGGCGTGGAGGCTTTGTTCGGGGACACCCTGTGCGAGGGGCAGGGCACAGGTGGCACATCAGCATCCCAGCCCTGGGCACTGACGGCCTCCTGGAGGCTGCCCCGGGCTTCAGGGGGGTTTAGCTCAGAACTCCCGTGAGACAGGAGGTTTCGGGGCTTAGCAGAGCTCGGGTTTGTCAGCGGGGTCAGGGGGACCGAGGAGGGAAGGGAATGGAAGGGGGGTGTGGCGCGGTGCCGGGTGTGACCTCCCCATGCCACGGGCGCTCTGGGGACAGACATCGCGCCCCACGCAGATGTGATCTTTGGGTGGTTCGGGCACAGCCGGGAGCTGGGGCGAGTGGGTGTCTGGGGCCACTCCAGCCGGGATGATGTGCCCTGCAGCCCCCGCCTTCTGCTCGAGCCGGAGCTTCCCCGGGATGCCAGCGGACCTGCCCACGGAGAGCACATTACAGCTGTCTAGACATCAGCCACACTCCATCCTGCCAGAGATTTCGTTTGTGGTAGAAGTGGGCTCCGTTCCATGAGGAGGTGTAATATGTGTGGAAAATATTATTATAGCAAAATAGCCTCCTTTAATTGACTCTACATTTTGCAGGATTCCTTCCTAGGTTGGGGTAATCCAGTGCTCTCCAGAATTAATGGCTGACATAGCACTTGTCCGGGTTTGGCAGCCTGACAGCTAATTTAGAACTCCCTAAACTCATTTCACTAATGACTCCCATTTGTTCTATCTGAAAGCCTGGAAACAAATGCAAAATACCAGTGCCATTGTCCCATCTTTAGCAAGTCATTCTTTCCCCTCAGTATTTCTGGCACCTTAACAGCAAGCTGCCTTGGGAAATCTGATTAACCCTTTCCTTTCCTGGAATAGTTTAAATCAATTTTGATCCCTCTCCTGGGAAGAGCAAGGGTAAAAAAACTAAACTCATGGTGGCTGGAAGGCTCAGAATTTATCTGCAAGAAAGATAAGAGATGTAGTCCAAACAGCAATTTGGATTTTTGAAATATCGCTGTATTTCCACAATTTTTCCACGTGTATTTCCAAGCTGCTTTTCTTCCCAGGAACAGGTGCGTGCAAGGGTTTGTCTGTTGGTGCAGCTCAGCCCCAAACCCCGCATGAGCTGGGATCTGCTTTGTAACTTATTGTGCTGAACCATCAGGATGGCTGTTTCCCATTTAACTGGCATATCGCTGCCTCCAGTCTCTTCCCATTACAGTTTTGACATCACGACAAGACAAATAAATTTTTTAAAAGACCTTTTATCTTCTAAACCATTTATTTTCACTTACTTAGCCCGGGGGCAGAGCTGACCTCAGTGCAGGGGATGATCACTCACCATGGCAGCTGTACAGTCACATGTGTCCTGGGGACTGGCCTGAGCCAGCCTTCGCCGTCCAGCTGCTGTGCCGTGGCTCTGGGCTTTTCCCTTCTTGCCCAGCAATCCCCGAGAGCTGTACTATTTTTGTGGTCCTTAAAACGTCTCCCCTTTTCGTCTGCAGTGGGGCAGTGGCGAAGCTGTCCTTTGGAAGCAGATGAGGGATGAGCTGAAGCTCCAGGCAGCTCAGGGCTTCGCTGACCCTGCGTGAGGCTGGGGCTGGGGCTGTGGATGGAGCTGGGGCTGAGGATGGAGCTGGGGCTGAGGATGGAGCTGGGGCTGAGGATGGGACAGGAGCTGGGGCTGAGGATGGGATAGGAGCTGAGGATGGAGCTGGGGCTGAGGATGGAGCTGGGGCTGAGGCTGGGATAGGAGCTGGGGCTGAGGATGGGATAGGAGCTGAGGATGGAGCTGGGG
>VZRV01003118.1:79596-95069 GCA_013398115.1 Falcunculus frontatus | reverse complement strand
GCTGAGGATGGAGCTCGGGCTGAGGATGGGACAGGAGCTGGGGCTGTGGATAAGACAGGAGCTGAGGATGGAGCTGGGGTTGAGGATGGGACAGGAGCTGGGGCAGGAGCTGGGATCAGGGCAGGAGCTGGGGGTGGGGATCCCAGCTCACTCCAGCAGCGAGGGGTCTTGGCTGCCCTCACCTTCCTGGTGGCCCTGAAAGGTTCCATTTGAAACACACAGTAAGCATCTGACACAAACCATCTGTACACTCAAGACATTTTTAGTTTTTATTCTGCCATAATCTGTGCCTGTGCCAGGGTGGGGAAAAGCCTTGCTCAGGCGGGATGAGAAGTTTAAGAAAAATCCAAGCCTTTTGCTTTTTGATTCATGACAAACCTATTTTGAACAAATAATTTGTTGCCAATTTCCTTTACTTTTGATTTTGGTAGCTGCTGGCCCGAGCTCCTGCTGCAACCAGCATCACACCTGAAGTTCAGTCTCTGCAGTCCTTGTTTTGTACCTGCACTAACAGCAAAACCTTTCTTTTCCCTCTGACACTACACTGATTTTGGATTTCCCTACCTCTAGATCTTGAGATAGCTTAAAGAGCCTTGACTTTCATGGGAAAAAAAAGAATCTCCTTTTAACTCTGTGTCCAAACTTCAGGTCTCCATAAGCACTGATCAGGGTTTGGAAAGCACCCGCCTGGCTGTCAGCAAATATTAGGGACCCAGAAATAACGAGCAGAGGTAATTTAGAGATCTGCTGATAATTTGTCATTTTTAATTTCTGTGTGGAGTGGAAAGTGAGCTACAAAGTGAAAAATCTTTATTTTCATGCAAGTCATAAAAGGGTTTTTGTTAACA
Organism: Falcunculus frontatus; assembly: GCA_013398115.1. Lineage (NCBI taxonomy): Eukaryota > Metazoa > Chordata > Aves > Passeriformes > Falcunculus > Falcunculus frontatus. The sequence continues at coordinate 94,221 of VZRV01003118.1, read as the reverse complement.
GTTTGTGTGTGTATATAATTCTGCACTGTGATTTAAGTGTTCCCATTAGAAATGCAGAATAGGAAATAGGATCCCATCTGTGAGCAATTTAAGAGGAAGTGAGACAATGGAGTCGATTGCTGCTTCAGTTTAGATAATCAATACAAATATTATTAGTATAGTGATTTATCTTCTTAGACACTTTATGAAAATGTGAATGCCAGACCCTGAAGACAGGTCAATATGATGTTATCTGTTCCTGCCTTGCTGTGTTCCTGGGGCTTTCCCATGAAGGTCAAGCAGCTGCTTTGTTAAATGTTCTTCCCTGGCTCTGATGAAATAACACAGAAACAAACTTAGGGCTTTCCTTTCCCTCCATGGCTCTGGGAATGCACTGTGCATGTCAGCACGGTGATGACTTCTGTCTGAAATCTGTGCTGGGGACTGCTGGGGGGACACTGGGACGTGATCTTCAGGGTCCCTTCCAACCCAAACCATTCTGTGATTCTATGATGGAGTTCTGGCATGATTTTAAATATATTTCTAGGCCAAGAGTGATTCCATGCACGAATGCTGAGAGCTCCTTTGGGTTGATTGCAGTTGTTCTGTGTTGGTGTCGGTTATCAAACCTTGTTTTGTGCTCTCTGAGGTTTTCCCATGTCTAAGCATTTGGCCAGTCATTCATTAGTTCAAGTCGGTTCTTGGGATGCAATTAAAAGTACCCTGCAAATAGGCTAGTCTACATTTGCAAAGGGGTTTTTAATTGCTTTTACTTTGGACAGGAAGGGATGAAAACATCGCCAACAAATGGTCTTGTACATTTTGCTTTGGGTGAACATCCCCGTGCATGGTGTCAAGTGGCCAAAGAGATTTCTGTCCTTCATGAGAAACATTTGGAAGAAATGAGAAATGTCAATAACCCCGTTAAGAACTGCCTAATTAAGGGCAGGATGGGAAATGCAAAACTTGGTGTGAAGATTACACTTCTGCTTGAAGGTACCATGGAACTCAGCTGTTGTTTGAGATTCCTGAATTCAGCTTCTTGGAGACTTCATGATTCCAGAACCCCTTACCCCGTTCCCTCACCTCGTGGTGTGCCAGCAGGATAAAAGCTTTGCAGATGCAGAGATGCTAAGGGACAGTGGTAATGGAGACCACACTGGTAGCCTGGTCAGAAGTAATTATTTGGCGCTTCTAGATGCTGTGAGACCGTTCCTGTTTTCAGGTTGGGGTTTCCTCAAGAAAGGTGTTAAATTTATAAAAAAATAAGGCACTTCAGTCGCTCGGATTTCACCTCAGCTCTTTGAAAAACCAGATAGTCAGGAATTTCCGCAGCTGCAAGGTGGAGCACAGCAAACATTAACAACGCCAGTACCACTGCGTGGCCGTCTGTGAGAACGGGGAAGCGCCCGGGCCCTACAGAACTGCACCGAGCCCCAGGCTCGGCAGAAAGGTGAAAATAATGAAGCTGTGAAGAGGAGAAACTGCTGATGCGTGACGCTTGGAAATCTGGAAGAGTCCAAAAAGGGAGCTGAAAATACCCCCCAAAAATGACTATCTGTGGCTTGAACGAAATAGTGTCCGATCAGCATTCAGAAACCGCTGAATCCAGGCCGTTCCAATACTGGCATTTTCCAGACTGCTTGCCAGTCGGATGCAGAGGAGAACACGTGTCTGCGGTCTCAGTGCTCACAAGAAGTGGAAGGCGAGCTGGAAGTAAAGACAGTGAGAAATCCCAGTGAAAAAGAAAGAACACCTACTTTTCTTCCAGCGAGGAAGAGCGAGGCTGTTGGGGCTCAAGGGAGATGGTCACGTGGCTGCACTCTGTGAGCATCCCTTTTAATGAGCTGTGCCAGCAATAAATAGCGCCCACTTTGGTCCCTGAAGAACTTTCAGTGTTTTCTGACTGCCCATAACAGACAATTCATGCTTTCATGGTGACCTAGGAGCTGAGACCTTCTCAATGTATCCGGAACTTTGTGCCCCGAGTTGTGCTGCAGCTGCCCTGGGGAGGTGTCTGTCCTTTGCTGGTGCTGCCTGAAGTGGCTGAGCTCGGAGCGTGACTGAGTAGTGCTCAGACGTTTCTTGCCCTTGTCTCTGCGAGCCAAAACGTGTGCTCAGAGGCCTCCTCCTCTTCCTGCAGCTGCCAGAAAAGGTGCCTCTCTTCCCAAGGCAGTAGGAGCAAACCCTGCCATCTGCCGTGCCCCTGCCGCCTTCCAGCTGTGACGAGTTTGGGTCTTCTCCAGCAGCGATGGCAGCTGTGCTGGCTGGAAGGGTCTGGCCCACTGTGCAGAGGAGTCCTGTTCTCCACCGCTGCTCAGCTGCTCTGGCCTCATCCCAAAGCCGGGCTGGTGGGACAGGGAAGGAGCGGATGTTGCTCCTGAGCAGCTCAGATGGTGATGGGAGCCTTTGGCCTTTGACCGTGTGGGGGGTGACGCGCTTGGGATCCTGGCTTCGAGCTGGTGTGGTTTGGTTTATACCTGATGTTCTCAAGTGCTTTTGGAAGGACAAGCAGGAGAGGAAATGGCTGTTGGAACGTGAGAGGGGAGCTGTAGCATCAGGGGATGCCGCCCACAGCCTCTGGAGGCAGAGAAGACCTCAGTGTAGAGAAGCAGCAGGGAAAGGCTAGGAATAGGATGACATGTAAGCAGCAGATAAATCTAAAAAATAATGTCCAGGTGTCCCCAGCACTTGGCCAGGGACAGCTGCAAGGCTCACAGAGTGCAGGGGTGAGTGCTGAAGCAGACTGGGGGGTGATTTGGGCTCCCGGTTTCAAATCACGTTTTGGGTTGAGTTAGAGGCGAACACCGCAGCTCCCAAAAGCTGCTCTTGTCCCGTCGGGATCGGTGATGTAGTCCCAGGTTCCAGTGCTAAAGGAACTTGCCTAAAGGTAACTGCAGTATAAATCCCAAATAAGGTTTCTGCTGGTTGCATGGAGCGATCACAGGGCTGGATCTCTGTTACAGCCAAGGCTTGATTATCTTTTTTCCTACACTCCTGAAACTCCACCGACTTCAACAGAGCCGTTCCTGGAGCTCCTGTGTGAGACTGAAAGGAGATTAAGTGCCCAGCAGTGCCTCCCATTCCTCCTGTGTCTTGCACCTTTGTTCAGACCTTGCATTTCAAACCATTTTAGCCGGTGGGAGGCAAATCAAAGCTGTTAGGTTTGAGCCGGTGACAATGGCCTGGTGCTGTGTGGTGTGCCCAGCCCCTTGCCTTTGTGCAAGGTTTGTGATTCTTGCCTTTATTTCATTTGCTTCGGCATCTGCATTTGTAACCGTTTTTTTCAAGTGAAGTTTCTGACTGGTGACCCATTAGGAGTAAATAGGCAAAAGGATATTGACTTTACACCTACTAATTTGGGGGTGCTAACAAGCACATGTAAGAGCTTTATAGTCACCGGGTAAATTGTCCCACCTGGGGGGGCTGGAGGAGGGGAGATAAAAAGCATTACAAAGAAACAGTACTTTTGTTTCTAGCTCCCACCCTTGGCTGTTCCTGCTGCTGCTGGGGCTGGGGTGGGCGTTTGATGGTCACCACTGCTGGAGCCCTTTCTGAGCTTCCCCGGGGTTTTCAACACGGGCACCTTTAGGCCTGTGTGGGCACAAGACTGAGATCCTAATGACAGGCTGCTAAATGTGTTCGCTCAGAAATGAGGTGTCCTTTACGCGGGCAGAGGGAACAAACCCTCCTTCCTGTGGTGTGAGTCAGGGTGTGCAGTGCTGCACGTGTGCTGTGCTCGGAAGGGGAGCTGGGGACACGGAATGGCTCAAACACAGCCCGTGGAGGTTCTGACAGCGGCGGGGAGGGATGGAGCGGCGGGGAGGGATGGAGCGGCGGGGAGGGATGGAGCGGCGGGGAGGGATGGAGCGGCAGTCCAGCCGTGTGCGATTGGTGCCTGCTGGCAAACAGGGCTCACTGTGGCTGCGAGGGCAGCAGAGGCTCACGGCCGTGGCTGGGGGCAGCTCGCTGTGCTGAGGTCAGTGCTCAGCCCTGCTGGAGCTGGGGCCCGAGTCACTGCAGATGTGTCGGTCCCTCTCCAGCCACGCCGGTGGCACAGTAAGTGCCACCCTCAGGTGTGCTTAGATCGGGATGTCACCGGCTCAGAGTGACCTGTCGCAGGGGAGCTGGAGCACAGCTAAGGAGTGATGGTCCCTGGCCCTGGTGGTCCTGCTCAAAGCAGAGGGGGGAGCTGGGTGACCTCTGGAGAGCCTTCTCAGCCCGAATTACTGCTTTGGTGAGCATCTCTCAACGCTGATTGTCAGAACAGAGCCATCAGGTGAAGCCGTCGGTGATCTCTTGCTCTGAAGGCAGTGACTTTCCTTTGAATGCATTCAGTGGGACCCTTAGGAAGTGAATTTTGTGGTTTGTCCCTGTTTGTGATTCTTGTACCGAGATTTTTAAGAATTTCTATTACTTAAAAAATTGGAGATAGGCAAAGTTTTTCATTCTCCCTCTTTAGTCTTTCTGCCCTTTCCCTCAGCTTGGGGTGACCCACTTACGTGGGAAGGGTGACAGCATCTGCACAAGGGTGTGGAAGCTGTAGCTTAACTCAGGTGGTGTGTGCTGGGGAGTGCAGAGGCACGCTGTGTACCAGTGTGAGCACCAGCCATCGCCTCTGCTCCTCTCTGGACACGAGTCTGCTTTGCTGTGTGCTCGGAACAGAAGGAAGCAGTCACCACTGGCTGTATCCCGTGTCAGGCTCTCACTCTGGGGCTGTGACTTCAGCCTCACTCCTTCTCCTCCTCCGTGCCTGACCTGGCTGCAGCCGATATCTGTCTCTCAGCAGGAGGAATCTGAGGAAATGCAGCAAACTTCAGCTCCTGGGGCTAAATTGTTGTGCTCTCTAACAGCAAACTGTGTTGAACTAATTGACAACCAGCTTTAAACGTACCCCAATCAAGCAAATGCATTGATTTATTTTTTCCTCTCTTGCTGAGCACTAAGCAGCTTCCAGCTTGGTTTCCTCTCCAAGAAGTGGATAACTCATCTATTGTGTAGTAAAACTGATGGGCAGTGTTGACTTCTATACAATCCTTTCAGTATGCTTAGGGAGGAAGGAGTTCTTATGCTTCTATGAATGTTTGACCACTTAAAAAAAAGCAAAACAAAAAAAAAGCCCAACCCAAAACCACACACAACAACAAAAGATGATCCATTTTCTCTGGATGTCTTTGAAAGAAGCTTAGTTTAGAGACAGACTGGAGAGAAAGGCTATTGATTTTGTTTGACCTCCAAAGAGACTGCGGTCAGTATATTTTCCCTGTTGGAAGTGGTTCAGGGCTCTGAATTTCCGTGTCAGCGTTTGTATTCTGAAGCGCACTGAAGCTTTTGCTGCTTCTTCAATAAATAGCAAGCTGTAGGGAAAGGTAATGCTGGTGTAAATTTATTCCCCTCTGGATCTGCCCTTCCTTTCTTTTTCTTTCCTATGTAGCTTGGTCGTGCTGCTGATGAAGCATTTCCAGTCTTTTTCATCGAATGCTGTGCAGGTTCGTGGGTTAAGCTGAGACTACAAGCACAGTTTTGTAATCCCTCTCTTGCTTTTTCCAGGGCTGAGCCATGTCCTTTCCCAACCTCTTGCCTGCACCAGCAAGGAGCAAGATGCCTTCATGTACAGAGTAATAAATGCTCTAAAAACTGCCATCCTCTCTTCTACCCTGATTATCCTCAACCTTTGCAGAGGAAAGCCTTCCTGATTTTTGCTTAGTCTCCTGAAGTGAAACAGATTGTTCTGCTTGGGGACTCGGTTGTACTGGAAATGCTCTGCTTGGTGCAGGTCTGTGTAGTTTTGTAGGTGTTCTTGTAAAATGGCTCATGACAACTGATGTGCCCACCTATCAAAGGATGGCTTCCAGGGATGGGAATACCTGTGGGATAAATTGATTGTCAGGTCTAAAGGAGCTTCTTGGAGCTCCCTGTGAGATGAGGAGTGCCAGTAGGCATCTCTCCATGCCGAGGTGTCAGCTGTGTTATCTCCTCCTCATTTAACAAAGTGCTTCACGTGGTGTGGTTTTGGGCTGTGTGCTTCCACCTGCTCGGCCACAAGTTCAGCACAGGCAGTTTGCTGCTGTCAGCACATCAAAGGGCAGTCTGATAAAGCTGCCACAGCGTAATCAAGTCATGTAGAGAGTTGCTGTTGCTGGGCACCAGCTGCTGAGCTCCCCCGTTGGCTTTGCCAGCACGAGCTTCATTTCTAACCCACATGGACAGAGGCTTCTCTTGGAATCCCCTCTTTAGAGGAAGGGTTGGTCTGCCTGCCGCTGCCAGCCTCGCCTCACTTCTGGCTGTGTTCTGGGTCAGGGTGGAGGCTGCTGCTGCGGGTGTGTGAGCCCTGCAGCCTGTGTGGGCTGCTGACAACTGCACGGCATCAGTTTCTAACTTCAGCACTCCATTTCCCAGAGAGCGACAGCCCAATGCATCCCCAGAAATCAGTGAATGGTGGAGGATCTGTTGGTGCAGTCTGTGCCAAGCCAGGCTGAGGCTGCAGCCTGTGGTGCGTGTGTGACCCTACTGAGTCCCCAGAGCAGGACTTTGAGGGATCCCCAAAACCTTTCATTGCTGCCTTTAGCCCAAATCCCCCCCCCCCTCCCCACATCCGAATATTCAATTACGTTAACCCTCTGCAAATAGCTCAGCAATCACCTCCTGAGTGGTGAGAAGAGAGAGCTGGAACTGTTAAGCCTCTGCACAAACACGAGGGTGAGGAGCTGATGGGCAGAGCTCGTGGGAGGGGATGGATTTGCTCTCAGGATGCCCCGGCCCCAGGCGGGGTGTGAGGCTGCCCAGCAGCGCTCGCCCTGCAGCTGCCCACGGCTGGAGCTGCTGGAGGGGTTCCATGGGCACTGCCACCGGCCTGCCCGGCCACACTGGGCACTCATCGTCTCTCCTGGCTGCTGCTGCTAATTGTCCCTCAGCTACAGTCCCCAAGGCTTGTGCAGCAAGTGGTGTCCTCCTGCTCACACTGGACCACTGGGTAGGACAGGGCAATGCAGAGCGGCTGCCATGGGACAGTTTAGTAACATTTATTACTAAATTAATACAATACTTATTATAATTATTGTAGCAATTTATAATTTTTACTTATAATAATATTTCCAAATCAATACAATCATTATTATTAAATTAATACAACATTCATCAGTGCACTGCTTGCTTTGGGAGTAAGTTGTCCTGAGATTGTGGTCTGAGCAGAGACTGAGCTCTTTAGATATTGCCCACCTCGAGGTCATCATGAAGCTTTGTTAATTAATAAGCAGAAAGTTTTGCCAGGGCCCCGAGCAGCAGATGATGGGTCAGCTGAGCATGTTGCTGCAAGGACAGGTAATCACAGGGAAAGCAGCTCTGCGTTACCCTGTGTCAGTGGCTTCCACAGCGTGGTCAGCAGGACATTGTGATGCTGGATCAGAAATATGACAATTTCGTGTTAATGATCAACATCAAAAACCAAGAACATGTAGAAAAGCAAAGATGTCCTCGTGTTTTAAGTGCCTGTAATCTGCTTCTCAGAGCTGGGTACCAGAATATCCCTTTGATTCTCAAAGGTAATTGCACCTCTTAATTAGCTGGAGAAAAAAATTCCCGCAGCCTGAGATCTTGCTATATAAATTATAATTAACCCCTTGGCACTGGAAGCTGAGATTTCCTGCCCCCGAGCACAAATGCAAAACGCATTAGCAGCTCTTGACGCCAGGCACTCTGCCCAGTCAGCCCAGGGGTCAGGATGCTTCCCCAAAATGCGGCTGCGCTTCCCAGGGCAGCGGGGAAATGGTGAGGAAGCCATGGGAACCCAAGGGGAAGCACTAAATACACCATCTGAGGGTGTCTGACCTGCTTTCTTTGCAGAGCTGCAAATGTCCCAGGATTTGTGAGGCGACATGGCCGGGTGCCCCGCCGTGAGAACGGCGCTGGCGCTGCCGCCCCACACACCTCCAGCCCCAGCATTGTGTGGTGCCAGACACACTTGGCTGTGCCTGTTGTGTGCGGGGCTGGGCCACCCACTGCTGTCATTCACCAGCATCCTGCTTTTGTGCCTCCTTTTCATCGTGCCTGTTGGGGGATGAGCGCTAACTCCTCACACCGGAGGTGACCTGTGGTGAGGTGCCAGGTTGGGCAGCTGGCGGCAGGGAGGTGACAGCACGGCTGGGGCTGGGGGCTGCCCCCGGCCTGTGATGCTTCCCTGCCCGCTCCCCTCATCCACGCTGTGACCTGCGGGCACCTGGAAAGCCACGGAATCACAGAACGGGTCGGTTTGGAAGGGGCTGTAAAGGTCAGGTAGTTCCTCACCAGGAGCTTGCTCTGGAGCTCCTTAGTCCACGTGAGCCGGTTCCTTTGCTCCTTTGGAGTCCTGGATGGAGAAGTGGCTCCCTCTTGGCACAGGTCAGGCTGCAGCTTTGTGCCGGGCTATAAAGCCCTTGGGGAAGGTGCTGCTGGCCAAGGGCTGTCTCTTGTCCCACGGCTGTGGTGTGTCCTTGGGTCCCTCTGTGTCGGTGGCGCTGGCCATGAGTGTCCCAGCGGAGATTGTTGAGCTCGGGTGGGGGCAGAAAACGTGGGGTCACCTCGGCAGGGCTCAAAGGTGGATTTGTCCTCCTGTGCCAAAGGTGGGGGCAGCCCGGTGCTCGGGCTTGGCACACAGATGTGGCCAGAAGGGCTGCCTGCAAGTGTTCCAGGTGTGTGTAGGAGCAGGGGTAGGCAATCCCTGTGCAGGGGGATAACAGGAGCAGGGGTAGGCAATCCCTGTGCAGGGGGATAACAGGAGCAGGGGTAGGCAATCCCTGTGCAGGGGGATAACAGGAGCAGGGGTAGGCAATCCCTGTGCAGGGAGGTAACAGGAGCAGAGTGAGGAGGTGTCCTGGCTGGGAGGAGGGATGTACTCGCTGGCGAGCGTTGGAGGGAGGGTTTGTGCTTTGGGTTTGTCCTCTGTCTGTGTCTGCAGACTGTGAGTGAGCTGTGTGCTGATTGCAGAGCTGATCAAAGAGTCTCCGAGCTGAGTGAGCTCTGCCAGTCCAAGTTTGGATGGGCGTGGGCTGGACACCCACAGCAGAGAGGGCACCTGCCATCTCAAGGGATCTTTGCTGTGCCTGTCCTCGGAGCCACCCCCGCAGGGTGGGGAGAGGAGGGCAGGGCCAGGACACAAACACAGCGAGGACAGAAAGAGTGGAGAGAAATTTGGATGGAAACATGGGGCTGAGTCTGAGCTTTAAAGGTGGCCTGGGTCTCTAGATAAACAGCAAATTATATAATAAAATACAGATTTAATGATGTCAATGCTGCTTCTTTAAACTCAGAATGCCCCCGCAGAAAAGCTGTTGGAGATATTACTCTTTTCTTTGCTGCTCTTGTTTGTAATGCCACAGATGAGGACTGGCTTAGTTCTGTACTTGATTTACTTTTTATATTAAGATTTAACATGGGATCTGCTTTTCTTAATCCAAACACTTATGGTTTGAATGCAGAATTATATTTGAGATTTTTAAAGTACCTTTATTAAAACGTAAAACTAATTTTACAGTTCTGACAGGTCTTATTTAAATACCCAGTGCCAGATGCCTTTTGTCCCAAATGACTCCAGGAAAGAAAAAAAAAAGACTTTTAAAACTTCTCATGCAATTAAAATGCAGTAAAAGGGAAGTATATAGCCTTACATATGCTGAGGACTAGGGGTAACAGTTTAAGAGAAGTCCCGTGATAAACGTTTCCAAAAATAAATATGTGAAACCAAAGGTGCTAAAGGGAGAGTTTAATGTGATACCTGATTTTTGTTGGTTGCTGCATTATTTCTGTTGCTCCTGCCCTGAGAATAGTTGCAAGAACTGTGCTACGTCTGTAGGGAGAAACCTCTCCAAAGGGACTTTCCTCCAAGGTCCTTCCCCTGAGCCACGCTCCAGGGTGCAGCTGGTTCCAGATGTGTCCCCAGGTGCTGTAGATCAGTCCTTGCCCACCTCTTTCAATCCTCACCCCCAAATACTCACACTCTCTCATACCGTCTTACCCAAGAGTGACAATTTTCTGTACTTCACTTAATAATAAGTTATCTTTTATTTGCCAAAGGGAGCTTCAGCAGCACGAGCATGAAGAAGTCAGGTATCTTTGAAACTGTGTTTGTGACCATTTCTAAGAGCAAATCCTGCTTAAAATCTTAAAACAGAGAGGAATTTTCCCCATGTGCCAGAACATTTTCTTCTGGTAGGTTGTGCTGCTGCCTCTGCTCCTCTGGGTTCCAGAGCCACAAGAATCCCACTGAAAACACCAGAGCATCCTGCAACTTTATTTTCAGCATATTTTTCACTTGCTGGAAGAGGGAAGGTTACAATGAGTCCCTTTGAGAAAACGCATAAGGACACTTATATTCTGATCCATAAAATGAGTTATCCTAACTGCAGCTTTTACTGGTGCAGAGTAAGAACCCTGCTTGGTAGAACTTAACATCTTTGTGTATCAGGCACGTCTGATAATCTTGATTCAACCCATCCTGCAGATGCTTTCCACGTTTCTCCCGATCAGCCCCGTTTTGGAGCACTCACGAACACAACAGTGGAGCCTGGATGGGCTGACTTCTGGAGTGCTGGAACCATCTCGGGGCTGGTACGTGGGAGAGATTTATGTGCGTGGGGCTCCTTGGTAAGAGGAGATGGTGGTGCTGACATCACAGCCACTTCATCCCCAGGGACGAGCAGAGGCCAGCAGCTTGCCCGAGGGGGTGGGCAGTGCTGCAGGGTCCTCGAGCTGTGTCCTGTGCTCCTGGGCACACTCAGAGCAGCTCTGCAGAGACCACAGAGCACGTGGGGTGCCCAGGCTTGTCACTCTCTCCTTATTGTTATTTTTGTGTACATCAGTGTTTTTGTTGGGTCCAGCTGAGACTGGGACTAAGAGAGTCAAAATAACTTCATCAGGGTTTGCTCTTGCAGTAATTCCAACCCTCTGCAGGGACGAGAAGGGTTCACACTCTCTCCAGACCCGAGAGACTCCGGCGCTCTGGATGCGTTTCAGCGAGGAGCTCAGGGCCAGCCTCTGAGGTCGTTGTCTGCTGGGCTTGACTGTGTCAGTAGGAGTTTATTCAAATGAGAGTGATCAAAGACATCAGGGTTTGGCCCTTTATTTTTCATTTTAGGTGCTTTTTCAAGCATAACAGATCTTCTGAACTTTTTTGAGGCTCATCCTTCAGTAATTCCAGACTCAGAGCCTGGCAGCTTGTCAAGCAGCTTTCCTGCCTCTGTAGAAATACTGTCCACTTGAGCTGTGTTTGGAGGCAGCAAGACACCCTGGTGAGATAGAGGAATTTCTGTGCTCACATTCTGAACGTTTCTCTTTCCAGGCTTATTTCTGAGTCATGGCAAGTTTGCAGGTGGCAAAGTTCAGGGCAGAATTTGTTCACAGCTGTCCCCGCCCAGGCGTTTTTACAGCACACAACCTACCCACCTCCCCTTTTACTGAATCTTGTCTAGATAAGCTCATTCACCATCGTTGAAGCAACTGCCAAAATATTTTTAGTGTCTCTTATGGTGAATTATGTCTAAAACATCTGCAAGAGGTCAAGTCTGATTTCCCACTGCTTAATCTTGTTTTCCTAGATGTACAAAAGGGTGCAAATGGCTCCGTGTTAGAATGACAGTGTTTTACGTTCATTTTTCACACAGGTAAATGATGACCAATCTCTGGGTAGTTCTGGCTTGGGCCAGTTATATGGTACTTATAGCTCAGATGGGGAGGGGTTTTTTTGTGTGTGTGTGTTTTGTTTTTCAGAGAGTTACAGATTCAGGGATTTACTAAAGTTTTATTTAAGTTGGACAAAAATGTCTTAGACCTACCTTGGTATTTATTCTGGTCTGATTCTGATCTTCCATCTGCTAAACTGTCAAACAATTTTCATACAGGTGGGCTAATAAAAGACCTCAAATTAGCACATTTGCATTTAAGCTTCTCCCAAGATGTGGTGAATAGAGTGAGGTTGTAGGGATGGTGTTTGGAAGCTTTGTCATCCTGTAGGAGCCTGGGCTCCTGTAGGGAGTTTGGGGAAGAGGACTTGTGTGTTTTAGAACCTCGTTTTTACCTTGATAGTGCCATTCTGGCATGAACAGCACATCTCTGCAGGGTGTGGAGGCACAATCTGCCCGGGATGGTCCCCTGGGCATCTTTTGTTAGCCACTGCTGAACTGGTAGGGAAACTTTTTGGGTGGGCATCCCGACAGGTAAGAGCTCTGTAATGGTCCAGGCCAGGCTGGACAGGGCTTAGAGCAAGCTGGTCTAGTGGAAGGTGTCCCTGCCCCAGGGATTGGGACTGGCTGAGCTTCAAAATCCCTTCCAACCCAACCGTTCTGTCATTTCACGTTTCTATGAATGGTGTGTCAGGCTTAAACAGTGGAGACTGATATTAAATAATGTGAGAGTGATGCTTTATGGCCTGAGCATGTCGGGCTGTGCACCCTGTGGGGTTAACTGCAGCACGGCGTGTCCTGCCTGCACAGCTGGCCTGGGCTGGGCACTCAGGCTGGTGTGCTTGGCACCAGCACGGAGATTTCTGCATGTCTTGGCCCTGTGTGCTGCAGACAAGCCCAGGGAGTGCCAGGGGACAGCTCAGTGTGCTGGCCGTGGGACAGGAGCCTCCCTGGTGCGAGGCGGTGGTTTGGGCGTGGGAGCGCCCGAAAGCATCGCCCGGAGCCCGGAGCTCCTGTCAGCTACTGCGGAGGTGGAGCCCCGAGGGAGCAGGAAGGGGAACGGGGGCTCTGTGCTGGGGTCCTGCACCTTTGCCCGCCCCACGGAGCCGGGGGGCGGTGGCAGGGAGCAGCACGGCCCCGCTGTCCCACAGCCGTGCCCGAGGCTGGGCTCCCACCCCGCAGGAGCCGGGACCCTGAAGCCGTGTAGGGGTCTTTATCAGCACTCGAGGGACTTCCGATGGGTGCGAAGTCCTTTGTGTGGAAGTGTTTACAGGATCGGGTTGCTGTAGTGTAAGTGCCTTTGAGGTCTTTGCTGCATTATAGATTTTCTTCTGATGTCTCCCATGCAAATATTTAACCTGTCTGGTTCCTGCGAGCTGCCGAGGCTGTTCTGCGGGTGACAGGTTGTGTCTGCAGCCTGTCCTTTGTTCGCGCAGAGCCCTCGGTCCTGCCTCTCTTCCCAGCCCTTGATGGGGCAGGAAAACGTGCCCGGGGACTTGGCACTCGCTGTTTGTGTTGATGCTCTCAGGGGCTCACGCAGCCCAAAAAGTCTTTGTCCCCAGGTGCAGCAGTTAGGGTGCTGACCGAGCGAAAGGTACAGTGTTTAAAAGAAACCCTCATTTAGGGTGACAGCATCTCTAAACGCCTGGGTCAGGACTGGGAGCTGCTCCCTGGGCAGCCCCTGCGCTGACACCGAGCACTTCCCTGGCTCGAGCAGAGCGGTGCCTTAAAACAGAAAATACCTGGAGTCTAGACCTTGGAGCTGCTCCGACACCACGAATATCCCTGTCAATGATCTGAGATGCGTGTGCTGTGCTCGGGACAGACGGGATGAGCTCAGTGCAGTGGTATGTGGGTCAGAGCGCTGCCCTCCCGAGCACCAGCCTCACTGATTGGGGTGGTTACTCTTAATTTGCACCTGAATATTTGAGGAGGGAGTTGGGTTCTGCGGACTGTAACTATTAAACACCACACGGTTTGCAGGACTATGCAAGTGTGCAGACAAAACTCAGGGATGCAGCCTGGATTCCCTCACAGCCTGCAGGCTTAATTAGACCCTCCAGACTTTACCTAATTTTGGTGCTATTCCCTCATCATTACATCATGACTGCGGAGACAGGGTCATTCTCTCCTGTGCTGTGGTCGTGGAAGGGATTCACGTGGTTTTGGTTGGGGTAGGCAGTGTTTGAACAGATTTCAACTATTTTAAGCACCGTCCCGTGCTGGGAGTCTCAGGAGAAGATTCAGTCTTAGCAGAGAGTGGATTTTACTCTCCCATCAGATGTGACACGTGAACTGTGAGCGATGGGAATGCCCTGGTTCTCAGCAGCTGGGTGACGAACTGGGAGAGCTGCTCCCTGCCCCGGGTGCTGTGCTGCCAGCCTCAGCGTGTCAGTGCATCCTCTGCATTCGCTGCAAATGGTTTCAAGCCCGAGAATGGTTTCCCTGACTGCTTCAGAAAAAGAAGTGCAACAGCAGCAAAATCTTGGTCCCCTCTGAGATCCTTTTCCCCAGGAAATGTGATGTAGCTAGCCGGCTGCAAGGTGCCTGTGGGCACTGTAAGCAGCTGTGTTCCTTCTCCCTGTGGCTCCTTTTGCAGGGGTTTCACCTGCAAAAAAACCTCAAACCAGTGGATAGACCTGAAGTATCCAGTCCTTCTGCAGCCTTCTTGTGTTTTCCCCTTTATCTCTTTCTTTATCTGGAACTGAGGATTTTGTGATTGGTGCTTGTAAACCTTACACTTCTCAGGTGCCCTCTCTCTCCTCTCTTTCCCTGTGCTTTTCAGGCTCCTGTCCTCCCACTCCCAGGAAATATATGAAAGATAATTTGGCATGTTTTCTGCCACCTTCACATATCTCCCTGACTTCATGTTTTCTTAGCTGGTAGATAGCTTTTCAACATATATATATGTAATCCTTTTCACCTAGACTTGTGAGGAATTCCAGTCTCTTCCAGTGGGAGTTTTCAGGAAGGTTTAGGTTAAATGGGCCAATAA
>VZRV01003118.1:48738-77117 GCA_013398115.1 Falcunculus frontatus | reverse complement strand
ATGTGTTTCTGAAAAACTTCCATAAATATCCATATCTGTGCATGATTGCAAGTAATGTTCTGCTGTAATACAGACATTATCCCACTTGCTGTCAGAAAGAAGTTATAATTTAAATATCCCCTGTGATAACAGGTTTAACAAATGTACGTAAATAAATGTAAGCAACTAGTAACTGGAAACCCCTGAACTTACAGATATGACTGAGCTGCGAGGGGAAAACTGTTTAGGGCCCTTGTGAGTTAAAGGTTTGTGATATTTGCACTGCTGCAGAACCAAAAGCTGACTTTACAAGTGGGAAAAATATTAATGTGTTTAAATGAAACAAACTCCTATTTCTATCCCCATGGTAAGTCCTTACAATGAACATATTTGCTCTTAGAGGGCTTTAAAATTTGAAATATGAATGTCAAAAAGAATGTGACTTTTTGCAGCACAGATCAAACATTCTGCAGAGTTTGGCAAAAGCTGTATTTCTACGGTGAGGCTCAGAACTCACAGGCGTGAGTATTTCCAGAGCAGGAGCGTGGAGCTGCACTTGCTGACACTCACACATTCTTGCATTGTGTTTCAACCATGTCTCCTCTCTCCCCCTCCATGTCAGAGATGGATCTGAACCAAAATGTCCAGTCTGCCTGTTCCTGCCTCTCCGGGGAAATTCCTGGAATCCAAACCTTGAGCATGACTGGAATTTGTGTTTAGATTAGAGATGGAATAAAAGGCTGGATTTGGATCTGTCTGGGTTTTTGAGGTGATGATGATGATGGCACGCTGCTCGTCTGGGTGCAGCCTGGTCCCTTCTGCAGGTACAGCTGTGTCTGAGCAGGGGCTTGGTGGAAATGCAGCAGAAATCTGTCCTCTCCCCTGGCTCCTGGTGATGCTGCAAACCAGCTCTGGCATCAGGAACCTGCAAGACACTGAGATTGGCCACATTTCTCCCAGCTAGAGCTGGAGACCCGGACCTGGACTGCCAGAAAGCAATTTGTGACCTCCTGGAAGCACAGCCAGGCATGGAGGACATCTGCAGGGTGGGTGTGCATCAGACAGAACAAGCAGTGCCAAATTTCTCCCTTCTAGATGTTGTGGTGACCTTCAGGAGATCACAGTGATGTTTTGCACTGGAGTGTGTGGCTGAACCACTTCTGTGCAGTGTTTGAGGGTTGCTGGCTGTGGGGAAAGGATTTTCTTTCTCATCATGCTCATCTTTCATCTTCCTGACAATAAAATCCATGTTCTCACCCTCCAAGAGCCCTCCTGCAGAGTGAAGGAGAGTGTTGTCATTGGAACAGGCTGCCCTGGGCAGTGGTGGCATCACCGTCCCCAGAGGTGTTTAAAAGCCATGTAGATGTGACACTTGGGGACAGGGTGTGGTGGTGGCCACGGCAGTGCTGGGGGAATGGTTGCACTTGATGATCTTAGAGGTTTTTTCCAACATAAGCAGTTCTCTGGGTGTGTTAGCACCGGGCTGATGCTGCTGATGAGGCGGTGGGGTTGGTGTGGACAGACGGAGCCCACACGTGTGTTGGTTATTCTGTGTAAACCAGCTCTGAACCAGGAGTGTGGGAGTGAGGGCAGAGGTGTGAGCCCTGCCCTGCCCCAGGCCAGGAGCTGGGCCACTGGGTGTCCCTGGGGCTGTCCTCGTGGTGGCATGGCTCAGCCGGGCAGTGGGATGGTTTGGTGTGGTTCAGCTGGGCAGTGGGATGGTTTGGTGTGGCTCAGCTGGGCAGTGGGATGGCGTGGCTCAGCTGGGCAGTGGGATGGCGTGGCTCAGCTGGGCAGTGGGATGGCATGGCTCAGCTGGGCAGTGGGATGGCATGGCTCAGCTGGGCAGTGGGATGGCGTGGCTCAGCTGGGCAGTGGGATGGCATGGCTCAGCTGGGCAGTGGGATGGCATGGCTCAGCTGGGCAGTGGGATGGCGTGGCTCAGCTGGGCAGTGGGATGGCATGGCTCAGCTGGGCAGTGGGATGGCATGGCTCAGCTGGGCAGTGGGATGGCGTGGCTCAGCTGGGCAGTGGGATGGCATGGCTCAGCTGGGCAGTGGGATGGCATGGCTCAGCTGGGCAGTGGGATGGCGTGGCTCAGCTGGGCAGTGGGATGGCATGGCTCAGCTGGGCAGTGGGATGGCATGGCTCAGCTGGGCAGTGGGATGGCGTGGCTCAGCTGGGCAGTGGGATGGCATGGCTCAGCTGGGCAGTGGGATGGCATGGCTCAGCTGGGCAGTGGGATGGCGTGGCTCAGCTGGGCAGTGGGATGGCATGGCTCAGCTGGGCAGTGGGATGGCATGGCTCAGCTGGGCAGTGGGATGGCGTGGCTCAGCTGGGCAGTGGGATGGCATGGCTCAGCTGGGCAGTGGGATGGCATGGCTCAGCCGGGCAGTGGGATGGCATGGCTCAGCTGGGCAGTGGGATGGCATGGCTCAGCTGGGCAGTGGGATGGCGTGGCTCAGCTGGGCAGTGGGATGGCGTGGCGTGGCTCAGCCAGGCAGTGGAACAAGGCCCTGAGGAGCTCTGCACCCTGTGACTCCGTGGGACCACGTTGGTAAATGTTTTCTTTTCTTCTTCCTTTCCAAGCCCAGCTTCTAGTGGAAACAGACACTTTTGGCAGTCAAGTCCGGATCAAAGGGAAGGAGACAGATTTCTACCTTTGCATGAACAGGAAAGGCAAGCTAGTGGGGAAGGTAAGTGTTTCCTGTTAATTCATTTGTAACCTGAGTGTTACCTTTAGCAGCCTCCTCAGGCTGTAATGATGTGTTCAAGCTTCGCCTGTCAGCCTCAAATGAGAAGCAGGACGGGGGATGTGGGGTTTGCAGGGCAGCTCTCGCTGTCCCAGGTGCTCTCCTGGGCGTTCTCCCGAGCCTCCCCAGGTGCCAAACGCTCCCTGCAGCCCCGGGGGCTCTGCAGTGGTGCTGAGGTGTGCACGGGGCCGTGCCTCACGTGAGATGTCACCTCAGCATCCCGGTGCCACGGCCACCTCCACATCGCCTTCCTCACCCCATCTCTCTTTGGGGGGACATTCAAATAGGAATCTCTTCCCAGATTCCTTTTGGGAGAAATTCAGAGTAGAAGGCAAGCGGAGCGCTGTGCTGGTGGTCGGTGCTGGGCAGGGAAGGCTCCTCGCTCGCAGCCAGGAGCCGGGGAATGGCGTGGCAGAGCCAGGGCTGGAATCTGAGCGCCCTGCTGGGGCTGGGCCTCCTGCCCCCGCTGCTACAGGAGCGTTTTACATCCAGGGATCTCCCCTCAATGGAAGCGTGTAACAGATTACAGCGTGTTCACCCCTCCACCTTAACTTCTGTGCTGAAGCAGTATTTTTTGTGTTTTAACTTGTTTTTGTAATTCACACAGTCCTTCTGTATTGTTGGCAAAGCTGGGGGCTTGCCAGCCAGGCAGAGGCTTGTGCAAAGCTGAAGTGCCACCAAAAAACAAGCATCAAGTAAAATATTCCAGCCTTCAAACCTCTGCTGCACTCACTTTGCACCGCCAGGAATTCAAATCTAGCATCTTTGTGGCTGTGCAAAAGGGAAGCTGAGTTTTGTTTTGAGTCAAGGCAGTGAAAGCCACACTCCCAAACGGAAACCAGACACCAAATGGCTCTGATGAAAAATTATTTACCATTGTGGTCCCAGGAGTGACACCTGTGGGACGCTGCCTTCCCTGGAGGATCCCTCCCTCCTCCCACTGGTGTTTCCTTGGGGAGCAGATGCTCTGTGGAGGCTAAGCCCAGGCTGTTTGCTGCCAGCCGGGCCCCTGTGCCTGACCTGCTTTGGAGCTGCCTGTCGAGGCAGGAGGCATCCAGGGCACTGCTTAAAATCAGGGAGGAATGGAAATCAGTGCTTGGGGAGGGCTGGAGAAAAGCAGCCAAATCTCTCTGCTTCCTGCACTTGTGTCGCCACCCTGCACACTACCCCACTGTTTGGTCTTGGACAGGGAAATTAATAGTTTTAACTGGATTTAGACCACGTTGGATGCTTTTGAAGGTTGCACTGGACACAAACCTGCCTTTGATTTTTTTGTGCCTTGATTTTCCATCCTTTAAATGTGATCACAGCATTTTCCCCTGCAATGTTACAAGGATAATTTTGTTAATGTTTATGAGGTGCTGATACCAGTCATGGAGACCTGAGAACCACTCAGATGGGGTAAAATGAGCACAAAATCTTACCTTTTTCTCCAGCAGACCTTGCCCCAGGTGGGTCAGCTGTGGCACAGGGCAGCCCACAGCCTCTCCTGATTGGCACTGAGTGTCCAGGAGCATCCTGGCAAAGTCAGCACCTGTTTTTCCAACCATGCAGTATCTTTGTATGTAATTAAGGCTCATCCCTGATTTGGCCCACTGGGCACTGAGGCAGGACAGCACTTTAGCTTGTCACCTTTCAGGCAGCGTGAACTTTTTTTTTCCCTGATGTGCTTTTCACAGTGTTAAGTTGGTAAATGCTCTGTTACAAAGAATAAATAAGTCTATTCTTGTGAGCCCTGCTGCCTTCCCACCCCAGCCTGTGACAGGTCCCCAGAGCAGCCGACCTGGGCCAGAGGGTTGGGAAGGAAAATGTTCCAGACGTGTTGCCCATATTAACAGCTTCTCATGGGCAAAAAATATGAAAACAATAGCGTGTCTTCTTGATACCAAAGAGTGTGGTTTTAATTAGAGTCGTAGTTTCAGCTCTCTTTGTGGCAAGAGTTTGAGGGAATGCTTTTTAGCCTGAACGCTCTAAACAGCCAGTAAAACCCAAGGAAAACATGGGATAAAAGTTACTCCTGGGCTTATACATATGTTTAAGTTCAGTCTGGGGGTGGAGGGGAATGAAGCCCACGCAGTGAATGTTCCACGCTTGTCCTGCTGTGGTTGTTTGGCAGGAGAGGAGCCACGGGACCAACCCAGGCCATTTTCCCTGCTCGTTTCCCATTGCCTGACACTGCATAATCCCCAGCAAGACCAGCACACGCCATCTGGCTCTGTTCTCCTCCTCACTCAGCAGCTTTGGATCCCCCCCAGCTGAAAACCTGCTTTGAGTTTAGTCCCTTTTGTGTCCCATAATCACCTACGGCGAGTGCCACGGCCAGGAGCAGGTTGTTGTTGTTCTCAGCCAGAACTGGTGATGAGCACAAGAGCTCCAGAGATGGACAGCACTTTCCCCACCTCGGAGCTGGTTGTGTTGCAGGGAAGCAGATTAACCCCCGGGGGTAAGACGAGCAGCCTCTGTGTGTTTATATTTATTTCCATTTCCCAGCAGAGCCATCTGATGCAGCCTGCTCAGGAGCCCCAGACCTCGGGGGTTTTGCCTCCCTCAGGTGTTGTGTTCACAGCCAGCAGTGACCAAAGGGCTCGGAGCTGCTTTGGGCAGGCTCCTGACTCTGTGGAACAGCAGCTGCTGGGCTCCCTGGCACTTTGTGTGATGCTTTGGAAAGCTGGAGACAGGGGAGGTGTTGTACAGCAGTGACTTCTCTGTTAGAGGTGAGCAGCACCTGAGGAAAACAGACTGGAGTGTGGTTTTTTGTGGGTTCTTGCTGTATTGAAGAAGGCCCAAGAAACATATGATTTCATTTCTTTTTACTTCTGCCCATATGTTTCTTTGTCTATGGGTTTTTGGTGCGACATAAAAATTGTAAGTCCAGAGTTTTCCAGTCTTCTTGAAGTTTTCTAGGGACCACTGAACTTTATTATAAAATCACAGAATGGCTTGGGTTGAGAAGGACCTTAAAGCTCATCTTGTTCCCTGCCACGGCAGGGACACCTTCCACTGTCCCAGGCTGCTCCAAACCCCAATGTCCAACCTGGCCTTGGGCACTGCCAGGGATTCAGGGGCAGCCACAGCTGCTCTGGGCATCCTGTGCCAGGGCCCTCAAAGTAAAGAATTTCTTTCTTATATCTGGTATAAATTAACCTACTTTTAGTTAAAGCCATTACTCCTTGTCCTATTGCAACAGGTCTTGCTAAAAGGTTCATCCCCATCTTTCTTTAACCTCTTTTAAGTACTGAAAGGCTGCAATAAATTCTTCCTAGAGCCCCCTCTTCTCCAGGCTTTATGGTGTAATCATACTACAGGGAGAGAGATTAAAATATGAAAATTCGGAACAAGAATGCCAGCTGCTATTCCGAGAAACTTTTTTGTCTTTTTTTAAAAATTATTAATCCTGTTTATTTATCTCAGGCTTCTCACAAACATGGGGGGAAGAGCACTCTGAAAGGTGCAGTTCTTCCAAGGAGAGGCACGATGTGGCTTGTCCCCTTGTGACAAGGCACAAAGTCATCTAGAACACAAGAACTCTGAATATTGGCAGTAATTCAGTGCCAGGGGCAAAGAGGAGCTGATGGTCTCTTTGGAGGAGCTCTCGAGTGTCTAACTGGTTCTCCTGGGGAGTCCTTCTGTGGTTTTCCTCTCTGCCTCAGCTTCTCTTATCTTGTGCATTGAGATAAGGCCATCAGTAAAGTGGAGAACTGGTGTTTGCTGAAGGCTGGCAAAGTCTTTGAATTGTCCCAGAGCGAGGAAAGGCAGCCTGGGCTGAGCAGGCAGCTCTCAGCTGAGCTCGGCTCCAGCTGCTCTTGCTGAGCCTGTCCTTAGAGCACATCCAGGCTCTCCAGAACTGCAGGAGGCTGCAGAGATTGCCTGTCCCTGCCTGTCCCACCCTCTGGCAGGAGAGCCTTTGCAGTCAAGGGTCTCTGAGAAGCCTGAACCTTCACCCGATGGCCAGAGCCTGCCCCTCCTTTGGCACGGCCGGGGTTGGTGCTGCTGCATGGGCAGCTCCTGACCCCTGGCACTGTCTCCAGGGAATTCCCTGGGCTTCCCTGACATCTCCCCATGGGATGAGGCAGTCTGGTCAGTGCTGGTGCTCAGGCTGTAGCAGGTGTCCATGGGGAGGATATTTCACACTCCCACCTTCTTTCAAAGATCCTCAGTGCTCTGGTGTCCACACAAAATCATTGTAGTGTAGGGGCATTATTTTTGTAAAAGCATTTTAATGAGTTTGATTTTATTCCTCCTTTTTCTGAGCTGAATGTGAGCAGTGGGAAAAAGCTGCTTGGTGAAGGGTAGGGAGCTGTGGGCAGCTGGGTGGCTGAGGCAGAGCTCCAGGCTGGTGACAGGTAATTTGGGTGCCTCCTGGGGACACATCCCCCGGCACCACGTCTGCAGCACTGGAGCCCTCCCAGCGCTCACAACAAGCAGCGCTGGGCTCTGGTGCCCAAGCATGGTGCAGCTCCTGGAAAAAGCTGTGCCAGCCCAAGCCTGGCTGTGCCAGGGGCATGTCCTTGGTGCAGGAGGTGGCACAGCTGTGCTGGCCACCAGTGCCTCTCCCCAGCCCTGACCAGCACCACTGTGCTGGTGCCACTGACAGCAGAGACCTGCCTCTCAGATACAGCATTTTTTCTGGTGTGATAACTGCTTTCCAAGCCAATGTATTTCTTAATGTTACCAGAAAGTTGCTAATACCATATGGCAAGGCTCTCTGGATTTTTGCAGGACAACAAACAAATTGTTGCTAGATGCCAGACTGCTCTGGCAGAGCTTTATCACTGATGCCTGCCAGCAGTAGCCTTTAGGGGATAGTAATAATTCGGGGTTGTTTACATTACAGCTTTAAAATGGGGGTTTTCTTGAAGCATGTGTGTGTTTAGGCAGGAAAGTTGGCTAAAAAGCTCTGACAGCATCAAAGACTGAAGGTGCCCACCGTGGCCTGTAAATGTGCTCTTGGCCCCTGTAACTCCTCTGGCCCCAGGGGAGAAGGAGCTGTTGTGTCACAGGAGCTGGGGGGCTTCAGTGGGAGCCACCCTTTGTAGGGCAAGGAGACACCAGGATTTGGATTCTCCAAAGCCTTTTTGCTGCACCTGGAGCAGATTTTCATCAGCTGGCTTTGGGTGAGAGCAAGGTTAAGCTTTCTTGAAAAGCTGTCTTTGAAAAGCTGCTGGTGGAGAACCAGTTCCTCACTGCAGGGCTGGGGCTGAGACAGGGACACTCAGGGGCGAGCCCCTGTGCCTCAACGTGCCCCAGTCCTGGGTGGCATTTGGGTGTCCTGGTGCCTTCAATGTGCCCCAGTCCTGGGTGGCATTTGGGTGTTCCTGGTGCTGGGGCCAGTCCTGGGTGGCATTTGGGTGTCCTGGTGCCTGCCCATGCCCCAGTCCTGGGTGGCATTTGGGTGTCCTGGTGCCTTCAATGTGCCCCAGTCCTGGGTGGCATTTGGGTGTCCCTGGTGCTGGGGCCAGTCCTGGGTGGCATTTGGGTGTCCCTGGTGCCTGCCCGGGCCCCAGTCCTGGGTGGCATTTGGGTGTCCTGGTGCCTTCACCGTGCCCCAGTCCTGGGTGGCATTTGGGTGTCCCTGGTGCCTGCCCATGCCCCAGTCCTGGGTGGCATTTGGGTGTCCCTGGTGCCTGCCCATGCCCCAGTCCTGGGTGGCATTTGGGTGTCCTGGTGCCTGCCCGTGCTGGGGCCATCCTGGCAGCCGGGGGTGCTGCGAGGTGCCCAGAGGTGTGCGGGGAGGGCAGGGGCACTCGGGGTGTGCAGTTTGGAGCTCTGATGCAGTAGATGAGGTGTTTGCCCTCCTCAGCTCATGTATTTAAAGCCACACCTAACTGCATCTTGGATTTGGGGCAGGGCTCTGAGTTTCACGGGGTTTGATGCTTATCCAGAATTTTTCTAGGAGTTGCACAGTATTCGGGTTGCTTGAAAGGGGCTTGTAAAACTTAACAATTTCTGGGGCTGAATGCTGAATTTGCAACATAAACACGAGCAGGATTGGTGGGGTGTTGGGTTTAATGGCACGCGTTTCGTGGATCTCTCTGTGACATGTTCAGCCATAAACCATTCCAACTTGGCATCTCGTATGAGAGCAAAACTCGACATGGCTCTTGCTGGATCTCACTCAGATCTCATTTTGAACTGTGGTCTGGGTCTTTGCTGTCCTGTGAGTTTGTTTTAGTTTAAGTCATCTAAATAAACACATGCAGTGGACCCTGCAGCCAAGAAACCTTGGACCCTGCCACACTTTGGACAGGGAGACCTGATCCAGAACTGGTCTCAAGTGCCCAGAGATCTGGAATTGGGGCCTGCAGGACTGGAAAGGCCTTAAAATCAATGAGATGATAAAACCACTTTTATTTCAGTTGGGCCATCAGAATCCTCTGCATTCACCTGATCAGGCTTTTTTCCTGCAACTTGTGGAAAAAAAATTGAATTATTGTTCTGAAAATTTAGAAGCTGAGATTCTCATGAGATTAAAAGTAGAAGTGGAAGCTAAACCACCCTCCTCCATTCTCAGACCCCAGACATCATCGAGAAGCTGGAGAGGAGCTGCAAGAAGGGACTCTGGGGTCCTGGTCCATGGCCAGTTGGATCTGAGCCAGCAGTGCCCTGGGGGGGACATTCCTGTCCTGGGGCACCAGGCCCAGCATCAGCCAGGGAGGGATTGTCCCACTCTGGGTTGGGGCAGCCTCACCTCCAGTCCTGGGGCAGTTTGGGTGCCACAATATAAGAAAGTCACCTTTTAGCCATATGTGAACATCTCCAGGTAACTTGAGCTTCTCAGCACAGCCATAATTCTTCAAGTGTTTGCTCTGAAATAAAGCAAACGGTCCTTTTATTTAAAAAAAAAAAAAATCTTCATTATATAATTTTTACGATAAGGACTCGCAGTTGCTCTGCTGGGGATGTGAGCGTTGTGTGTCCAGGCTGTGGCTGGTCACCAGGGAGCTGTGTAACACATTCACAGATTTACTGATTCCTCTTTAGGAAATGTCATGTTTCCTTTGGGTATTCCGAGGAAGCCCCAGTTCTCTCTCAGACTGAGCTTTGCACAGTCAAGGTTCACTTGCAGACCAAGCTTGTAAGCTAGACCTCTGAATCTTCTCCTTATCCTGTGGCTGGAAGCTGTCTCTCCCCTCCCAGGGAAGAAAACCATTGTCTTGAAAGCTGTGTGATAATTTAATTTAATCCTTGCTGTGTTCAGGAAGCAAGTGTCACCATAAAACTGCTGACATCCTGTCCCCTGTGTTTCGTGGTGGCTGCAGCTGTGTGTCCTGTTGGAATATTTCAGTTCCCCAAGGTTTAATGTTAATTAAAATTAGTGATGGGGATCCCTGAGGCCTGGTCATGCCTTGCCTTGTCTGGGTGGAGAGGGTGTGCTGCTGAATGCATCTGCTGCTGACAATTATCGGGTTGGATTTAATTGCCTTCCTCAGAGCATCTCATCGCCTAAGTACAATTTTTTTTTGGTCTTGAGCGTCTCTAAGATGAGGGTGGTGTTTCTGCTAAGCACTCCTTAGCAAATACACGAAGTATTTAACTGCCAGAAGGAACAAAGCAGTGCAGCCCTGTCTCTCTCGAGTGGAGGCAGCTGAGATCACGTTCAGGGGACTCCTGCTCTTCAAGGACTGCTTCTCCTTGGCTTGCAGTTTGCTTTTGGAGAGGAGGTGAGAAAACAGGCTATTTTGGCAGTGGGGAATAAAACCTGTGCTCCAACAGTAGCAAAAGAGAGTCTATTTGATATGGCAGTTACAGAACTATTTTTAAGGTCAAAGAAAAGTAGATCTTGCTTAAATACATTTTTGTTCTTGAGATTCTCTTAGATTGTCTTTTGGATACCTGAAGATACGAAGTTTTCCTGAGGGAGGACAAGTCTCAAGCCTTGCATTTGTTGCATGGGGATGGAAGGTGGTCACTCACAGGCTGGAACAAATCTGGATGATCATTTTTTAAGGATGCCACTTGATTTGATGATGGATTTGTCTCTTCTTATTAATAGAACTTGACATGAAGAGAACTAATGCCATCATGCATGTAAGCAATGACCTTTCTTGGTTCTAATTTCCCCCAATTTAAGCTTGCCCCAGGAAAAGTGGTGTCACTACTGGAATGTTGGCTGGATGAGATTGCATTTGTTTGAAATGATAACTTACAAAGTCAGTGTGCATGTTTGTTCAATGTGAATCAATCTGGGACTGACCCAGGACCTGCTATGAGGTCAGCAACTCCAGTCCCATTATCCTGCTCCACTCATCATCCACACCTGGTGTTTTAAACAATTTTTAAAGAAAAAATTTCCTGTAGTGCCACAACTCTCTGTATCACAGAATCACTGAGGTTGGAAAAGCCTCCAAGGCCATCGAATCCAGCCTGTGCCTGATCCCCACCTTGTCCCCAGCCCAGAGCTCTGAGTGCCACCTCCAGCCCTTCCTTGGACACCCCCAGGGATGGGGACTCCAGACCTCCCTGGGCAGCCCCTTCCCATGTTTAGCAAATTCCTCCTGATGTCCAGCCTGAACCTCCCCCAAGGCCTGAGCCTCTGTCCTCTCGTCCTGTCGCTTGTTCCCGGGGGAAGAGCGACCCCCGCCTTGCTACAATGATATATTGAATTTAAGCCTACATGAAATATGCTGCTGCTCTTAGATGGCTTCTACTGAAAGGTCAGGACTGCGTGTGGAGGCTGGAAATGGCTGCTGGAAAAGAGCTCCCAGCAAAGCCCAGCAGAGTCCTTCAGGTGCAGGTTGTGCTTTGTACGGAGGGCTAAAAGCACCTTCCCATCCCTTAACGAGTGTGGCCCCTCCCAGCTCACGTGTGACTGGACCTGGTGGGTGCAGGTGACAGGAGATGCCACAGACCTGCTCAGATATCACATCTGAAACCTGCCTGGGGATTCAGATCTCCTGAAGAGCAGTAGCTGCTTGTTCCAGGAAACCTGCAGTTTTGACTTAAGTTTCCTTCATTTTCTCTTGCTTTAATAAGGTTCATTTAAAAAGCAGTTGATGTTTCTCCTCATTAACAGTGAGCACATGCAGCTCTCTGGGATGCAGTTAGGAATGTCTATCAAGCCAATGTGCATCTTTCCAGCTGAAGCCAACCTGGTTTGCCCTAATTCCAGCCTGGCCACCCTTCTGCACTGTTGGCAGGAGCCGTGGCAGCGATGGAGGGAGCAGGTGAGGAGCCTGTCCTGGTGTGACCTCAGCCTTGCCTGGCTCAGCCCCACAGACACCCCTTTCATCTGTGTCCTCCTGTTCGTGCTGTGACAGAAAGCTCTCCCAGGGCAATGTGAGGAATTTTTGGAATGAGAGGTAGAGGGAAAGAAAAATTTTAAACTGTTCTCTTCCTTCCTTGGTTCCTGCAGCTTGTGTCTGGCACAGACAGGCACAGGGCTCTGCCAAGCCTGGATGTCCTGACCCACGCGTGCAGGACCATGCCCTTTTCCCCTGTTTTTGGGAGGGATGGGGTGTTCCCAGTGTGTGGGGGCAGCGTGGGCAGTGCTGCTTTAAATGGGGCCTCTGGATGGAGATGTGCCCTCCACGGAGCATCTCCTCCGCCTGGTTTTGTGTTACTTCCCCGCCTCGTGAATGCACTTAGATGTCCTGTATACATAATTAACCTCTCTGCTGTGCTGGCAGACACTTTTATTGAACTGCCCATCATGACTCCTAAGTATTTTCCTGGGAGGATTGTGCAGGTTCAGAGGGCAGAGAGCAGGAGGAAACGCGCATGAGGCTGAGTGACTCTTGGCAGTTATGGATGCAGCTTCCCTGATTTACAGCCTGCTGTGGGAGCAGGAATGTGCATTTGGGTCAAGAGGTGTCTCTGTGGTCAGGATGCCTTGTCATAAATCCAGGACGCTGAGGATCAGGCTGCTGCTGTCGGATCTGTCGCGATAGTGCCCATGAAGCGCTGGGGGCTGGCCGGGCGCTCAGGCTCACTGCTGCGCTGAGCAGGTTCTGCCCACCCCGGCACTGGGGGCTCTGGCAGGGCTGTGCTCAGCTCCTCACCCTGCTTTCTGAGCTGCCTTTAAAAGGTGTGTGTGTGTCAAGGGGGAGCGGGGGCAGTGCTAAAGCTGCGACATTAACACAGCTCCTGTGCTGCCTCCTTCCCCTTGGGATTCTCCAGGCTGTGTGGAGCGAGTGTGGAGGAGGCTCCGAGCATTGCTCCTCTGACTTTGAGCTGAGCTGGTGCAAAACTGGGGGGAAGGAACTTCCTGAGAGCCACACATCCCTGGGCATGTGCTGGGTGAACAGCTCTGGGGCTTTCGGGGGTTATCAGTGGCGCTGGGGGCACAGCCCTTGGTCCTCAGCTGGGCACGCTTCAGGAGCAGCTCACGGGGACTGCTGAGCCCCGCTTCCCCTGAAAACCCAAGCCTTCCCCGCTGTCACTGCTGTGACATTCAGGAAACACGGGGCAGGGTTTCTTCTGTGTAATGCACTGGGTGAACATAACAGTGTCAGTGTCTGAGGGAAATGTTCAGCAGCCCTTCGAAAGGATTGCTGAGCTCAGTGCGTGTGCCTCACACCTGGGGGTGGCATGAAATCCAGCACGGTGGGGTGCCAGTGCTTGGGAACCCTCTGTCTGTCTGTCTGTCTGTCTGTCTGTCTGTGGAGGGGGAGAGAAGGATGGGTGCAGAAAGGGTCTATTTTCAGCGGTTTTTCTCGTAAAGGCCTCGGTGTGTGCCCCTCTTGGAAACCTTTTGCTTGAGTGGGAGCTTTCCCTGCTCCAGGTTTCTTAGGAAGTGGGGGCTTGCTTCCCTCGCAGAGGGATGCTCTCCATTGTATGGAGGGCTGGCATCACCTCAGTTTGACTTGGACCCTGGGGGCTGAGCTGGCAGAAAAGTGATAATTAGACAGAGACTCACCCCCCTCTCACTTGGAGAGCCGAGGCTCGCTGTGCCCTGTGCCAAGCCAGCATTCCTGGGTTGTCACAGACGTGTTTGGTGGCGTTTGGGGTTTGTTGTTACTTGCGGCACATCACCAGCCGCTCACCCAGAGAGCTCCTAATTGCAGCAGTGCTTGAGGAGGGGGAGAGTTTTAACCCAACCTTAGCTAACAGCAGCTTAATTTGTGCCCTGATCTTTGCAAACAGAGAAACTTTTCAGTCCCGGGGCTTCTCTCCCCTCTCCGCGGCGTCACCCGAGCTGCTCACGCGAGCTCATTGTCGCTGTAAAAGCCGAGGGAAGTTCGGATTTGCCGGTGCCCACTGCGCCAGATTTGTGAAGCATAAATGAGAAAACCTGCCCTGGCCTCCCTCTCCCATAAAGAGCTGCTCAGGTGGCTCAGCGTGGCAGGCGGCTGGGGGAAGGCGGAGGTGGCTGCTGCACCTGCTGATGCTTTGGCTCGGGCTGGTGGCACAGAGCTGCCGCGAATTCCCCCTGAGCTGCAAGCTGTTCGTGGCAGGAATGCCTCGCTCCGAGCAGCGCTCCTGCTACGACAACAAAGAGCTCTTTGATCCTTTCCATTTGGAGAACTTAAAACGAGAAAGCCAAACTACAATAAGACCAAGTTGGGTCATAAAAAGGAGGGCAGGAGCACCAAAGCACTCCAGAGTGTAATTGTAGAAGCAGCAAATGCTTTGGCACTTAATTCTGCTTTAGTGTCAGTTCAGCGTGTTTCACGTTTAGGACTGGCGAGCCCCTGCCAAATGCTCTGCACAAACAACCTGGGGCTGCTCCTTGGCGAGCCCCGAGCACTCGGAGAGCCCCCGGCCTCAGCTCTGCTGCCCTCGGCCGCGTGCAGGACGGAGCTGGCCCATGGTGCAGAAACCCTCGGGGTGCCCTTTGCTGGAGGGTGAGCCTTGCGTGGGTGCTGCTGCTCTGACCCTGCTTTGTGACAACTCTGGCACCACTCAGGGCCGTGCCCTGGCGCTGGGCAGTGACCCACGGCCACCGGGGCTGCCCCCAGCCCGTGTCCCAGGAGCTGCTCTGCTGGAGCCAGCCCTTGGTGCTGCTCGGGCTGTGCTTTCCCTTTGCTCTGCACGGGCCTGGGCCTTGCCCCACTGCTTTCCCTGGAAGGTGGCATTTAGATCAGGCATCTTATAAGGCATTTATCAGAAATTTGGCTAACAGATACCACATCTTCCCAAAGCTGCTGGGGTGTGTTTAACAAAAAAACGCTCTGAATTATTTCCTTGCAAAGAACTGACCTGCAAGGTGGCACGGCCTCGTTGCACGGCCGGGCAGCAGCCCCTGGCCCAACACCAGGAGTTTGGTGGTGGCTGGTCCCAGGGGCTGCCTCGCAGAGAGCCTCTGCAGGAGCAGGGCTGTGCCCCTGCCGAGCCCTGCTCTGAGCAGGGAGCGTGGCTGGAGCTGCTGCCAGTGGGAGGGTGAGGGCGAAAGGCAGGAGCAGCCAGTGGGGCACACGTGGGGCACATGAAGCCCTTGCTCGTGCCCTGGGATGTGGGGCTGGGTGAGGGACCTCTTGTCGTGTGGCCAGACCATCGCACTGGGCCAGGCAGCCCCCTTGCAGCTCTGGAGCTTTCAAGAACTTCTTCATTGTAAAGAACCCGTTGAAAACATAAAGCTCCATGTTCTGGAGGGCGAGTGCTCTGCAGGGTGCATCCCTGCCAGGGCAGTGTGTGTGAAATGGGGCTGGGCAGCAGCTCCCAGCTGATGTTGGTGATGGAGGGTGCAGCCCTGGGTCGTTTGAGCTCCTGGGGAAGGGTGAGCCCATGGCTGGAGCAGGGAGTGATGCTCGGCCAAAGCTGTCTCCCTTTTCTCTTTCACCCCCCTCTCTTCGGAGGAGTGACAGACCCAAGGAGGGATTTGCTATGGCTTAAAATAGGGAACTGGTTAAATTTTAAGTGTTGGGCACCTGACAGTTAAAAATTACTGAAAACCCTTACAAATTGATTTTTCCCCTAATAGATTGCTGTGGGTACAGCTCTTCATGGTGTAGGTAACGCGTGTGAATGATTTATCCTGTTGGGGGTTATCAGGGAAGCTGTAAAATCATCTCGTCAGTATTTGAAAATCATTTGTGTGTCTGTGACGTGTCTTAGCACATACAGGAATGCTCTGTTTGGGGAAGTGAGGTCCTTATCCTGATTTATCTCTAGGTACTTGTAAATGTTGCTGTAATTTCATGTTATCAAACCATTTAGCTCTTCCTCTTCCAGAACAAAGTTATTTTATCTCATGCACCTTGTTTACTTCAAATTAGCCCTGAGGTTGGCCTGAAGTTGCACCTTGTTATTCCTCCACCTCCTGTCTCCGTCTTAGGCTCTGTCGGCAAATTTGAAGGTATAAGTAAATACTTTTTTGTTATTAATAGAATAAGTTCCCCCTCCTACACACATGTTTTCTTTTCATTCCAGTCTTCATTTTCCGTGAAAAACTGACATTGCAGTACAAGCGGAAACCTCCCAAATTGCATGAAAAAGCCTTTATTCTCCTAGCAACAAGGTCAGGGCTCAAATCCAGTCCCTTTCCACGAGCATAGGGGGAACAACCCTTCCAATTACCTGCTCCCCCTGCGGTATGGATCCGGTCGGTTCACAGGCACCTGGGTTTGGGTGGATTTGAATCTCAGCCATGGTATTGTTTAAAAATTCTCCACTCACTGGGGAAGGGTTTGTAGTGGGCTGAGCCCTGAGAAACCTGGAGCTGGTTTTATGGCTTCCCATTGAAATCTGGTGGAACCCCGTGGTGTTGACTGATTTCCCCCTTTGCCACTCATGTGGCTTTGATCAAACCCAGGACTTGGAGAATGACACCCCCAGGAACTGGAACCACTGAGCTTTGCCCAGTTCTGCTGTTCATTAAAGCCTTTGTGAGCTTCCAGTTGTGGATGGTAAAATGTAGACCTTTGTGCCTACCCAGGATGGAGACTGCTGGTGCTGTGGCAGAGCCCCTGCCACAGCAGAGTTGTTGCAAAAGGTGCCAGGATTTCCTTTGCCCTCTTAATGAGACCTTCCCTGGTGCCAGGGAAGGAGGCAGGAGGGAGCAGCGCTGACTTAGGGCAAACTTCACCTTCTGTCCCATGGATGGAACTGAAGCTCTGCCAAAGGCATTAGGTCCTGGAGGAGCAGGTGCTGCTGGGGCTGGTGATGACAAGCTGTCCTGGCTTTCCTCTGTTGCTGCCCTGTGCCTCCAGCCCGGGTCCCCGTGCCTGATGGTTCCCCTCCCACGGGTATTTGGGCTCAGGGGTGCAGGGAAGCCAGTGCAGCACGGTCCGGGGGGTTTCCCTCCTGTTCCATGGTCCCCTGCCCTGCCCACAAGCCGCAGCAAACTCCAGTGACTGTGCAGCAGCAGGGATGGCTCCCCTGGAAGGGCAGGCTGAGCTCTCCTTGGGGAAGGGATGGGGACCGTGCAGGGCTCGGCTCCCTGCCCCAGCGTTGTGCCCAGAGGAGCCCCCGAGCAGAGCCAGGGCAGAGCAGAGCCAGGGTTCACGCTGCTGCGGCTTTCCTGTCCCCCCTGGGACGTGATGGCTGACATGGCTAAAGATTGAGAGGGTCTGACAGTGTTTACTTTGGGTGGGGAGAGTTTAACAGCAGCACCCGTAGGCCTGCAGTTCCAAAAAAAGTCATTTGATTTCACTGGGAAGCTGAACTGGGCTGTGATGGAAATCCTTCCTTTGGCTTTGCTGAGCACTAAATGCAGTCCTGTGTGATGGTTCACATCTCCTTATCCTGGATCTACTCCTTAACATCTTCTGATGCATAAATCAAAGTGCTGGTGCACATGACACGTGACATTCTAGGTGCAGCACCAGTAACTCAGCAGTTAAAGGGGAAATCGTGTTAGGGCAGAAGGTTATGGGTGAGAAGAATTTCCTCTGTGCTGAAGGACTTGAAGATGCTGTTGTGTGATGCTGTCACTCCCTCCAGTGCTGTATGTGCTGTGTGAGAGTCCTGAATGCAGAGCTGTGTGTTCTGTCGTGCTCACAGCCCGGTTCTGGGTGTGATAGTCTTGATCTCCAGGCTGAGCTGAGCCCAGTTTGCCAAAATCTCAAGCCAGAGGCTCCAGGGGGAAAGGAGTCCCATGGGGGTGGGCATTGAGGTGTGGGGTGGTTGGGGAGCAGCAGTCAGGGTCAGACACCTTCAGCTCGGTGCTAATCCTGGCTCCCTCTGCGAGGAGGAAAATACTCCAGGGATGTGGCTTTCTCAGCCAGCCCCGGGAGCTCTGGGTGGCTGCTTCCAGTTGGACGTGGAGGGACTGTGGAAGAGGAAGGGCCATGCCCCCTGTGCCACCAGAAATGAACCCCTCTTTCAAACAAAAACCTCCCCCAGGAGAGCAGAGCTGTAAAACCAGGCACTGGCCCGGCCCCTCTCCGTCAGTGGCACTGGGGTGGCTGAGAACTCACTGCCATGGATTGCCCAGGCACAGTGGCATCAGGGGGATGCCATCCCACCTGGGAACCATTCCAGGGTGGGAACAGCCCCTTCCCCTGCTGGTGTTGCTCAGGGCTGGGGGTCAGAGCCAAGCCTGGGGTGTGCAGCACCTCTCCACAATAACCTCTGGCTTCAGGGCTCTCCAGGGTCCCAGGGACTGCGTGGGGCCTCAGGGGCTCCAGCACCCCTCTGGCTCCCCTGGAGCCCCACGTGTGCTCCATCTGCCAGGGGCTGCGCTGCCATGAGGTGGGGCAGGGTTTTCAAACTGCTCTGGGGGCTTGGACTGAGACTTGGAATGATTTTAGTGGGATTTGGGTAGTTGTGGGTGCAAGCCCATAAGGTATTTCAGAAATCATCAGAAGTGAGGGGCAGAAGGGGAAACGCTGTTGTTTGGGCCATGTGAGATTCTGGGGTTTGGGTTTTTCTAAGTATGATGTTTCCCTGGCACGAGTTCAATTCATCCTCTTTCCCTAATGGAAAAAAGCAAAGCTGGGTGTCTTGCTTTGCTTGCAGTTGAAGGCACTGGACTGGATAAACTTAACTGCTGTCTTTGAAAAATTTTTCTCCCCTTGGATAAGAGCATTTTAAAAAAAGAAATTATGACCTCACACTTCCACGCCTTAAGAAAAGAATAATTTTTATTTCAGCTGATGCTTGTTATGGCTCTTATTAACAATGTTTAAACCAAAAAAGCAGTCCAGATGTGATGATATTATTTATGCCAAATTGGGTTTTGGTCACTGAGCTTGCATTTGGATAATTTATTTTTTCTTTTCTTTTGTTTTTTCCCTTTTTCAGCCTGATGGCACCAGTAAGGAGTGTGTCTTCATTGAAAAAGTCCTAGAAAACAACTACACGGCACTGATGTCTGCGAAATATTCGGGCTGGTACGTTGGATTCACCAAAAAAGGGAGGCCACGGAAAGGGCCCAAGACCCGGGAAAACCAGCAAGATGTACATTTTATGAAGAGATACCCAAAGGGGCAAATGGAGATACAGAAACCTTTCAAGTACACAACAGTCACCAAGAGGACTAAGAGAATACGACCCACCAACCCCAGCTAAAAACAGACAAAAACGGTGTCACAATAAGAAACCACAAAAAGGAAAAAAAAAAAAAAACAAAAAAACTGCACCAGAGGAATATT
This sequence comes from Falcunculus frontatus, assembly GCA_013398115.1. Taxonomy (NCBI): domain Eukaryota; kingdom Metazoa; phylum Chordata; class Aves; order Passeriformes; genus Falcunculus; species Falcunculus frontatus. Next base: position 57,913 of record VZRV01003118.1, on the reverse strand, counting down.
TTTACATTAAAAATAAGGAAGAAGCTCTATTTTTGTACATTGTGTTTAAAAAAAATAAAAATAAAAAAAATTAATAAAAGACTAGATGGCAAACGCTGGGGAAAGCTGTTCGGGATTTATTGTGACTTGAAAAATGAAATGAACTGCTCTATTTAAATTGACTTCTTGCTGTTGATGACACACAGGTGCTTATTTTGCTTTTTTTTGGAAAGGACAACTTTTCAAGCATATCCCCAGAGGGAAAAAAAAAAAAAAAAAAAAAAAATAATTAAAAAAAAAAAAAAAAAAAAANAAAAAAAGAATTATTAAAATAAATAAATAAAACCAAAGAAAACCAAAGTTCTTTCCCAAAGTTACTGAGACCCTGCCCCGCCAAGTGCCGGTTTGCAGTAATCTATTTATTGCCTGCTGCCCTCCGGCCAGGACAGGCGGTGGGAGCTGCAGGGAGTGAGGCCCGTGGAGCTCTCGGCGCATCGATCCTCTGTAACCTTCCTGACGACATAGGGAGTCACGGCTCCGTGATCCTGCATCCTGCTCACTTCTGGAGAATGCTGCTAACTACATTCAAGTGACTACAAGATGACCTAGTACACCAATGATAAGGGAATATTTTAAAACCAGCTATATTATATATATTATATATATATAAGCTATTTATTTCACCTCTCTGTATATTGCAGTTCCATGAACCAAGTATTACTGCCTCAACAATTAAAAAAATTATTTAAAACATACGTACATATTTTTGCTGTTCACACTTCTTTCCCCTCCCTGAGTAGTGGTTTTTTAATGCAAATTTATCCTTTGTGCAAGGCCAGCAGGAAATGTTCAGGGCAGTTTCCCCACTATAAACTTCATTGCTGATTCTGTAGTTCCTTCTATCCCTTAATACCATCCTCCTCTTCCTCCCTGGTTGCTCCCACAAGGAGGATTCTCAGTGGGGTGATGGTGGGCTGAGTGTGAGGGAATCCACACTGCTGTTTTTCAAGAGCAGCACATTTGATACTTTTCAGTCCATGGAATATTTCCTAAAGCTGAGGCCAAGCAGAAAGTGAACTGGAAAACGAGTATCTGACTGCATTAACATGTGCTTGTGTGTGGCTTGTGTTTCCTTCGTTGGAGGTTTTAGAGGGGCTCTTGCTTTCAGCTGTTTAATGCAATATTGTGCCTTTTAAACCTGCCCTCAGCCGCACAAATCCTTCTGCCCTGTCCTGCGTGGTTCACCCAGCCCATCCAGGGACTTGCTTCCCTGGGCAGTCCAGCCGCCTTTCCTCCCAGGAATTCTGCACGGGATATGGGAGATGGAAAGTGCCCCACGAACAGAAAGTGGGGCAAAGAAGCAGGATGAAATAACTGACCTCAGATTTCAGCTGGAATGGCAACGGAGCCCAAATGGAGTTTTAAGGAGAAGCTCACTTGGCTTTTAGTTCTGTGTGCAGACAGGGCTGCACTCCCTGCTTACAGCCAGGGCTGGAAATGCTCAAAGCCACTAAGAAAGCTTTTTCTTGTTAATCAGGAGAACGACTCTCCCCAGAACAAGCTTTCCCAAGATAACTTTGAGAGCCGCAGCCAAATCCTGCAGATCAAAGCTGTTTGGGAGATGGTGCAGATAAGCGTGCAAGCTTGAGGATGCTTATCTGAACCAATCTCCAAACCTTGCAAGCCTGGAGAAAAATGAGTGGTGCTAAGCAGGGTCACTCCACGCTGCTCCAGGAGAAGCTGGGCAGCTGCACAGGTGACTCCTCGCCCCAGCTAAGCACAGGAGGTCACTCAACAGCCCCTGTCCCAGTGGATTACTGGGAGCTGCTCTCCTGGTGCACCTGGAGACAGGCACAGAAGCAGGACCCAGTGGTGGAATTGGTTGGTGGGGGCTGGAAGGCTTTGCCAGCTTTGTCTTCAGATTGATTCATGTGGGAAGGATTTGGGGAAAGTTCAGAGGAATGCTGGGGTGGGGGATTGGGAGCAGCTGGAGATTTGCTATGTTAGTACCTCCAAGAGGAGACACCCAGTTGATTTCCAGAGTGAGAAATGTTTTATGGGTGCCTTTTTTCTCCTTGAAATATTGCCATGGCCCATGGCCCTGATGGTTTCACTGTTAGAACGACAAGGCTTGTTTGCCATTGAAGAAATCTGAAGGGATGGGAGCAGGAAAGGCTGGAGAAGTCTGGGCAGAAGGGATCTCCTCTGAGGATGGGAGCAACCAGGGAGGATCTGGTCCCTGTCACACAGTGCCCACTGAGTTTGGAGACTGGCACATGGGAGTGAGGGGCTGTGCAGTTGGGAGGTGGGGCCTCTGTCTCTCACGTCATTGCTTTAAGAGTATTTCCTGGACAGCAGTGGGACAGGTTCCTCAGGCTGTGAAAAGTCCGTGTGGTGAGGAGATGTGATGCTCACCTGGATTAGGTGACGCTGGAGGGATTTGTTGGCTGATGGTGCACATCAAGTGTTTGTATTTGAACATCTGCTTTCAGGCTTTATTAACAACAAAATCAGGGGCAAAGATGGGAAGAATTCACACCAGCTCCCCTTCAGAGGACCTTCACCGTTGGACAGAAGGGTGCTCTGGGTAGGAGACGTTCAAGGAATGAACAGAAATAGGGGAAATCCATCCCGTGCCCTGTGCTTGGGGCTGGCACCGGGTGCTCCTGCCCTGGGCAGTGCTTGGGGGTCAGGCCAGGGGCTGGTTGTCGGTGGCTGTCAACAGCCCTACTGGACAGGTCCCTCTCTGACCTCCAGGGCAGAGAAGTAAGTGGTCTGTGGTGTTTAACCTCAGTTTGTCCTCTCAGAAAGTCTTCGGTCGCCCTGAATAGGAGCTGAGATTTCCCTTGTAGGCTATTACATCTGATTTACTTTATAGTTGAGGATTGTTAATGAGGATTTAATTGCCGTTGTGAGATTCTCCTCAAGAGTGAGGGACGTAACGTGAGTGATGCCATTCATGTGTGTGGAGCTCTGAGCGGGCACACTTTAACCAGTGCTGTGCTTAACTGGGTTTAATAAAAGCGTGTTGGAGTCACTGCCTCAGGAGCACTGCTGGGTTTGTCCCATTGTTTCCACAGCTGAGATCAGAGAGAGGCACTGTCTGATAACACTGTGATGGCTTTGATGGGTGCAGGAGCCACTGAGCCCAGGAGGGAAACTTGGCGGGTCCAAGGAAGTTTTTTGGGCGTGTTGCACAAACCAGAGCTGTTTGGTGAGACCATGTGAGTGGGGCATCTCCCGTGCTGTCCCTGTGAGGGTGAAGGGGCAGTGGTCACAGCTCAGCTAGGCTCAGTGTCTGGTCCAAGCAGGGCAAACCCTCCACCACGGTGGTGTTGTGCCCTGCCTGGGGCTCACCACTGGCCAAGAGGACCAAGAGTGTCCTGGCCCCTGTGTAAGGTGTCTTCCAGCCCCCTGCCATCCTGCCCTGGCCCACAGAGGTGCAAGAGGGTGGGAGCAGGTGACTAAGGTCACATCCCTGCAGCTGGAACCCCAGAGCTGGTGTGGTCTTTCCTGCTCAACAGCAGAGATGTTTTGTTCTGTGTTGGTGCAAACGCAGGTGCCGTGGCAGGCTCTGACCTGGAGCACCCTGAAGGAGCCTGAGCTGCCCCTCTCGGCCAATAGCTGCCTTTTGGCAGCGCTCCCTGCACAGCCCCGAGCTCAGTCACGCTCATCCAGTGAGGGAAAAGGGTCACACAAAGCAGCCATGTCCCCCAGGAAAACAGCTTTTCTCTGCTGTCCACTCTCGAGGTGTTGAACATCGAGGGCTGTGTCTGCTGCAGGCAGAGCAGGTATATTCCTATGCATAATTCCCTGGTGCTGGGCCAAAGGGTGGAAGTTTATACTTAAGATTCACAACAGCTGTTTAAAGTGCCTATGTCTCGTGCCAGCCATACCACCTGAATGGCCAAGGGATATATATAAAACTTCAATTATTTTTTGAATGTTTGTTGTTATTCATTTGGAGACAGATGAGAGGAGATTCCTCACAAATGATGTAACCTTTGTAGACTGTTATTTCCAACAGTGTGAGCTGAAAAATTAGGGAGGAAAAACCAGGTCAAACTGAAACTTTTCTTTTTTTTCTTTTTAAGTGAGACAAAGTACTGAGTGGAGTGATTTGGGTTTACCAGAGACGTTTAATTCACCCTATTAAGGATTTCTTTACTTTCTTTAAATATGTGTGATTTCATAGGGAAAAAAAAAGAGAAATAGAATCTTCACTTTGAAAGTAGAAAACAATTATGTGTAAAAAAGTCTCCCAAGTGCTTTTTGGGTTCCAGAGTCCTTCCTGTGTCACAGAGGGACCGTCCCATCTGCTCACCATTGAGACAGTGCCAGTGTGGGGTGTGGCAGGGCTGTATGGCCGTGTGTTGTGTGGAGCTGGAGAGGAGAACTGTCCTGCCTCTTCAGAGGGTGACCCAGACCTCGTCCAGCCCTTGCTGCCTTTCACATCAGCCAGCCAGACAACTAAGCACGAGTGGTCCCATTCCAGAGGTGGAGAAGTTGGGATTACTTGTCTGCTCTTGAACATGACAAGTTTTGCCCTCCATGTTCAGCAGCCTGCCTATTTGTCCATTGAAACTGATTTGAGCCCTCACTGAAACATCAATCCTATGCAGTCTGCTGTTTCTTTGGCAAAAGCTGCCTCTCTCCACTCACTGAGGCTCTGGATGGAACCTTTTCTGGAGCCCCCTGATGGGTGCAGAGCCCAAACCTTCTCCCTGTCCTACCCATTCCTGCTGCCCTCCTTCTGCCCCCTGCTTTTATCAGAGGCTGAATCCTGGCTGATGGGGACAAAGCTCAGGACACTGCTTCCTTTCTCCTGTGGCATTTTGAGCTCGCAGTGCCTGTGTTAAGGTGCCAGCCCGAGGAGATCCACGCTATGAGCATCCTCCACAGAGTCCCTGTCCCTCAGCGAGGTCTGGCACATAATGGGGGCTCCGTGGCCATCAGGACCTGTGAATTTAGTGGTTACTGACACAGACAAGCCAAGCTGTGAGCTCTGGGCTGGTGGTGACCAGTCCCTGACTGTGTTTGTTGTGGGTGGGACTCGTTTCTACTCAGAAAATTAGGAAAGTTTAGTCCAACCAGTGCAGCATGAAGGTGGCTGACACCTGCCTGGGCAAGGGCTAATTCCCAGTTTTGGAGCAGACTAAAGGGTAACTGTCTGCACATCCCAGTGGCTGCCAGGCTGGAGGACCCGTGGCTGAGCCACAGGAAGCACAACTGAGTTATGCTGGGCTTGGAAAACAACTGGTTGAGTTTCCCAAGCCACATCAAACCCATCTAAAGAGAGATGAATTGGTCTGCTCAGGCCTAAAGGATAGAAAACACTGCCTTTGTTTTGAAAAAAACAACCGCAGCGGCCAGGAATAACAGAAGATGTAACCGCAGCAAAGCCTCTGATGGGAGTTCCCTCCTCAGCTAAGCAGCGCAGGCATCCCGAGGTTCGCGGTGTGTTTTCAGGGATGGCCTGGATGCAGGACAGCACGACCCAGCTGGGGGAAGCGCTGCAGGTGATGCTGACATTCCCCTTCCCAGCTGAGGGCTTGTTCCTCCCTTGGGATGTGTTTTCAGCTGCTTGTGCAATCCTGGTCTTGGAAGGGCCGTTTCTTTTTCTGCCGAAGAGGAAATTCTGAACCTGCTTATGCCCCGAGTGAATGCAAGGAGCTGTGGCAACCATGGGAGAAATCTGTAATCGGGAAAGTTCACCCCAAAACTTTGAAGCTTGGAGATCCAGAGACTTGTGCCCATTTTGGGGTACACCACTATCACTAGCCAGGAGAGAGGTGCCACCAGCAGCTGTGGCACGGGTGGAGCAGTGAGGGTGCAGGGAAAGGCTGGCCCAGAGTGTTGTGAGGCTGTGCAGAGTCAGCTGGGAGCAAACCTGGCGTGGCCAGTTTGGAGCTGGCTGGGGGCAGAGCCCACCATGGCCAGCTGGGAGGTGACCATGGCACGGGCCTGGAGCTGCTGCTGGCCAGGGGGATTTGTGTGCCAGGCCAGAGGGAGCCGGAGGAACCGGGGAAGGCGATGGTGTGCGAGGGATGGGCCATGGCCCAGCCAGCAGGGCCCGAGTTCCTGGGAGGTAGCACATGTTACTTTGATCAGATGATCGGATTTGCATGAATCAGAATGTAAAAATCTTGGCTGGGGTTTACAAAGGAGTCTAGAGAAATGAGCTGCCTCTTTATCTATGTATCTGACACGAGCACAGAGTGAAAACCCTTCCACTCCTTCGTGGGACCATTTTCCAAGGAGAGACGGCTATGGGGAGCTTAGATGTTGTTTACAGCCATGGCAGGCTTTCGGGCTGTGATCATCTCTGCTCCAGAGCTTTCAAAAGGATAAAATGAGCCTCCTATTATAAGGACTGAAAATAATCCTAAATGAATAACAAACATGCAGCTTTCACAGGCACACATTTCTGAGCCATTGGAAATGTTGGCACATGCAAACAAACAAAAACACATGTCCCAGGCCTCTGGTTTTCATAGATTTCTGCATGCCATGACATTTGGGGGGGTGGCATTGCCAAGAGCTAACAAAGCAGATTCCCAGGCTTGACTTGCAGAGCTGGCTCGGTGACACAGGGACGAAGAGGGGAGGCCTTTGGGCTGCGGACAGGCTCTGGGGACCACAGCCCCACAGGACAGCCTGCAAGGGGTGCCTGCCCTTGGGGGAACAGGGCAATGGGGAGGGCTGATCCCTGTGGGGCAAGGTGGGCAGCGGGGAGGCTCCAGAGCAAGGTGGGCAATGGGGAGGCTCTCTAGAAGCAACCTGAGACCAGGGATCTGCACTCAACTGCCCTGGAAGGCAAAGAGGTGATGGAGAGCGATTGCTTGGAAACCCAGAGCTGACAGCAGTGCCTAAAGCACTCTCTGGAGAGAAAGTCTGGGTGAGTTGCCTGTGTGTGACTCCATCTGATCCTAAAGCTGCCATGACATTGGCAATCACCATCAGGGCCAGCACCAGCCTCTGGGGACCCCAAGGGTGAGGGACAGGGACCCTGCATCTGCCCAGAGCTGGCAGAGAGCTGGGCTTGTGCGGGCTGTGCCCTGCAGAGCAGCCGGGTGCTCACACAGCTCCATCCGTCTGCCTGCCTGCCCGTCTGGATTCCTTGGGAAAGGTAAAACACCGTTTCCTGCAGGGTCAGATATTTTGGAGGGGGAAGAAAGCAATTTGTGGCTGTGTTGTCTGCCTGATCAAAAGTGTTACCGGACTGAGCTACACAATGTGCACTCTTTAAACCGGTCCCAATTAGCCCCTCTTGCTAATGCTGCATTTCATTCCTGGGAGACTGCACTGGGAGAGCTGTTATGACTTTGTGATTGTGCACATACCTTTATGTGCTTTCATTCTTAATCCCCTTTTTGCAGAAGCCAAAAGGTCTTCCAGCCAAAAAGGAAATCAAAACCTTTTGTTGGCTGCTTCATAAGAATTAAGGGTGGGATGAAGGTTGTAGCAGGATCTTAATTAGCCATTGTAAATAACGAGAGCGGCAGTGCCTGCAACCATATACCACCTTGGGTTGAGATATTGTCAGACCACACAAAGCTAGGTGAATGGGCAGCACAATGGCAGATAAAATTCACCCCTGATAACTGCAAGGCAAGGCACGGTGAGGAATAATTCGAGCTGTGCCTGCACTCTGTCGGGTTCCACGTTAATTGTAATCATTTACACTCACAAAACGAGCACAATCACAGCCACTCTGGGGTCCTTTTTCCTCTTTGCTGTTGTGAGAGTAAAACAAAATCTGAGGATGGTTAAAGAGAGGGATGTAAAATATTCCCTAATTCCTGTCTGCTCACAGCGTAGATCCGGAGGGGACCCTTGCTAACACGCCGAGCTTCTCTCTGGATATCTGATCTCAAAAGGGGATATAGTGGAAATAATAAGTGTTCAGAGGCTGACAATGAAAATACTTAGAGGCCTGGTGAGGGAATGCTTTATGTAGGTATTGAAAGGACTGTGCCTGCTTCATTTAGAGACAGGAAAGTAATGAATAGTCTAGACTGCAGAGAAAGTAAATTGGGATCTCCCACTCACCTGCTCTCCCAACACAGAGAAATTCAATGAAAGGCAGCAAACGTCAAAACTGCTGAAAGAGAGCGGTTCTTGACTTGGGGAAAATTAACATGTAGCATGGAAACTAAGCTTTGGGCTCAGACAGTGGGAGCCTGGAGCCCAGCCTCGGAGGGGCAGGGCAGCACAGCCCCTTGCAGGCTGGTGCTTCACCCATCCTGCCCAGTGGAAACCACTGGGGTTCAGCTTTGTTTCATCCATGTTAAATAGCTCTGGACAAAGAATGAAATAACTCCACATGTACTCTGAGTCCCTGCCCTGTCCAGTGTCTCAGAGGGCTGCTGTTCTCACACTCCTGTGCTGGCTGAAGGAGCAGCAAAGACGCTCCGTGATGGCCTCATAGGACCCTCGTGGGGTCCATCCTTGGTCTTTTATGTTTCCACCCCCACAAGAAGCTCCACAGGCACCTCTTTCCAAGGAGACCCTTGCCCATGTGGCACCCCTGGTTGCAAACCCTACCTTGCCTTTCCTCCAAGTGCTTTTTGGGTTCCAGAGTCCTTCCTGTGTCACAGAGGGACCATCCCATCTGCTCACCATTGAGACAGTGCCAGTGTGGGGTGTGGCAGGGCTGTATGGCCGTGTGTTGTGTGGAGCTGGAGAGGAGAACTGTCCTGCCTCTTCAGAGGGTGACCCAGACCTCGTCCAGCCCTTGCTGCCTTTCACATCAGCCAGCCAGACAACTAAGCACGAGTGGTCCCATTCCAGAGGTGGAGAAGTTGGGATTACTTGTCTGCTCTTGAACATGACAAGTTTTGCCCTCCATGTTCAGCAGCCTGATCCTACAAGCTCCTCGCATACATTCGGGCTGAGATCTTTCAGCACCCGGGGAATTTGGGTGTTCAAGTCCCATCCATGTGGCACCTCACAGCCAGCTTTCTCCCGTGATTCCAGGAGGAGATCCGTGCACACGGCAGGCCCGTTGCTCCGGGAATCCAAACGGCTGCACGGCATGGTTTGCTGGGAAGCACCGCAGGCAGCTGCTGGGTGGGAGGCGAGTCTGGCTCCGAGAGCTCTGGGGCCCTGTGGTGGCTGGGTGTCCTCTCTGGGAGCAGGAGCAGGAACAGGAGCAGGAACAGGAGCAGGAGCAGGAGCAGGAGCAGGAGCAGGA
>VZRV01003118.1:0-47627 GCA_013398115.1 Falcunculus frontatus | reverse complement strand
CAGGAGCAGGAGCAGCAGCAGGAGCAGGGCTGGGCAGCCCAGCTGTGGGCCCAGCTGCGGGTGCTGCGGGCAGACGCTGCTGTGGGTGGTCTGAACGCGGCCCAAGGTGCCCTAATCTACGATCTGCTGCAGCCGCCAGGTGATTCAGGGCTGGATGTTTGCTTCGTACCTCTGCAAGGTGTGAGCCCAGACCTTGGCCTGCTCTGAGAGAAGGCAATGCAGGCAGACCCTCACCCTTTCCAGGCGGCTCCTCCAAACCCAGGGTGGAGCTCGGGTGGTGGGACCTCCTGCCACCAGCTCAGCCTCAAGGCTGGCAAAGCCCTTCTCTCTCCCAGGGCATCACTCTCCAAATGCTTGGAGCAAGCCAGATACCACAGACAGTTGCCAGCAGCCTCAGGAGGCAGGGATCACCTGCAGGAAGTGACTGGCTTGGCAAATAAACCCAAACCCTGCCCTTGGGTGGAATTCGTGACATGTAAATTTATAGGTGACTTCTGTGTAGCGAGGGAGCAGTGATGGAGTGAATACCTTACGGTTGTGCTCCATTAAACACCTTTCCACCCGAGCCAAGAGGTTCCTGCACCACAACAGCAATCAGAGCCTCTCCTGGCAGCTTCACAGCTGCAGGGAAAAAGGGCCACGCTGTCCCTGGGACACAGACAAACAGCTCCAGGGTGGGTTTGGCAGTGAGCAGAGGGGAGCGGTGACACCTGAAGCAGCCCTGCTGGTGGGGTCTGTCCTCCTCAAAGAGGTCAGAAAATCATTGCTCCAGGAGAAATTACCCCAAGTCCTTGAAAATGGCAGAAAAAAATGGATCAAAGGAGTGCACAGAGATGAAAGATCAGCAAAAGTCATTTGGTTTGCAGCGAAGTGGTGGTGGGTGCAGGTGAAAATGTGACTGTGGCTGGAGGTTAGAGACTCAGGGGAGGGCTGTGCCTCTGTCTGCTGGCAAATATCCGAACTGGAGCATTTTGTTCCATTATCTGCTCCTGGAGGTGTATTATCAGCTTCACATCTGTCAGGCAACTTCTCTGCTGTTTGAAAGGTGTTGCTGGTTCCAGACCAGAAGTGCCTCTTCCTGGAGGGCCCAGGGACACCTGCTAGAGGTGTTGGATGTGCTGGGATGATGGAGGGGGAAATGTGAGCACCCACCTGCACGGGGAGGGTGCAGGGCCCGCAGCAGGGTCCCTTGCCCTGCTGTGTTTCAAACACATGCACTCGGTGTCCTGCAGTGATATAGGGGTAAATTGAGTCAATTATGTCCCACCATCTCTGTTGAAAGTGGTACTTAATCCTTTCCTTTAAACCTTTTATCTGACATTAAATGGTCATTAGTTGAAAAGAAAAAAGTTAAGCTGACTCACTTTCCAGCTGGAAAAACCTTTATAACTGCAGTAAAAATGCACTGAGGGCATGTACTGATAACATTGTTTTAGGGAACAAACAAAAACCACCACCAGTTTTGTATTCATTATTTTTCTGGGTAAATGAATTAAACAAACAGGATCACTGGTTTGTAACTTGTGGGCACGTTACTGTGCTTACTATTAGACCTTCCTGGAAATTTCCCGAGTTAGAAGAAACATTTAAATTATAACCAGCTACAAATTTCTGGTGGGAATCTTTCCCAGTCATAAATAATAAGGAAGTCTTAAGGCTGATGAGGAGGAATTCAGATTCATCTCCCCAGTGTTTTCAGTCAAACCCAGGAACCCAAGACCCTGCTGCTCTTGGAGTGGGGAGGGATGCTGGTGGGGATGCAGGGATGTTGCTCAGGCTGTGGGTGCAGTGGTGAAAGCAGCAGACCTCACTCACCTGCCTGTCACCTGCTCCATGCACTCGTTAGCTCTTTGCATCACTAAGGAACGAGTCTCTGCTCCTGGCTGGGCACCTACACCCAACACCCACACCCAACACCTACACCAACACCCACACCTACACTGTACCACCCTGGAAGAGCTCAGGTTTTCTCCCAGGGCTTCTCTGGCTGCAATGTGTCACAGAATCACAGACTGGTTCAGGTCAGAAGGCACATTAAAGCTCACCCACTCCCACCCCCTGCCATGGCAGGGACTCCTTCCACTGTCCCAGGCTGCTCCAAGCCCCAGTGTCCAACCTGGCCTTGGGCACTGCCAGGGATCCAGGGGCAGCCACAGCTTCTCTGGGCACCCTGTGCCAGGGCCTCCCCCCCCTCCCAGGGAGGAATTTCCTCCCTATATCCAGTCTAACCCTGCTCTGTGGCAGTGGGAAGCCATTCAAAGGAATGGGGAGGGAGCCAGACTTGGTGGGAGCTGCAGGGAGAGTCAGCAGCCCTTTCTGCTCGGGGCCCCGGGGAAGCTCCCACCCCACCATGCACCAGTGACCACTGGCCTGGGGCACACAGGGACACCCTCACCTGTGCCTGGTCCAGGCACCACCTCAGGGGACACCTTCTCCAAGGCCGTGCTGAACCTGGGGTTGGACTGGGATGATTAAACAAGGACTAAACATTAAATCAGGAATCAGCTAGGGGTCTGGTGAAATATGACTGGGAATTTTGTCGTTTGTGCTTTGAAAAGTACAGTTAAAGGAAAAGGATTCAGTTTTGCATTTTTAAACTAGTTTTTTTACTTGGAAAGTTCTTTGTCTTTTTCCAGCCTAGAAACAAAGTCTAGAAATACTGAAATGTGAAAAGAATGCATTTCAGGTCCCAGGTTTTCTGCTTTTGACAAAAATACAGGCTTCCTTCAATACAAAATTTTTGCTTATCTGTAAATGTGTGGAGATTCCCAGTCAGTTCTGACATGGATTATTCAGTTCTTAAGTTTTGAATTGGCGATGTTGAACTTTCCCGTGGTTAACAGAGCAGTGCCAGGCCCTCTCCTCCTGCCCCCAGCCCTGGGTCACTCATGGCAGGGCTGTGTTGGCATGGCCAGTCCAGCTCTTGCCATCCAAGTGTTTCTGAGCAGTTTGTATCCGAAGCCCCAGAGCAAGGTGTGCTGTGACTCCTTCCCAGGATCCGCACACTCGGTGCAGAAGCAATCCTGCTGCTTGTTTAATTTATTGCTAAATTATAGATTGTGTGGTCCGTGAGCCACCGCATTGGTGCTGCTGGGAGGGACAAAGTTCCTGCAGTGAAAACCCTCCCGTGGCTGTGGGAGCTCAGCCATGCCCCACGAGGTCCTGCTGGTTTCGGGGAAGGTTTGTCACCAGGTAAGCGAAGGGGAAGTGACTCCAACCTTTAGGCCTGGGTCTGTTTTTACTTGTGGACACTTTATTAAAAGCCACACGACCCAGCTGTGGCTGCCCCATTAGTGCAGGGCTCTATTTGCCCTGGTTTGAACATTTTGCTTGTGCTGGCAGGGAGCCCTCCCTTGCTACCTGCTCTGCTCCATTTGCCACAGCCAGGCAGCATCGAGGGCTGGTGGAGCTGCGTGTGCTTCCCAGGAGCTCAGTCCTGCCAGGGTTATGGGACAGAAACAGCGATAAAGCAGAGCAGCCACGAGGGCAGGAGCGAGAGCAGCCCCGGCCCTGCTGCTGCCCGTGGCTGCCAGGCTGCCCTTGTCAGAGCGGGGTTCACTGGGGCTGTGCTTTCTGGGGCTGGAGGTTTGTCCAGCATTTAGCACACCAGGGGCTTTGCATGAGAAAAGTCATCGTCACTGAAGGGCAGGACACAGCGTGACAGAAAGGACGCGGAGCAGGAGCCCCTTCTCTGCGCACAAGAGCTGCTGAGAGAGGCTCCTGTTTGCATAACGAAGAGCTCGGCTTTTGCTGTCTGCCTGACTCATTTATGCTTTTCTGCAGCTCCGAGCCCCAATCCAGCCAGACTTGACATTAGCAGATGCCAAATGAATATTTGCACAAATGTTCACCAGCGAGTTTTCGTGCCGCTCCCTCCCTCAAGGTGGCAAGTGTGGGTGTGGAGAGAGCTGCCCTGCCCCTGTTTGCGAACGTGTCCCTTTGAACTCCCTGGCGGGGAGGGTGAAAGAGAGGGGAAAAGGTTTTCCAAGCAAGAAAATAAAAATAATTAATAAAAAAAAGTCATCTGAACAGGTTCCAGCCTGTGTTATTTTGTTGTTAACCCAGAAACCTGTGGATACCGAAATCTGGGAAAGGAGTGGAGGAATAGAAATGGACTCAGTAAGAGCAGGAATGTGGTGAGAAGGAAAGCAAAGCCGAAAAAGCCTCAAATCATGACTTTGCTTTGTTGATATGAAAATTAGGCACATACAAATTAGCTAGGAAATATCCAGTTTGTTTCAGGGTGTTGTGGGAGGAGGAGGCATTAACCTTAGAAAGGGATCTCTCTGGCCACCCCAGGGAAGGTGGGAAGTAAGGGTTGGGTGATGTGTTGACTCTCATGCAGGAAAGGAGTTCTGTTGCCGGGAGCAGCACTAATCCTGCCCCTGCGGTTGTTAACATCCTGCTTTGTCTCCTGGACACAAGGGCCCCGTTCCAAGGGTGCCCACGCTCTGCCCTGGGCACAGTGGCCGTGCCTTGGCTGGGGAGGGCTGGAGGGGCCGGCTGGGAAGGGGTTTTCCGCTGAGGAACCCAAACCTGCTCACCTGGAGGCTGCCGTGGTGGGCACAGCAGCGGGTGCTTTGCCACACTCGGGGAATGGCAGGGCTTTGGTGGTGGCCCCCAGGGGAGCAGGACAGACCCTTCCCATTCCACAGCCCCTCAGTGGCTCTGGGATCAGCCGCCTCTCCCAGACCTCCTGATTCTCCAGCTGGGATTGCCACGAGCCTGGGAGAGGGGAGCGGCAGCGAAACGCCTGAGGATGGAAGAGTTAAGCACACCCTGGCAGCGCTCCCCTGCCTCCCCTCCCCAAGCTCATCTAGCAGATGGGGGAAATACTAATTATCCCCGAGCGAGCGGTAGCTGTGTGGTGAGGGTGATGCTGTCCTGGAGCTGTGCCACGGCGCTCAGCACGAGGCAGCGCTTCCGAGGGAGCGGGGTGAGCCCGTTCGGGGTGACCCGCGGGGAGGGGGTGGCACCAGCCTGGCAGGAGGATGCTGCAGCAAACCCCCTGTTCAGCAATCGAAGCAAGGGCTGGAAACAGGCTTGGCTTTGCCCGTCCTGCTGTACCCTTGCTTTGGACATGCTGATATCCCTAATTCCTCCCAGGAATTCCCGAAAGAACAAGTAGTTTCTAACCGCTGCAGTTCATCCTTGCAGGTGACTGGAAAGCTGCTCTGGCAGAGACTGTTTCGTTAAAAAACAAGCAAACAAACAAAAAACCCCATGGATTTAGCACGTGTGAGATGCCAAAGGTGCCTTGTCAGCAGGCAGCCTGTCCCTGGGGTGGAGGGACTGGTTCCAGCTCCGTGTTTTGAGTGAGGGCCTGTGCATCCACCCCTCCCTTCTCCCCCAGCTCCCTGCCACCGCTCTGGGCTCTGCACATGAAAGCTGAGTTCCAAACAAAGCATTATTGATTATCATCCCCTCGAATTTCAGAGCGGGCTTGCATTTCATGTACACGCCACAGTCCATGGGCTTGCTGGAATAAATAACACATGGGGAGCTTGTTCCTATGCCGAGTCAATAGGGAGCTGTCGGCTTTCATGCGATTTCACACATTTTTTCAGCTAGCTCAGCAATCCAAATGCAAAAATCCAGCAAACAGGGACATCGTGTTTATTTCTGACAATCCCTGGAGAGGGCTGTATCCGTAAACCAATGAATGGATTACACTCATCCATAGATGATGGGGTTTTTTCCATCTGTGACAGATATTATATGGAAAATCTCCATTTAATATCTGATCCAAGAATAATTCAATACAAGTGAGTAATATAAGTTAAAAATGCTGTAAATTCTGCTTAACTCCTTCAGGGTGGAAGGCAGAAGCTGGGGGAATGATGCTTGCTCATGGTGTCTCCACTCAGAGACCCAAAATCCCTACAGCTCTTAGGAGCACAGTTGTGACCGAGTGATAAGGTTTAGACCCTGCTGAAGGACATCCTAAAAGCCTGGCTGGGACATGAACGAGAGGTCTGAAAAGCAGAGGGTGCAGGTGGATCTCAGTCAATGTTGTTGTCGTGAGGGATTGCTGGTCTTCTGGACTACTCCAGAGTCCTGGAATCATAGAATCACAAAATGGTTTGGGTTGGAAAGGACCTTAAAGATCTCCTCATTCCACCCCTGCCATGGGCAGGGACACCTTCCACTATCCCAAGCTGCTCCAAGCCCCGTCCAACCTGGCCCTGGACACTGCCAGGGATCCAGGGACAGCCACAGCTTCTCTGGGCACCCTGTGCCAGGGCCTCCCCACCCTCCCAGGGAACAATTCCTTCCCAAGATCCCATCTAACACTTCCCTGGCAGTGGGAAGCCATTCCCCTTGTCCTGGCACTCCAGGCCCTTGTAAAAAGTCTCTTTCCATCTTCCTTGTTGGCTCCCTTGAGGCACTGCAAGGCTGCAATTAAGTCACCCGGGAGCCTTCCCTTCTCCAGGCTGAACAATCCCACTTGTGCCAGCCTTTCCTCATAGGGGAGGTGCTCCATCCCTCTGACCATCCTGGTGGCCTCCTCAGGCCCGGATGGAGCACTCAGGGTATGGGTCAGCAGCTGCAACACAGTGGTTAATTGTAAATGTGTGGTGCTCAGCTCAGGACTGATGTTTGTGGGTGATTATTGCCCCCGAGGGCTGTGCAGTGTTGGCTGGGGCTCTGCCCCTTTGTGGCACCGGCTGCCAGGGGTGCCCTGCAGAGCCAGCTGGGGTGATGAGGCCGCTGGATGAGATTCCCGAGCGGCAAAGTGGGGAGCACAGAAGCACCCCAAGCAGAGGGACATAAGGCTTCTGGCCAAAATCCTGAAACATCGTGACCTTGGGCTTTGTGCACCAGCTCTGGCCTTTTGGGTGTTCCAAAGGTGGCTTCCAGTAATTCCTGGCCTGGTTTGGTTCGGACAAAAGGGGCAGATCACGAGCAGAAGACTCCAGACCTCCTCCCGAAAACTGAGCGGGGTAGGCCAGAAGCAGTGGGAGAGACTGAGACACGAGCTGGGTGTCCGAAACGGAGCTGAGGGGAGCAGCTTCTGCTCCCGGCTCTGTTACCCGGCACTCCTAAACACAATGGAGTCCCGAACACACAGCAGCAGGAGTGAGATCTGTACATACACACACACACACACACATATATGTGTACATATACATACACACAGGTACGTGTACATATACCCGCCCATACACATACACATGTACATACACATACACATGTACATGTATGTGTACGTATACCTGTGATGCCTCCTGCAGCCACCTAGAAACAGAGACTAGACAAGAGTAAGGGAATAAAGACAGGTATTTATTTGAAGGGCCTTCAAGGTACACCCTGGGGGAGCCAGAGGCTGCTTCCAAAAATTGGACCCCAAGATGGACCCCAGGTCACGAGTTCTTCACACTTTTATAGGTTTGGATCATTTGCATATCAGGGTTAATTCTCCAATTAAAGCCCCAGTTTAACGATGTAACTCCCCTCAGCTTGCCCCCCTTAGAATCTTTGGTTTACACATTTTGGGCCTAAAAACAGCCTGGCTGTCCTTGAAGGCAAAGCCTGGAGAGGCTTTGTTATGTCTGCCCAGTACGAGAGAGCAGGAATTACAGGCTCCAAGGAACTTCAGAGTTACACTCTGAGCAGTACAGAATTTGAAAATAGAAAAGTTAAAACCTAAGGCATCACCTGCCCATATACATACACACGTACATGTACATATACATACACATGTACATGTATGTGTACATATACACGCCCATACACATACACATGTACATATACATGTACATACGCATGTATATATACATCCACATATACATAAACATGCACATGTACATATACATATATGTGTACATATGCATACACATGTACACATACATATATATACATGTACATATGCATAAACATACCCATACACATATACATACACACGTGTATATATATTGTACATAGACATACACATATATATGTACATGTACATATACATACACACACTACACATATATATACATGTACGTACACATAAACACATACATGTACATGTGCATACACATATACATACACTTACACAGATACATACACATACACGCATATATATACATATACCTACGCCTACACATATATATACACATATACATGCACATACACACATATATATACATACACATGTACATACACACATACATATACATACACATACACACATATATATACATATACATACACCTACACATATATATACACATATACATACACATACACACATATATATACATATACATACACCTACACATATATATACACATATACATACACCTACACATATATATACACATATACATACACATACACATGTGCACACACACATATACATACACATACACACATATATATACATACACATACACCTACACATATATATACACATATACATACACATACACATGTGCATGCACATGCACACACACACATATATATACATACACATGTACATATACATACACACACACGCACACACACACGTATACATACACATGTACACATACACATACACATATGTGTGCGCCTCTCTGTCTTCACTGGTACCCTCCCAGCATCCCAAAGCTTTTGTCCTTGACCCAGTGACGAGCAGGAGAGGAAAGGCAGCAGATGGGTGCAGACAGAGAGCGAGCGCAGGGAGAGCCGAGCCAATATTGCTCACTATGATAGACAGTGGTCTTAGCACACCAGCAGCCTAATGCAATGCTTCTTGCTGTCAGTTTTTTGGTGGATATGTTGGCAACGGATGGATTTAAGGAGGAATGTGAAGCGTCAGAGCTTGCTGCTGTTTGCAGGGATCCTCCTGGTGCAGAGGAGGGCACTGGGGCCCATCAGTGCCAGTGGAAAGGAGCAGGTATGATGATTTATGGCTGAAAGTCCAGCTGAATTAAATGTATGTTTTACCTGCTTAGAGACTGGTTCTCCTTCACATAAACTGGGGATGAGACCTGGGGCTGGCTGTGGGGGAAAACAAGGAGAGGAGAAAAATAAGGTTTTGCTATTACAGTGGAATTTCATATGGGATAGACTTCTTTTACTCTTAAGAGATCCAACCATCAGTACACGTATGTTTGTGAACACAGACTAATGGCAGAGCTCAGCCTTCAGAAATCAGGACAGGAGGGAATTTTCTCCCTGAACAATGTCCTTCTCTCAGTTCCAGTCCTCAGCTCCACGTGCCAGGACTCCAATGCTCAGTGCAATCTCTCCATCCCTGCTGGTCACTGCCCTGGTCCTGGGTGCTGCATCCCAGAGAGAGTCCCTCTCACCACTGGGCATATCAGGTGCCTCAAGCTTCTTCCTTCATCTCTGTGCCCTCTCAGGAACACACCAGCATCCTTTAGCTGAGATTTCAGCCCTCTGGACCTTTTTAGCTACCCCCTAGATATGTCCCCTGCTCGTACTTCAGGAAATGGTCTCAGACTGTGAGATTGCTGCCTGAGCTGGATTCTGCAATGAAAGCCTCCTCTTCCTGAGGGAAAACTCTCAGGAGCTCTCTGTTCCCCCTTCCATCCCCTGTAGCTCATTCCCTTGAATACTTGCAAATTCTTTGAGGTTATTTCACAGAATCATAGAATAGTTTGGGTTGCAAGGGTCTTTTAAGTCCATCCACCCCCTGCCATGGCAGGGACAGCTTCCACTGTCCCAGGCTGCTCCAAGCCCCAATGTCCAACCTGGCCTTGGGCACTGCCAGGGATCCAGGGGCAGCCACAGCTTCTCTGGGCACCCTGTGCCAGGGCCTCACTATCTTCTGAGTAAAGAATTTCTTCCCAACATCTACTCTAACCCTGCCCTCTGTCAGTTTAAAACCATTGCCCCTGTAAAAAGTCTCTGTCCCTTCCTTTTTTAAGCCCCCTTTAGGCACTGGAAGGGGCTCTGAGCTCTCTCTGGAGCCTTCCCTTCTCCAGGTGAACACCCCCAGATCTCCCAGCCTGGCTCCAGAGCAGAGGGGCTCCAGCCCTTGGAGCTTCTCCATGGTCCCCTCTGGACCTGCTCTACCAGTCCGTGTGTCCTGTGCTGAGGGCCCCAGACCTGGGCACAGCACTCCGGGTGGGTCTCCCCCAAGCTCTGCTGTCCTCTGGTGTAATTCCAGATGCTCTTCCCAGCTCTTGTCTTGGTTTGGTTTGACCCGCTGAGCACGGATGCTATTCCTGACAAGAGATGCTGGGCTCTGCTCTCCTCTCACCTCCAAACCCTTGGTTAATGCTTTTCATCTTTTTCTATCAGAGCATGGTTTCTCACACCTTCTGATTGCAGTGGTGCTCAGACGCCCTTGGAAACGCTGGGTTACATTTCCCCTTTAGATCCTGCCCCACTGCATTTTTATATCCCTGTGTACCCCACCTTGTCCTGTCAGCCACAGACTCCACATGACTGTGCAGAATTCAGGAATATTTTGGAACGTATGTTCCCCCACCTCTCTGGGGCCAAATAGTTCTTTTTTTTTTCTTTTTTTTTTTTCCCCCCAAATATAAGGGAGGAAGTAGCTGATTAACACGTTCATTACTCATTTCTGGTACAGCACAGTCCAAACATCTCAGGTAGAGCCCCTGATTTTTGCGGTGAGCACGTTACACACTCACTGAGTAACAGCTGTGGAGCACTTGGTTCTTGAGAAATGAATTCAATTTGGTGTCTTCTCAGTAAGCAAGAATTATATCATCATTAGTGTGGAGTAGATTTGGCTAAACCTGCTGCCTTGAAGATGCTTGTTTATGGTCAGAGCCCTGCCAGCTCTGGTGCTGAGGTTTATAGAGCTGTATAATGTTTGTGTGTGTCCTCGTGCCTTTACTGTTCGATCAGTGAGCAAAGAAAGAGGAAATCAGATTTGTTAGCAATAAAGTAGTGTACAATAGCTATTAAAATAGGGTAATTACATAATTAGCACGGTAGTGGTAACTCACCCAGCATGAACAACAGTAAAACAGGCCCCTGCTTCCTTCGGTCCGATTCGAGCCGGGACCCTAACAAAACTTCCAAAATGGTTATTTAGTAGAAACACACACCAAAAACTTAAAAGCCGTCGTAAAACTGAGAAGGGAGGCCCAAAAAACCACAGGGAAGCCAAACACTTTCAAAGAAACAATAGTAAATTAGGTGTTAAAGATATAAAAGCCTGTTCCCTAACAATTTAATTAGGTAGCATGTCTGTTACAGACATTATGCTGCTAGTTTTGGAACCCATGGCAGGGCCTCACAGCTCTCAATTCACACTAGCCCCCAAGAGAGGAGTTTGTTATGAAGGACTGATGTTTTTGCTCTACAGAAAAGTGTGATGGTAATCAAGTGAAAATGGCAGGTAGCACAAGAAATTACTATTTTTCTTTGCAACTTTCCTTGACATATATTTACAGTAATTAAAAGCCCAGTTTGAAGAATAGTCCTGGTTTTAATTAGCACCTGCTTCAGTTTCATCTGAGCTCATTCCCTCGAAGAAGGATCAAAACAACAAAACTTTCCTGGAATGGGCTTGAGTTTGAGATAAGGCTGCCCCAGCTCCTGTGCTGCCTGCTGGACGGGGCTCAGCCCCTCGGCTGGCTGTGCAGCCTTGCCTGAGCTCTCCTTTAGCTCCTCCTGCAGCCACACAGCATCTCTCCTACCGGAAAGTGAACCTCTTCTTGCCCATCCGAAATCTGGCTGGTGGGATTCTGGCTCCACCGAAAAAAATGGGAGTCCTGGTGGTTTTCACAGAATAATGGTTTTGCCTGGGCTGAGCCCACTGTTAATGACTTTAAAGATTAAATTTTGAGGTGGAAGTGGAGACAGGAGTGCCAGGGGAGAGAAGGGGTTTCCTTGTTAAGAGGCTGCTGTTAAATGCAAGGGACAGTCCAAGTGCTTCAGTGCTACTCAAAAAGTCACCCCATCACTGGACACTGTGATAAACCCTCTGCTTTCACCTCTGAGGCTCTAAAGATGTGTTTTTTCTCTTGATGGCAAAGAGGGTTGCAGTTAATGACTGCTGTAGAAAGAGGGGGATCTTGTGGAAAGACTCTCCCTGACCTCTTCTCAAAGGTAGGACTCTGAGCAGTAATTCCTGCCGTGCTCAGGGCAGTTTTCAGGGACAAAGTTTCCATCAGAGTGTTGCTTGATGGTTTGTTCTTCCACCACCTCCCAGCAGTGTTTATACCCAGGAATGGAGAGGCCATCACGAGCTGAGGTGTCACTTACTTTTAGTGGAGTTTCTTTGCTTAAAAATGACGGCAGGTCCCTGATGAAGTTAACCGAAGCGAGAGGAGAGGTCCTCACGTAAGCTCTCTGTTGGTTTGCAGGCTTTGCCTGGACCCTCAGTCTGATTTTTTGTCATCTCAAGGTGAATGTGCTACCCTGCCCTCAGCACATCACCTTTGTGATGCCCTGCATCCCCTCAGTGCTGCCTCTCACCCGGCAGATCTCAAACCAGTGATGCTGTCACCAAAAGAGATCCAGCCCGTGGAGAACCGGCTCTGCTCCCTGCAGAAATGGGAATCTTCAGCCACAGTTCAGTGTTGGTGCACTCCAGCTTGCAGAGGTACAGGTCCACTCCAACACTGCCAGCTGGAGAAGTCAGACCTCTCCTTCAGAGCCTGCTCAGGATCTGCTCTGCTCAGTGCACTCCAGAGAGGGGCGATGGCACTTCTGTATCATTTTTTGAGGCTTCTAAGCCTTACTTATCCCTTTGCACTTGCAGACCTCCAATGCTGTGTTCCGCTGGAAAAGGGAGGAGCACTTTAAAACAGGACGGGTCTGCTTCAAGCACCTGTGGCTTTGAGGGCAGGGCGATGGGGGGAAGCCCCTGAGGAAGAGCCGCTCCCCGCAGCCCGAGCGCGGTCCGGTGTTTTGGGAACATGCACCCCTTTGCTTTGTGTCCAGTGAGTGAGCCTGGGCTGAAGTGCCTCTGCTCGAGAGAGGCACTGCAGGAGCCGGGGCTGTCCCCGCGGAGCTGTGAGACCCTGTGCGGGCAGAGGCGGATTTCAGTGGCAGCGCCCGGCGGGGCTGGAGGGATGCGCTCCTCTGACCCCGCGCCGGCCGCCCAGCAGAGCTGCAGCGCTCAGAGGGCAAAGATCCAGCGACTTCTCTTACTCTGGTATCCGTGTCCAAAATTTCTCCCCAGGCCACCGAGATTCCACTTCTCCTCCCAAAGTAGCTGGCAGCAGCTCCCCTCCCCGGGGAGCAGAGGCTCCTGCATTTCCATGCTGTTGTGTGTGTTGTTTGCAAAGAGCTTTGGAGTGAAATCTTTCTCACAAGGCTTTTTTTTTTTATTAGCACTTCATTGTTTTTTCAGGGCTGGAAACATAAGCTCAGCCATCCCGATGCTATTTTGGACCTCACACCTCTACTTGACCTAAGAAAACTAAGGACAGCTGCAAAAATACAAACAAACAAATAACTTAGAGCATTGGATATGCTTTAAACCACTAATGAACTGAGCCTAACAACCCCCTTAGGAGGCATATGTTAATTTATATGTTTTCATTAAGTCTAGTCTTCAGGTTCCCAATTTGTCTCTGCAGTGTGGCAGAGTCCTCAGTGAGCCCCAGCGCTGGGACTGGGGCTTTGGAGAGAGTGCTGGAGATCAGAGCATTCTCTGCTATTAAACGTGTGCTGGAAAGGACAGAGGCAGTGTTAGGGTGGTGTGGTGGCATGTCCTGGTCACTGCATGTGCACAGACATCGAGCACAGAGCTGAAAGAATGCCCGTAGTGGTGCTGGTGGGGAGGAGGATGGCACAGATCTGCAGGGAGCTGCCTCAGCCCTCGGTGGAACTCGGGGCCAGGGGCTCCTTTCTGCCAGAGCTGCAAACCCCTGCCTGTAGCACTCCACCTTATTCCAGCTGAGCTCAGATTTCCCACAGCCAAGCACCAAAATTGGGGGAAAATCAGCCATTGGAGAGAACATTGGTAATGTTCCCCCTCATTGCTTTTTGGTGTTACTGGATGTCAGCAGTTCTGGCATAAACAGCATGTTCCCCCTTCCCAGCTCTATTTTCCAGCTCGTTCCTGTGAAGCAGCAGTTATTCGTGACTTCACTCCAGATCTATTGCTCTGGGATTTGGGAAGTGCTGCCACTCCTTCAGCCCACATCGCTGCTGTGGGGTGGGGAGAGGGAGAAGAGGGGAATAAACAGAGCTGTCACCTTGCACGAAGTGGCAGCTGGAGCTGCCTGCACTGCCCAGCCCAGCTGCAGCCCCCGAGGTGGGAGCCAGGGCTGTGACCAGGGCCAGGACACGCAGGAGCTGAAGGAAACCATCGCCTCCGTGTGTAAATAGCAACATGAGATCCTCACATAGCAGCTGAGACAGGAAAGCACTGGACACATCCATGCCCTGCAGCTCCTCCTCCGTAGTTCCTGGAGGCAAACGCTGTGTGCTGGGTGGTGCAGCAGCAGGGCCAGCGGCTGGTGAGGCTGCTGCAGCCTCTTGTGCTCACCCTGGGCTGTTTGATCCACAGGAAATCCTTCCAGCTTGCTCCTCTCACACAGGGCAGATGTGGCCACTGGGATTTAGGCCTGAGTGTCTGACCTGTGGAGGAAACGTTGATGACCAGGGGGTTGTTGAGATGACCACGGGGGTGTTGAGATGACCAGGGGGTGTTGAGATGATCACAGGGGAGTTGAGATAGCAGAGGGATGCTGATAGAGAGGGGAGCCATCAGTGCTCACTGCCCAGCCCTACTGCGGACAAGGGGACCCCCCGACATTGGTGCTGTGGTGACAGGCAGCAGGACAGAGTCCACCGACTCCAAATGTCTCTTTGATTGGAGAACCGAGATGGGTAAAAATAGCAGCTTACTGTTGAGGAAAACTGCTTCCTGTCTGGGCCTGATTTCATCGCCCAGGCCAGTGCAGCTGCGAAACCACAGCCTGGCTCTGTCACTTTGCTCTCTACTTGTACATGGGTGCTGCACTCTAATCTCAGCAGTTCAGAGGGGCTGCTGGTCCTCAGGGCTCTGCTTGGGGGTAGCCAGCCTCAAATATTTGGGGCTCCACATCAGTCACATTTGAAATATACTATTTGTTTATTTGCACTGGAATTGCCCTGAGAGGCTTCCTCTCTGTGCTGGGAAGTTCCCACCCTGTTCTACTCGTGATGTAACCTTGCAGTTCGTAACCCTTTGGCTGGGGGTGGGCATCCATGAGATGGAAAACTCACTGCCCCTGCTTTGTGCTGGGAGTGAGGTTGTTTCTCAGCTGGACTCAGGTCCAGTTGGATGACAAGGGGAAAGGGCTGGAGGGCCCTCAGGGAAGTGGAGAGAAGAGCAGGTCATAGACTGGACACGTTCCTCTTGAAAGGGATCCAAAGGCTGTAGCCAGCTTAGGTGCAACAGAACGCTGCTGGGTGCAGGAGCAAAGGCTGAGGGAACTGGAACCATTTGGTCAAGATCAGCCTGGAACCAGCTGATCCTTTAAATTGTCTTACAGGCAAGGTTCTTCACCTCCTAGGACTGCAACCCTTGGTTTGCCTTGTAGAGGTGAAGTCATTTTACAGGTGGTCTTAGCCCCTGGAACAGGATCGAAGCCTTTTCTAAGGCAAACATTCCCCTGAGTGCTACTGGATTTCTGGGATGGCTCCTCCAGAGAAGTGTGGAACCATTGGTTTGGATCACGTCTCACCTGGCCAGCTCATGCTTCCTCTGTCTTTCTGCAGGTGACTTTCCCTCCGTGGTGCCGCGGCCTCTCTGGTCACCCACCCTCTGCTTCCCTGCCCTGCCAGGTCACACACAGCAAGGAGCTGCAGCATCCGAAACGGAACTCAGGCAGATGGCAGATGAGCTCCAGCAGTCATGAGGGAACCTTCAGAAGGGATGGAGCATCTCTGTCCCAAGAGTGCTGCTCTGGAAGAGGGGAGCGGCTGAACCTCACCCGGATCTGACGCTCTGCACTGAGTGGTCTCGTGTTTCACAAGCACTCGTGATGTGACTTATACCAGGAAGTGTTTCCTCTGCTTCTGGTGGTATCTGTGGGTTCCAGCTGCTCAGCCTGTGGGCAGGCTGCCTGTTCAGTGTCATATGGTGCTATTACTTCAGTGGCTGGAGTTTCTTCACATTCGTGTGTCATCTCCCTCATTTTTGGTTAAACTGCGTTCAGATTTTCTTTTCTTCTTCCCATCTTAGGAGTAAAATAACTCTGAGAATTCATTCCACTACAATTCCTCTTCCCAGAACAGTAGATAAATATTTCAAGCTGTGTCTGATTTGATTTAAGATCTTATTTCTGCTGCTGAGGTACATTTTCCTTGCACGGAGGACAGGCTCCATCAGAGCCGTGATGATTCACCAAGGGCTGATCTGCCAGTTGTGTTCTCCGGCTGTTGCTGGGCTTGGGGAGCAGATCTACCCTGGACCTTCCCACACACCCAAGGGCTGCAGCTGGGTCAGCCTGGGTGTTAATGGTAGCTGCTCAGAAGTTGGAATTTCCACTGTAGGAGAAACTGTGACACTCCCCAGTTCCTTTTGTTATTGAATCAAGATAAAAACGTGAAATTTGGAAGTTTCCCACAAAACGTAAATTTAGGAACTGTCCGGAAAATAAAGTCTTCTTACGTTCTTATTATACAAAACCAGGAAAAACAAAGACATTAGGCAGTGGAAAATGTAAAATCTCTAGAAGGTTTGAGTCAATATCCAGCTATGTGCAGCAGTGGAAGCAAAAAGACCAGAATGAAACGGAGCACGTCAATGCCATTGAGAAGAACCGTCACGGCAGTGATGAAACACCATGTTTTGACATTCTCCTGGTGTAAAATTTCATTGAAATTGACAAACTGCCGAGAAATATTTTGATTTTTAAATAGACTTTACTGGATGAGAAATCGCTCTGTTGAAAAATTTTCAGCTGGCTCTTTTGCAAACTGAGTCAACAGCTGATGAGCAGACCATGTCACTGCTGGGGAGGGCTGGAGACACGTGAGGGTCAAACCCCCAGCGCTCGAGCACTCACCAAACACCATTTGCCTGGAGCAGGAAGCTGCACTGAACAAGAGCGACGGCATTTGGCACCTCGGAGGTGTCCAGATGGCCCCGCATCAAGCACTGGCTCCTGAGAGTGGACACAACCCAAGCTCTTATCAAGGCTTCTCACAGCAGCCATTGCAGAGACTGACAAGACAGGACACCTTCGCCAGGAGCCAAAGTCAGGTCCTAAATCAGCCTCTCAATTCCAAGCAGATGTAAGATGTGGAAGCAGCAGGAAGACAGCGAGAGGAGCTGCTCGCTGGAACAGACCTCCTGGAACATGTGCTCGGGTCTTCTGCTGGAGGGGCCTCTGCCAGAGGAGAGCACCAGATCTGAGGAGCTGCTGGTTCAAACTGACACTTGATCTCCTCTGGAGTGATTTCACGTGCATCTGTGGCACACGATTCTCAACTATCTAAGTCTGAAAGCCCACTTTGTTCTGTGGTCAGCCTCAGAGCAAGAGGAAACAAACATCCTGAATTCCACAACTACCTCACTTCCAGTAATTCCTTGTAAAGTAGTCAAAGTATGCACTTGAAGTGCTAAAAAATAATAATAATTTAACACTTAAGAAGAGCTGTCAGTCAGAAAAATGTGTGCCCTGGTTTTGGGTACATAACCACGTGCTGCTTTGTCTCCAGGTGCAAAACTCAGCCAGACTCAACCCAACCTGCCACAGGTACCCATGTGCACGGTCCCATCCGGCCACGGCTGCACGGGGAAAACGTGGGAAGACAACAGATGCAGAATGTCCTCTGACTGTGGCTTCCTCCACTACTGTGCTTTCAGACTATTACCTGACAGGAGGATTTGTCTGAAGAGTCTCACAGCTGGAAGATGTGTGTGATAGATTCGTGGTAGGAGATAAGAGCTGTTTGGAATGCCTGAAGAAGGTAGAACTCGACTCTGCAATGACAAGAGCCATGCTGGTCAGTGAATCCCAGCGCTCTGGAGTGCCGCGAGCCCAGCGAGGTCAGGGTGTGTTTGTGCTGGAGCTTGGCCACAAATGGGGTGGGACATGGGCTGGGTATGTCCAGAGGGGGAGATAAAAGGGGGAGATAAAAGCTGCTACTGCCAGTCACAGGGCTTCGAGGAGGGCAGTGAACACGGGCACTGCAGCACACGTGGGGACGCCGCTGGCACAGAACTTATACTGCGAGAGGGAAGCCTCCAGAGCTCTGGTTTGCTGTGAAGTTCTGTTGGTTTGCTTCTGCTGACCCTTGGGAAGCTCCCAGTAAACAGGTGCTTTGTCACAGGACCACAGGGTCATTAAGGCTGGGAAAGGCCTCCAAGGCCACAGAGTCCAGCCTGTGCCCAGTGCCCACCTTGTCCCCAGCCCAGAGCACTCAGTGCCACCTCCAGCCCTTCCTTGGGCACCTCCAGGGATGGGGACTCCAAACCTCCCTGGGCAGTTCCAAGGCCTGAGCACCCTTTCCATGGGGAAATTCCTGCTGATGTCCTGGCTATGGGTACCCATCATGCTCGCTGAGACTCTTCAATATTGGCTTAACATTTGTCAGTTCAGGGAACAAACCTGTCCAGTAACTCCTCTGGCAACAAGCCTGAGGGAGCTTTGGGCAGTGTCCTTGTAAGCCCAGAATTTAGCAAGGGATTTTTAACAGGTTTTATGAAAACAACTTCTTGGGCAGAGGAGAGAAGCCAGCCTGGCATTTAAAGGGCTAAAATTATGTGGGATGAATTTTTTGAAAGTGCATTTCCAGTTTCCCAGCCCAATTCCCAGTTTCTTTTCATTCTCTAGTGTTGGTTCTGCCCACTCCAGCTCTTGTTGCTGGCTCTGTTCCTGACTCCTAAGGCCTGGCAGTGCCGTGCTGCCCATGTCTGCCCCGAGCCAGCGCAGTCTGGGTGGGACACAGCTGCTGCCTGTCACAGTGCAGCTCCTGGGACACCCGGTCCCGTGTGTGCTGTCATCGATCTCCAGGCCTAGAAACCCATTCCTGAACTCCCAGATGGAGCTTTCTTGTATCTTCAGGGACCTAAGAAAATCTGGTTCTGCAACGTGAATTCCTTCAAACGTCCCCAGGAGCACTTCAACTCTCTGAAAGTCTCCCTCATTCCCCTTTGTCTGTCTGCTGGGGCTGTGGCTGATGGAGCACACCAGGCTCCTCGTAGCCCACAACCCAACTGCAGCAGCATCTGGTGTCTCCTTAGAGCATGGAAATGCTGAATAGAGCAAGAGTGCTCCGGGCTACTTCTTGAAACAGTGTAAGCACTGCAAGGACAAGCTGCTCTCTGAGGGAGGAAAGGGGGGCTCTTGCAACCCCAGAAGGTTCAGGGGCTGGTTCACTGGGCTGCACAGGTCTCTTCTGGTTCCTGATCTTTGTGTCACCTCTGAGGCTCGGCTGTGAGTCTGGTCCCCACCAGTCACACTTCCCGGTTCTTGCAGGAGTCTCCCAGTTTGCCCTCGTGACACAAACTCTGCCCCAGCTGCACCCACTCGAGCAAAGCCTGTCCCTCACTCCCCAGAAAGCTGCACCCTCTCCCTCCCCACACTGTGGTCACAGCTGGCCTGGAGCACAGGAACTGGGACAAGGGCTGCTGCCCCAGAACAGCCCTGCCCCATGGAGCTCATCTGTGAAACACATCTGAACAAGAGAGGTGTGTTCCAGCCTCTGCCTAGCAGCAGGCTGAGGGCTTGCCCTGCTTCCCCCAGCACCTCCTGGAACCCAGACCCAAACCCATCCCTACTGTATCACCATCAAACTCTTCCAGAGCCCAGCTTTTGTCTCATTCCAGGCTTCCCTGCCAGTAGAGCAGAGAGAAGAGGAGGTAGAATGGGTGATGTCTGTTAAAGCAGAAAGAGGTGATATTTTCCTGGTGGAGTCAGTGCACACATATCCAAGGAGGGACTGAAAAATGGGAAAGGAACAGAGCCCAGCCTACATAGCTGTGCAGATAGCCATGGGTTGGCCAGCATGGAGCAGGAGCACTGTGCCACGACAGGAGGCTGGCGTGGGATCATCTCAGATTCTGAGTGCCTCTTGTTTTATAAGCGAAGTTCTGGGGGAGGAAATATGTAGTGAAGTGAAACTGGTGATTGTACAGGCACGCCGGCGATTAAGGCTGCAGTGGGTGGGCAGTCTGTGGGGGCTGCTGTGTTAACTCCAGCCAAGGAGAGGCACATGCTTTCCAATCTATGCTATCTCAGTTTCAGTGCTGCAGACAACCCATCAGGGTGTCATTAACAAGCAGTTACTCCACTCTCGTTGCTGCGCTTTAAGGAAATATGTCAAAGGCATTTCTGGTGAGCGAGGGCCTGGTGCGATCAGATTGCTCCAGCCTTCTCACAGCATTCCATTCAGATTATAATACACAATAGTTCAGACCCTGCTGTGTCCCATTACTCAATTATGAAATTGCTTTAGAAGTCGGAGCTTACTGATTGGCTCCCAATGATTTCATACCCATCATATTTCTGTGTTTGTGCTCTCGGGCTGACTGCTCCGTCTGGTTGGTTCGAGCCCTTTCACTCTCCTGTTTCATGCACTGGTGAATATTTTATACCTGTCCATATCATTAACAAAATCCCTCAATGTGCTCTGCAACTTCAAACCAGGCTGTGAAAGTGCAAATTACCTTTGAGGGCTGCTGGTGGGGGTATGGAGCCTTCATGTTATTGGCTCAGGGCTGAGAGAGGTGCGAAGGCGTAGTGACCCCAAGCACAGCCCCACGGTACAGAGCTCTTCTGCCTCACCTGCCCATGAGGGAGCAAAATGGGGAGAGGATGATGGGGTGGCAGCTGAATTTATTTGTGCAGCTTCTACCAGTCAGGATGAATCCTAAAGCATTTATCCTCTAAGCATCACAACCCTTTAATCTGCTACGCATCACAACCAGCCTCTATAAAATTTCACTTTGTTCATGAATTACTTGCAAGAGGCAAGGAAAAAGTGATATTGGTAATTGGCGAGATCTACCCTCATGTGTCAGGTCTTTACACAGCTCTTTGCCCTCATGGAGTAAACCTTTCTCACTGGTGGAAGATTTGATGGAGAGAGGCACTGCTGATTTGTGTTAAAACAGGGATTTTACACCTGTTGGAAATAAACCCCAAAGAACCTGAATGGATGTGGTTTGATTCTACTGAATGACCAAATTTATCCTATCCTGCATAAAAGGAGAGTGAAGTCAGGAGGATCCAGCTTGTGCATCTTTGAGATGGTCAGTCCTGTTTGAACCCACCCATGCAAGAACTGAAGCGAGGGCCTGTTCTAAATTAAAACAGTGTTATGTGTTCTAGTTTAGAGAGCCAAAATAAATTCGGGCTTTGAACTTTTCTGAAATGACTGCAAATATCACTTTGAGCACCTATTGTTAATAGCAGTGTTAATTTTCAGTAACATTTTGTACTACCCAAAGCAAAAAAAGCTGAGGCTGATAAACTGATAGTGCCACGCATTGCCAGAGAATCAAATTGTTGACATCTTCTGGGGAGATGCTGAGATTACAAAAAAATTCTGTGCAAAAATGTCCTTGGTATGCAATTAATATTCTCCCTCCTCTGTCAATGAAAGAATGTGATTCAGAGTCAGAGTGAGCTGCTCGGGGTTGGATGTGTTTGGGAGCCTGGGGATGTGGAGCAATTGGATGCCACTGACCTCATGCTCAAGCCCTCAATCTGCTGTTCAAGGGGGAGAGATTTCTCAGTAAAAGCCCTGAACTCTGATGGTCCCTCAAGAGCTTCTCTTGGGTCAGATCCTGAAATCCTCTGCAGGTTAGGTCCTCACTGGAGACATTCAGATACATGCACAAATTAAGATGAATTCAGGACACTGGCTCTGTCTGGCTTGTTTTTAAGGAATAGTTTCTTTCCCAGAATCGGTGTTCAGCATTTTTTTGTTCTTCCAGTTCAGATTAGACCACCAGCAGGTTTGTTTCACCCTCTAGGTGTTATCAGGGAATTACTGGAAAGCAGCTTGACTTTCTATACCTTTGATGCTGTTAAAATGATAGTCCCTTCTGCCTACACAGGGATGTAGCTAGAAGGTCTTTAAAAGGTTTCAGCTTATGTTTCCAAGATGAGTTAAGGCTTTGGCAATGGCAACAGGATCCTCTCACCTGCCAGCAGATAAGGATCATCATAAATGTTCACCATTCTGGGTTATGCTGTTCAGTCAATTGAATACTCAGAAAATATCCAGCATTATGCCATACAAGTTTTTCCCTTTCAGGGTTTCCCCTGGATGTGATCGTTCTGACAGCCTGCCACACCACTAGGTGTTTATCTTACAAAGTTATTTCGTGTATTTATTAACTCATTGTGTTTACTTATTTAAATATTCTCTGCAGATGAGACATATGGCAATTGCTGGCCAGCTTAGTCTCAGCTGCTCCTCAGATCCAGCTGCTAATATCATTTCATAACTTGGCTCGTGCAGTTCAGATCTGTACCAAATGACTCTGTTTTGAATTACCATTATATTTGATATTAATACTAAGCATACTCACAGCTGTCCTACATTGCTGTTTCCACCCTCCCTGGAATTCAGCTCTCAGACAGAGGACATAACACTCTTGTATGCCTGTCTCTCAAGGTTTCAGATCTGTCCTGGGCTTGTCTTGTCTACAGCAGAGAAGATGTGCTAATTGCCACTGAAGCATTCTCAGCTTGAGAGTTCCATGGCTTTTTCAAGGATTCAGCTTGGAAAGTTTTCCCAGCAAAGCCACAGTGACTTTCAACTGGGCAGCCCAGGAAAGACTTGTGTGCAGACTATCCAAAGTCTCTGAGGGTGTTTGGGATGGATTTCAGAAGCATTTAGTCACCTAAAGATGAGGAATGGTATCTAGCAGGATTTTCCAAACCACACTGGGCCCAGATCCTCAGTGGTGTTATGTCTCAGGAAGTCAGTGGGATTTAGGCTCTGAAGCACACTGGGGTGGAGGTCTCCATGCCCTGGACACATCTGCACTGCTGCAGGAGCACCAGCAACCTTTGGAGCCTGGTGATGGTGAATCCAGCCAGGAATTAGGTCTTATCCCAGCCCTGGGGAATGCTCTCACCTGCAGAGTGAACCCTCCCAGCTCACCTGCCCTCAGCTGCTGCTGGGGGCTCAGGTGTGGGGGGTGCCCAGGACAGGCATTTCCAGCTTGCTCCATGGGCTGTGACTGCACAAAGAGCCCTCATCCGTGGCAATGACACTTCAGTCAGCGGCGTGACCCGAGTATTTTCTTTTTCCCACAGAGGCAGAATTGTTAGGGAGAGGGAAAACATCAAACGGTTGGATTTTCTGTGCTCTCTGAATCCTGGATGAGCAATGTTCAGAGTCACCTTTTAGTCCATGCTGCTGATGTGTTCAGGGCACTATTTCTTTGGTACAACGAATGTGGCCTTCTGCTAATGAACAGCTCAGCTCTTTCCTGAAAGGCAGGGTCTCGTACCTGTACTCACTAAGGCTGGAAATTTCTGTTGGTGAAGCTAACTTGTCACCTTTTATGAATGGAAATAGAGAAAAGATGTGAATCCACTGCAAATCGTACCCTCAGCAATCCCCTGGGACGAAGGGCCAGGAAGCAGCTCGGGTGCCTGTGAGGTGTGGAGCAGGTTGGCAGCCCTGGCACGAGCTCACCGACATCCCCGGTGCTGCCAGCAGGCGTGGACCCAGCCCCAGCCAGACGTGGGTTTGAGGGGCACCTCACCTGGGAGTTTTCCAAGGTACACCGGGATCGTGCTGTGCCGCTGAGAGCCGGCTCCTCGCCTTCCATCTTCTGCTTTCTCCTCAGAGACGATTCAAGTTTATTTAATCTCAGATTTCTTGCTGAAAAACGCTCAGTGAGCATGAAATGCCTTTGAACTCCAGGAGTTTTGCTACTGCCTGTGGCAGGGCCGGGAGCAGGAGCCGTGGCAAACACCTCTGCTCTACGTGGGAGCTCCAGGATCCCTGCACCCTTCGGGAGCTCGCTGGGAAGCTTGGGGGGCACGGGCTGTGCCCCTCGTGCCCTGCTCCCAGCCCGCACACAGCACAAGACGGGGGCACACCGAGCTCCATGTGAAAGTATTTCCAGCCCAGACAACAAACAGCTGCGAGGGACTTGGAATCCATTAGAAAGCGGATAGCCAGGAAACCCTTTCCATGAAGAGAAGAGGGGATTTAGTTGCTGAGTGCTGCAAAGATGCATACATTTTCCTAAAAAAACATTTGTGGTGCCAACGTGAAGATTCAGTGCATTGTCAAAACAAGCCAAGATTCTTATTAAAACCAATTGCTTTGGTTTGTTAGGCTACTTTACTGTGGTGCCTCTAAGCCAGCAGATGTGTTGGGGTTTACAAGAGCTGCTTCAGCCAAGCCTGAGGTGGCTGGAAATGCCTGTGAGTGGAGCAGATGCAGGGGATCCTTCGCCCAGGGCTCCTTGGGAGGCTGTGCCGCGGTCCCTGGGACACGGGGTGTCAGGTGCTGCCTGCCTCGGGGAGCAGGAGGGCTCCTGGTGAGGCTCTGCACCAGAAGAGGCACAGGCAATTCTCTGGGAATCCTTGGTCCTCAGACACAGTAATGAAACAGAAGAAAATAAGACAAAAAACACGTGCTCTTTATTGTAATGTCCTTTTCATTTGACTGAACGTCATTAATAACAAAGACCATTTTGAAGAGAGAGGCAATGGCCTTTGTTAGGCTGACTGTGGTGATACCAGGAAAGCAGAAGAAGCCCTTGTGCACTTGAGAGCTTGTCTGTTTCTCCAGCTATATTGGGCTAACAAAAGCCTCTCATGCTCCAGCAGTGCCACTGTTAGCTTAAGAAATAAATGTGATGCTTCTGATGTGTGTTCTGCTCTTCGTGATGAAGGGTGGAACCCTGGTACCAGGGTGACTGAAACTGGGACTAGGTCTGACATGCCTCTGGTGGATGTACTAATGCAAGTATACATTTACTACCTAAGGAAAAAAAGGAATCCTCTTCAAAAATCTGTTGAATGTGTATTTGAAGCTAGAATTATTAATATTTACTTTATTCAAACTATAGCATTGGAATTAACAGCACAAGCCAAACAAAGGCTAGAACTTTTACTGGGATGGGGAGAGATGGCAATTCCAATAGTAAATGCATCAAAAATCAGGAAGCTGAGAAATAGGAATTCTTCTTTTCTCGTTTCTTTATTGAGCCTTTTAGCTCCCCCCAGCTCGCATCTCTCTGGAGTCAGCGCTGTTGTGCTCCCTTAGACACTGTCCCAGCTGCTGCTGCTCTCATCATGGCACAAAAAAGGAAATCTGAAAGCCCCTGCTTGGGGAAGAGACTGGTGAAAGCAGAATGGTTTTTCAAAAACAAGAAGATGAGGATCAGAAACTGCAACTAAAAAGTATCCAGGCTCCATGGACCTCCATCTCCACAGCCCCTGAGTGTGAGTTTGGTCCTGACTCTCCCAGTGATGTGTTGTGTGACCCTGATCCACCAGCCCACGCTGAGCACCTATTTCCCAGCAGAATTTCACAAACCAAGGCCGTGCTGGGCTGCCGCAGATGCGATGGTCTGTGCTGGGCGCTGGGTCGAGCTGCTCGCCCCCGTCCCGTGGTGAACACTTTGGGACCACCTCATTTTCAGGTGTTCTGAAGTGGACCTGAGAATGCTGAGAGGAAGATGTGTTTTGTGTCAGGGGAGCATTTGTAGATGGCGGAACTGTGGCTCTGTCCTTGGTGTCCTGGATGTGCTGCTGGACGTGAAGACCTGCCACCATTCCCAGGGTGCTCCCCATCTCCGGGAGCACTGGAGCTCAGGACCTGCCCTTCCCATGGGCTGCTGAGGGACACGCAACTTTTAAAAAGCAAGCACCTCCAGGAAGTCCAAGATTCCCATGATCTGAGCAAAACCTCAAGCTCAGCCTGCCTTCTGTGAGCGGTATTCTCTCATCTGAGCCTCAAGGCAAGCTCCCAGCCTATCAGACTCTTGGCAGTAATTTCCACACCAGTTTGTTGTATTTGGACTTGAGATTCCCCCTTGACCCCAAAAGTCACACTAAAATGCTAAAAGTATTTTCTTTACTTGCTAAAGAAAACACAGAGGGCTTTATTTAGTTATTCAGCCATTCTTCAGCCACTTCATGATTTCCAGAGATGGTATCTGTGCTGTTGTCTCCCAGCTCAGGCCACTCGGAGCAGCTCAGAGGGGAAGGAAAGCTGTTACATTTCATTGTCCTCAAAAGAGGGGAGAAAAATCCGACTTGTGCTCCCAACCCAAACAACTCTGCTGCCTCGTGCGTTCTTGACAGCCAGGAAGGCTCCCTTGAAACCGTCTGCAGCCTTTAACTCCCTTCTAACAAGCTGGCCATTTCCATAGAGAAGATTTTTTCTCCACTGATTTATGAGCTTTAATTTATATGCAAGCCTGGAATACTTGCTTTGGGAAGAGTTCTACCTCCAGCCAAGCAAGCACTGAGATGCAGAGCACTGCTCGTGGTATGTTCGGTATTTCCACGGCGCACTCTGCAGCAGCCCCAAATTCCCCAGTTTCAGAGCCAGCCTGGTTGTAGGTGGTGCCGAGCACTCTCCTTGGAACCCTGGCTGGGCCAAGAAGCTGCATTACTGAGCTGGGTGGATTCAGGAGCTTTGGGAAGCCTCTGCGTGACCCAGGCAGGCGCAGTGTGTAAGTGCAGAGGGGCTGTGGCAGCCTGGGCTCCCATGCAGTCCCTGCGTGCTCTGGGACATTGTTTAACCAGGTTTCCATGGGTGGTAATGGGATTTTCCAATCTGGAGCTGACTCACCAGAGCCTGAGTGTAGGTAGGATTGTGCTGACTCTGCTGTGTCCTTTGGAAATGGTGGAGAACATTTGGTCCTTCTCTGCATCAGGTCAGGAGCTCCTGACTGGCTTTTGGTGCCCGGTGATTTGCACCCTGAGGCCTGGCACCATCCCATACT
Organism: Falcunculus frontatus; assembly: GCA_013398115.1. Taxonomy (NCBI): domain Eukaryota; kingdom Metazoa; phylum Chordata; class Aves; order Passeriformes; genus Falcunculus; species Falcunculus frontatus. Next base: position 20,827 of record VZRV01003118.1, on the reverse strand, counting down.
GCTTCTAGGAGGATCCAAGTTGCTGCTACTGCATCTCAGCTGAAGGGTGGGATCTTCTACCTGAAGGGTGGTGGGTTTTACCAATGCATTACTGATTTCATCATATGCAATGCAGGAGCAACACGCTTTCCATCCCCTGGGTTGTAATCCCCACTTGTGCACGTGAGGGCACTGGCTTCTGGGTACTCAACCTGAGGAACCATGCTGGAACCTCTGGAGTATGGTGGAGCAAGGAAGCACAGACTCTGCTTTGGGTGGAACCAGGAGGGGTCAGGGCAGGTGGGGAGAGCTGTTGTTCTCACAGATGGAATGGTGAGGAGCTCAGCAGTGTTGGGTTCTTGGCAGCAGGTTTGGGCTGCTCGATGCTCAATAACTAGTCCTTGCCTGGGTCACCACCATCACTAGGTGATGGAATTAATTATTGATCAATAACTGGATCTGAAGTCTGGAAGGCTCCTGCCACACCTGAGGAACTCCTTCCATCTGTTGGACACCTCCTCTGACCGTTCAGCTCAGGGCAGCCCATGGGGTTGCCACTGACTGTAGCAGGCCTCTCTGAAGAACACCTCGAAGGTCTCCTATGGAAAGTGGTGTGGGGTTTATGGAACAGCCCCTGGTGGGGAATGCTCCGTCCTGAGGATGCGTGGAGGTCTGAATGGAATAGCGTGATGGACATCCCGGGAGGCTGGGAGTGTGGATTCAGATCCAGGCACCGAGGCTTACTCACACCCTTATGATAAGGCAGCCTGGGGGAGAGGCACTGGGTTATTTATCTGTTTGGCTGTAGGCAAGGCAGTAAAAGGTGATCTTTTAGAAAGCTCAGAATAAGGAAACCTGAGTCAGAGACAGCCTCAGCCTCCTTCTCTGCTATCTGTGCTGCACTAAACAGGATAATTCATCACTCTCTCTGGTTTATACAAAATTGCACTCTTGGATGTGACCTCCCTCACGGGACCCACTCCACCCACCAGTACCTCCCTGACCTCATCTCCCCTCTCCCTTCTCCGCCCGGCATCTCCCCTGCAGTGCCTCTGCTCCTCTGCCATCCCTGCTGGCAGCCAGGGCCAGCTCCTCGCTGGTGCTGAGCTCGCTCTCGCCAAGTCTGGCTCCTGCCTGGTTTTTCATTTCCACCTGGGAGTCCCCTCCCCTACCTGCCTCTCACCTACACCCACCTTCCAGCCTTCCCTCTGCACCGCTTCCTGATCCTCCCTCTAAATATAGCCTCTGTGGTTTGGGAGTTGCCAAACAAAGAAACAAACAAAAACCAGCGGAAGGTTGTGGTTTTCTGCTGATTTCTTTTGCTTACCTCGAGTGAGAAACCACCTTCCACACAAAGTCATGGCCGAGCACGACCCAGCCCTGAGCCAGAGAAGCACCAGGAGGGATGGGGTCAGCCACAGGGGGTCAGCTGAGATGGTCCTTGCAGCACGTGGAGCACAGTCCATGTAAAGCCTCTGCTTCCCACCCTTCCGAGTTACTGTGCTACATCAGCTCTGGGTTGCTGATAAAGAAAGCAAAGCCCAGAGGTGGTCGTCAGAGAAGCTTCTTCGTCACGTGAGGAACGTTATTCTCCACCAACTAAATCAGCATGGGATTGATTGAGCTGGGTTGCTGCTGGGAAGCAGTTAAAATGCTCATTGTAATCCCCAAGAACTAAAGCTGTCTTTAGGCATGACACCTCCACTGTTTGATCAACAGCTCTCTGGGGAAAAGCTCTCAAGGGCAACAGCAGCAACAAAATCTAAACATATTAGTACGTATATAAATACATGTATATTATGTCTGAGGAATATAACTCATCTGATATTAAAATTTCCTTGTCTGGATCCTGGCAGGGACTGTCCTGGAAACTTTCTGTCTCTGCCTCTGGAAGAGGTGGGCAAGTGTGGGTGTCCTGAGGACTATATTGGCATGGCAAGGTGCCACTGTGACCATGATGTTTGTCCAGGGGGTTTCCTGCAGGACACAGGCAGTGATGGCCTCACTGAACAGACCAAACCTCGCTCACCTTATCAACACTAGCCCTGAGTGGGGAAAAGTCTGGCTGAATGCACTGATTTGGAGTTACTGTCTGCCCATGATTCACTACCTGGCTGCCCCAGTTATTAGATTGCTTCTGCCATCTCTTGTTTTTCATACAAGTTCCACAGCACTTTAATTCCCTCCTTCCTTCAGCCTTTTGCTGTAGGTCAGTGTCGGGCAGGGATGGATTCAGGTTCAGAATGACCATGCCTCAGTCAGGTCACCAAACCCTACTGACAGTGCTGCCTGAAGTGGGAGCCATCCCCTGCCCTGCCCAGGTGCTTTTCTCTGCAGCCCAGGCTGGGCTAGAAAACCTGCCTGGTGTGAAGGGGGGTGTGCTAAGCGTGTGTTTGTGCACAGCAGGAATTACCCTGCTGCAATGCTCGGGGCTTGCACAGTCACACTGGTGCTCCTGTGCCTATTCCAGGGCTGGCTGATCCCTTGCCCAACCTGCCCAAACTCTTTATATCAATAAACCCAAAGAGCAGCCCAGAGCTGTTCATGGTGTGAGTTTTCCACATGAATTACAGAGATTTCAAACATAAACCAGACTGCAGATCCTTGGAGAGAGCACATGGTCCAGGCTGCCTCCCTTGGGGGTTTTCCTCTGCTTCTCGTGCTGATGCTCATTAAAGGAAGAAGTGATTGAACTGGAAGGACATGTTTGCTTTCTGTGCAAGGGCAAAGGGGAAGAACTGTCCTCCCAAAGCATTAGCTTTGGGAACTATGTGATGGGAACTCTTGTGTTCCCATCACAATGGGCTGGGGGAAAAAGCCCCAAGCTTTTAAGACACAGTGTCTGACAAAGCTGTCCTCTAGACCCCGAGGCTTGGCAGGTTGTTCTCATCTGCATCAGTTTGTCTGATAAAACATGCTACCTTTATCTATGCAGACTTCCTTTCTAGAAAGGAAATTGCACAATCTCTGTAATGCCTAAGGACTAAGAGATTAATGGAGCAATCCCTGGCCTTTGATTTGTGGGAAACCAACAAGGTATTGCAACACCTTTTGTTATGTTCTCAGGGACAGACACTGCTCTGTAGCCTGCACATCATCCTCCTTGTCTCTAGTCCTTCTTTGCAACTCCTGAAGTCGCAGAGCTGCATGTCCTGAATTTCTTTGCGTTTTGCAGTGTGAAGCAAAAAACCCCAAAAGCTGCATTCAGGAATCCTGTGTCAGTGCCTTCCTTCATCTTGTCCTCAGGGCTCTGATTTGCCACTGTGCCACGAGAGCTGAGTTGTGCCAGCTGTGAAGCAGCTCTGTGAGCTGGTAGTTACTGGTCAGTGTTTGTGCTGCACTTCTCAGGGAGATGCCAGAAGAAGCAATTAGAGAAAGACAGAAACAATGAAGGGCCAGGTCAGGATTTTTCTGTTCTTGATATCTAGCACAAGCCTGGTTATCTAGAATTATAATTATATTACCACTTCCACCGAGATGGGCGAAATATAAGCCAGGCTTATCCCTGGGTTAAATTTTGTCCGTAGGTACAAAGTAACAGGGATAATCCAAGATGAATTTGCCAGTGTTCAATACCTTTATGAGCTCTGAACTGTACTGGCTTTTCATCCTAATGGTGAAAACGAAATGTATTGAGCTAGAAACTGGTTGATTTTCCACCAGACAGGAACATACTGGAGCATCCACATGATAATTTTGCTGTGCTGGAATGTCCTGAATGATTCATGGCTTTGAGGAGCTTGTTTACAAACATGGTTAAAGCAAATTGGGGCTTTTTTTGCCATGCATTGTTGTCATTGGGGATGATGCTGTGCTTCAGAGCAGGCAGCAGCTGGGGTGCACAGCCACAACTGTGTGAGTACAGGACAAGGGAAACAGAAAATGAAACTTTTCATGTTTCAGAGAGTGGAAACATAGAATGAAAAATGCAAGACAAACTGGGAAAGAAAAGGGTTAACCATTTAAAGGATTGAGTCAAACAAAATATATCTGTGCAAGAGTCTCCCCAAGGAAGTCACTGAGACCACATCGCTTGGATCATTTAAAATTGGACTGTACAAAGCAATAGAGGAAATTCTGCAGGGAACAATCCTTCACTGGCAGGTGGGATGGACTCAATGACCTAATAAGCCTTTTCCATCTCTAAGTCGACAAGATGAGCCTGTAACTAGTGCAATATGGGTTTGCCCAGAGCTCCCATGTGTTGGCTGTGAGCAGAGCCAAGCTGCACCAAACTGTGTCGTGAAGTTAACTGTTTCTGTAGTTCTTTTGCCCCACTCTGGTTCCTTTTTTAGCAGAATTCCTCCCCAGACAGATGACTCTTTTATTCTCCCTCCATTTTTTGGTATGTAAAGCATGTTAAATCACATATTGTATCGTATGTTGTCCTTAAAATAGAACAAGAGGGCAGGAAAAGAGCCCCTTTCCCTTCCATTTCTGCACGTGACCCTGACTCTCATCTTGAGACAGATTTGGACCACCTAGGTCCTTGCCCCAGCATCTCATCACCCACATGGCAGGGAAATGCCCCTTTTCCTGCCCGAGCAACGTGGCACCAGCTGGAGCCCTGCATGTCCTGGTGGCACAGGGTCACCCTGCCCACAAAGTGACATTTTGGGGGCTCAGAGCTCAAAGTGCATTTTTTTTTGCTCTCAAGGGATCAAGTCTAGCTGGATGAAGTCAGAGTCTGTGCTGTCTCTTCCCTGCACACAAAAACCTCAAATTCGTGAAGGGAGAGGCACTGAGAACGTGCAAATGGCAAATTTTGGACTTGCCATCATAGCTGCAGGCAGGAGATTCAGCCCTGACTGGACTCAGGGGGAGCTTTAGCTCTGCCCCTCCGAGATCTTCTGTGAAAAAGCCCTGTGGCCTTGACCAGCCTGGCCTGGCAGAGGGCTGCTCCTTTTCCCCCAGGAGCACAAGTGCTCTGGACTTTGTGTTTGGCTCCAGGCTTTTTTCCCTCTGCACCTCAGAAGGGTGTTGGCAGAGGGCAGGCAGCGAGTTCGGATGGGCCGTGAGGTGATGGAGTGGACACGTGTGACCGAGGGGTGCCTGTGCAGATCCTGGGGCTGTATTCAGCTGTCTGCTGCTCTGCCAGCCCTGGCTGGGCAGCTTTAGTCTCTCCTGTCCTTCCCTCGTGTTCCACAAGAGGCCCCGAAAACTGGAGACAAGCAGAGATATTGAATTAAGCCATGGCAGGGCCAGGTGGCTTCCCAGGGACTCACTGGCAGGGGAGCTGGCCTGGAGCTTGGAAACTGCACTCATTCCTCTCTCTGGGGGATCTCAGTTCCTTGAAGCCTCATCCCGTCCCAAGGAGATAAAGCAAACTTCTCTGGATGCCCAGAGGAGGCCCTGGGAGCACAGCCCTGGGGAGGAATGCATCCCAACGGGACAGGCCATGCAGGAACACGCTCCTGCCCGGGGACCTGGGCTCCCCTTGGTCCCACACAGGGACCTGGCAGAGCTCAGTGCTGAGCAGGAGATGCTGTCTGTGGATGTGGTGGTCACTGGAAGAGGTGGGTGAGCAACACCAGATACTCCCAGGCTGCTGAGCTGCCTTCAGCACTCACATTATTTATTTCTTCTGGTTCTCAGACATGGAGCTATTTCCATTTTTATCATCCCCACGCCAGTAAATATCCCTGCTCCTAGCTGGGGCAGCCAGCCTTTGTGCTTGGCCTTTCTCTCGTGTCTGTGTTTCCATCTCTGCTCTGGGAGGGGATGCAAAGCTCATCTTTCACTGCTGAGACTCAGCCCAGCGAGCAGCTCTTTCTACAGCCGCTGCCTGCACCAACATCTCATCCTGCTGCAGCCTCTCTGCTCTGACAGGAGCTCGTGTCAGAGTTTCCACAGAGCTGGGAGGGGTGAGAGGGTTCAGGTAGCGAATGATGAACCAGGCTCGTTGTCTGATGCTCCTCACACAGGAGCACCTCTCCCTAACCCCTGTGACTCATGGTCCTCGTTAGGATTTAGCAGAAGGTGCTCTGTGGCTTTTCAGGGAAGGAGAAAGTGCCAGTGGATGCAGGGAGCCTGCCAGGACTGCTCTGGGCTCCCAGCACTAGTAAGGATGGCCATGATCATCAGCCCTTTCCCATGGCCATGGACACAGAAGCAAGTCCGTGTGAAGAGGAGTAACCTAGCGGGCTGAAGAAGGCTTTGGGCTATTTTGGGGCTGCAAAACTGTTCTGGCACCACAAATGAACTCTTTGGATGCTCCAAGTTCACATTTGGGGACAGTGCCACAAGCCACATCACCTGAATCCCAGGGCTGTGGGACCCTTTCTCCGCCAGGGATACTTTCCTACCATGAGGCTTTTCAGGGATGCCAAGGCTGTTGCCTTCTGTGCCCATCCCTTGGAGAAAGACATTATCCTCGATCTTTTGGGCTCCAGTAAATACAGACACTATGGAAACCTGATAAGGATAAAGGTGTTGGTGTTACCCAGCTGGTGAAACATCTTTGTTTTCCACCTGGTCCAGGCTGTGTGCTGGGCACGGGGATGCAGAGTCTCTCCACCCTCCCTGTCCAGTGCTGGGATAGAGATGACCCAGCTGCCCCTGTCCTGACTGGTATCTCCCTGGTGGCTGCTGAGCTGCTCTCGGGCCTTGAGCAGCAAAACTTCCACCCTCTGCTTATTGTTGCTGGTTTTTTTCAGGTTTTATCAGAGGAAAAACTCCCCTCCCATCTGGAGGCAGAGCTAAGGGAGGGATTGCGGTGACCGGAGCACACAGAGCACCAACAGCCTGCATGTCCAGGAACAGGCCAGTGCTTGGAAAGGGTAGGCAACAGGATGAGGAAATTCTGATTTGTACCAAAATCTCCGTGTCCTGTCTCCATACTCCAGCTCATGCCATGATTGCAAAAACCCACAGCTGTGTGAAGTGTCTCCAGCATGAGTCATTCATGGCAGCTCTGTCCTGCACGGAGCACGCGAGGCACAGGTCTCTGCTAGGAAAGAAAATTTCCCTTCACAGCTTTTTAGACCTTTTAAATATTTGTTGTGATTGCTGTACTAATTAAATTCAGCTGTTGCAGGTAATATAACTCCTGACAGCTTTTTTTTTTTTTTTTTTTAGAAGTTATTTTCTCCCTTTTAGAGGGCAAGTGAGCAGCGCTTAAAGGTATATGGTCCGTCCACTGGGATGGCTGCTGGCAGAAACGCAGAGCTTTGCTTGAACTCTGAAATCATGGCTTTAAACTGTGCCAGTTTGCCTTTGCCCCAAATGGGGAGGGACACAGCCACAGGGCTCTGATGGGAGGGCACAGCCCACCGTCTGCCCGGATTGTTCCTTTGAGTCTGAGAGCCGGGCAGCCAGTGCATGAGGTGGGAAGGGACAGCGTCCATCTGCTGAGCCCTTCCCTGGCTTGCTTTGTGTCCTTGTGGACCTCAGCGCCATCAGCTCTGCAGTTTCTGGAGCAGGCTGTGCTCAGCGGAGCTCCCCCGCCACCTCCTCTCCTTCAGAGGGGTTATCCAACATCGGAACCTTCGGCAACGTGGTTCAGATTTGCTGGCAAATTGTGCAGATGAAAAGGCAGTGTCTTACAAGAAAACTGCATTTTTGTGGTCTTGTTCTGATGCTGTGCTGCGCCGTGTGTGGGGTTCAGGGCTTCCCGGCGCTCACCTTTCAGGTTGTCAAGGAGAATTTCTGCTTGTCAAAAATGATTCGAAACGCCCTCCCTGTGTGTCCTCCAATGTTTTGAATTTTAAAGAGTAGCCCCGGGGCAGTATATTTAAAACATGATCTCAGGGAAACTGGTTCATTGCATTTGGAAGCCTAAAGAGCGAGAATGACAACGATAAATAGACATTAGGGTTTGCGGAGTCACACCGGGGTCAGGCGCTCTCCCTCCCGTCCCCTCCCCGCCCCATCCCCCATGATTTGGGCAAGTATTGCATTTCCTCATGCAAACCCCAGCCTGGTTCTTTGTGCTGGACGAGGCTCATCCCGCCGGCCCTTCTCCCCAGGCCGGGGGCACCGGAGCCCGGCTGGCCCGAGCTGGGCACGGGGCTGGACCCGCACAGACCCCTCGGTCTGCGGAGGGCTGGAGCACCTGCAAACCCCATCGCTGCCCCTGGGACCTGCGAGCACTCCCCGGCCTTCGAAAAAACCACCCCCGTGCGTTCGAGGCTCGAGATTGGGATGATAGCGGGTGATTGAGTTATTGCAAGTTAATGAGCCGCTGCTCGTGTGCCAAGCCGCAGCAGCCCCGTGTGTGTGTGTGTGTGTGTGCACGCTCCCATTCATCCCAGCCCTAGCATCGCAGCTAAAGCAGTTCCTGTGGATTTGCACTGGTTTGGCAGCGGTCCTGAGGCCGGTTACCAGGCACTGCTGGTACGTCTTCACAGCGCTTGACTTCGAACATCTCCCCTCGAAACACAGCCGGGTGTTTTGTGCTCGCAGAGCCCGGATGGGCGGATGGGGAGTGGATGCAGCTCCTTTATTTGACTTCTGGTTTATTCTGAGTTTTGGAGTACAGCAGTGAGTTTAGAGAGAGGCAGAGGTCCTCTGGAAACGAGTGGAGCTACATTTGCATTTAGCAAAGTGCAGAACTGTCCTAGCAAATACCACCGGGTATTTGAATGGCCATGAATTGAAACCTCCAGGCTTCCTTCAGGTGCTCCCAAAGCCTGTGTCTGCCCTCAGGGTGTTAATTACACTAACGAAGAGTGGAAGGACTTTTGTGAGAGTTGGTCCTGGCTTCCTGTTCCAATTTTCCTTCAATATGGCTCTTAGCTTTTGGTTAAAGCCCATGCAGTAGTGAAACAGGAAGGGAAAAAAAAGCCTTCTGGACTCAGTTTCAGGTTCCTGCAGTGCTTGGCTCTCCACAGAGGTCTGTGATTGAACCATCACCCAAGGAGTCGTGGATAGCAGAACCTGCCTGGCTGATAAGCCATCAGTTTGTCCCGTGCTTCAAAGAAGCCTTCTGTGCTCTGAAGAGGCCAAATAAATTTTTTTTCCTCATAGTTTTTTAACTTTGGGCACCTTTGCAAATGACTCTTCTGGCTGGGATGGAGCCCCCGAGTGCCAGAACGCCACGGGAAGAGGCTGCTCTGTGATGCTGCCAGCCTGAGGAGGAGAAGGAGGAAGCGCTGGAAATCCCCTAAGCACGCCTGTTTTCTCGAGACTCCCAGCTCAATTTTGCAAACTCAGAAGATTTTATATAACTTGGTTTAGTCAGTTCAGAGGTTTAAGGCACTTGGCTACGCATCTGGATTGCATCTTGGGGGTGGGTTATCCAAAAAAAGAGCTCAGGCAGAGCAGTTGGAAATTCAGCCATTGCTAGCAAAGGAAAACAAGAGCATGGGAAGGGAGTTTCTTCTTTGCTATTTGGTGTGCTGGACTCTGGATTTAAACCCATCATCTGTCTCGGGACTTGTCAGAGCCATCAGGTAGAGGAGGAAAGGCAGGGAATACTTCAGGCAGCTGGACACTGTCATCTAACCTGGCTTGTGCCAGTGAAGGCAACTTAAACACCCTCCAATGAACTGTCTGTGCCACCCAAGGGTCTTTAGAGCAAGAAAAACAAATTGATGTATAATTCCTGAACGTGCAAATAACTCTGCCATCAGAGCTGCAAACAGAACAAGCACAGCTTCCTGCCATGGTGGTTTCTGCACCAGCGCCCAAGGGCTCCATTCAGGCTTCCCAGTCTGCAAATCTTGGCCTTAAAAAGCCCTGAAATGAAATGTTTCAAGTTGAAAAGTCCAAGTCAGTTCAAGATAGAAACAAAGAAAGTTAATTTTAAGAGCCCTTTAATTTTTAGCCTATAAAAGCCAAGAAAGTTGTGTATTGATGAGACAGCACCTCGAGAAAATTGAAACCCCGCTCAGCACCCTGCTGGGGTGTTGACTATCCTTAGGTCTCGTTGTCTTCAAGAGCTGATAGAGATCAGCACCTCCAAGGTCTGAACCTTTAACCATTTGCCATGTTTTGCCTCACAGGCAGCTGCACTTCAGCAGTGGGTGAAACGATTCCTCTTTGTCTGAAAGGGCAAATTCTTCCCTTTAGATGTTTGTGCTCACCTCCCATTAACTTTGGTATGAGCTGAGCTCATGCTTCCAAGAGCAAAATTTGGCTTATAATTTCTGCATGCTTGGGGTTCCTCTGGGTACCATATAAATGTAAGATACTGTGATTCAGTGCTAAAGAGCAGAGAAAACGCAAACCCCCAGGAGACACCGTCAGAGAAAACCATATAGAACTTGTGTTTAAAACAAAAAAATAAAAAAAAAAGGAGGAAGATTAAGACAAACAATTGAGATTCGTTCCAGAGGTGATTTCACTGCAAGCCAAGGACGAGAGCGCACATCTCTTCTGTGATCACTTCCCTGACTCCGGTGCGTTCTGGGCCATCGGATCAGGCGCAGTTTGGGAGCATTATTGAAAACGTCTTACCTCCTATATTTTCTGGGTTTTAATCAAACTCACTGCACTGCCAGAGGTGTTTCATTTACCAGGAGAGGGGTCAGCGAGGCAGCCCTGAGCAGCAGGAAATAGCAAATGCAGAACAGTTCCTCCATGCTTGGAATCTCTCCGAGGGCAAGCAGTATTTGGGTGTTCATTATTGCCGTCCCTGCACCCCGCACACATCGGGGGCACCCTGCTGTCTCCCCTGGGGGCAACTGGGGCATGGGGGGCAATCAAAGGTTGCTGGGTTTGGGAATTTCGGTTATTGACTTCTGATTTCTCCAACCAGCTCCGTGCCAGTGAAAAGAGCTAACAATGCATGTATTTTATAATTCTGTTTTCTATCTGCTGCCATTTTAGAGTTTCTTGGCTTATTACAACTGTCATAAAATTACTTTACTGTATTTTCCCATCTGTTACATTTTCCCCCCTTTACAGGGGGACATTGCATGATGCTCATGGGCTAATTTAGCTTTAAAATTATTGTATGACTGTTGTTTATGGAAAATGAATGCTGTGTTTGTGGAACAACATGTGACTTCTCCGTAGCACCAAGGAGAATGTCTGAAGTCTGTAAACCCAAATGTCAGCAAATGGACAGGGCTGCCCCCTCCTCCCCGAGCCCAGCCCTTTGCCTTCATTTGTGATCTCACGTGGCTAAGCTGGAGCTGCAGCTGCTCAGTGCTTTGGTGATCCCCTCTGCATTCCCAGTGCTCAGCTGAGGGATGGATTCTCCACTGGAGCAGTGCACTGCTGTTGGTGGTGGAGCCATCCCAGCTCTGGGTGCAAACTCAGCCTTGGGAGAAGTGATTTCACACACACACACACACAAACCTGGATTATCACGTGGATCCACTCTTCTTACTTTGTCTTTCATCTGCTGTCTTTGATTCTTCTGTTCAGCTTAGTCAAAGCCTCTTGGTTCCACTCTCCTTTCTTATAGCAAGTGTCTGTTTGGGAAGTGAGAGCTGCCCCCAGTGTCCTACTCCCACCACAAAAGCTGGGCTGTGGCACCACGGTCTGGGTAGCAGGCAGGCCTGGGGATGCTCTGAGCACACACTGGGGCTTTTTACAAGGCTTTCTGAAAATCCTGCTCTGGTATTTTTTGCTTTTTCACCCCCACTTTTTATTGCAATTTGCACTGCCACTGATGGCACCATCAGCCCATGTTTTTCAATATTTATGAGATGTATATTAAGACTTGGTCTTGTTAAATTATGCATATTATTAGATGAAATTGAGTGTTTGAACTGGGGGTTTGGTGATCCCAAGGGATTTCTGAATACACAAAATCTTGTTTTAAGAAAAAAACAATTAGACAGTAACATTTCACAGTCCCATTTATGTAAAATCCACCCCCTTCTTCACTTTACCTCTCCTTCCTGCCCCCGGGTGTAATACATTGTACTTTTTAAGTGTAATTTTATCTACAAGAGAGGAGACAGTGACTACTCTAAAGAGTGGGCAGATGGAGACCATTCCCATCACAGCAGTGACCACTGGCTTCCCTGGAAGGCATGAGAGCATTTCTGGAAGGGATCAAGGCTGCCCTGAAAGACTCCAAGCAGTGATGTGAGCATCCTGTCCCTGTCAGGACTGGAGAACAACGTGGAATACCTTTGGTGTGGGATTCAGGACCTGACTGGAAAACACAGGGATGTGCTGTAAGCTGTGCTTTGATCACAGCTAACTGGGAAGTCTGGGAGCATTTTCAATCTTTACAGTTACCCAAGAGACTGATGGCAACAGATTCAGAAAAGGAGCTCCAGGTTTCCCACCTGGAATAATTTCCATCTGTTGACTGTGGTAAAAAGGTTAAAGGCAGAAGAGGGGATGTGCCAATGCTCCACCTGACCAGGGCAGCTGCAGGTGCCTCTGTGATGCCTTTCTCTGGCAGTAGGTGCCCCTCTGGTGGATGCTGTCCTGCAGCCTGAGGAAAGGCAATGAACAATTACGCACAAAACTGTGGCTTGTGCTGGAATTTAGCTTGATGAAGACCTCAGACTGAACTGGCAAATGGGTTTTGTTTGAACCCTGCAGCCCCTATGCTCAATTCTTTATTAACTTTTTCAATATGTTCTATTGCAGTCAGGCCACAATATGGGAGCTATCTTGCAGCTAATTTAACACCTGTAAATTCCCATGGCTGGTAATGAAACCTTGTATAGGCTAGTGGGTGAAGCATTTGCTTCATATATCAAAGGTCATTAGTTCAGTATTTGTTAACACTGTAGTTTTTATTAAATTTTTTTCCAGCCTTCTTTGCATCAGTGTGCTTACAGCCTGATTAATTCTTCTGCTTCCCAAAGCTAAATAGGAAAAATGAGTATCACCTGACCCAGAACATTGGGGCTTAATTCTTTGCTGAAATCTTGACTTAGAAATTATACTGCTAGAAATTATAATTCCAAAGCTCCTCACCCATTCAGGGACGAGCAGATTGGAGGCAGCGTGAGAAAGGGGAAAGAGGAGGAGAGCACCTTGCAGCAAGGAGCAATGGCTTTGGGTAACTTGTGTGCCTCCCAGCATTTAAATTAATCTTTGTGGCATATTCAACAACTTGACACCTCTCTACTACCATGGATGTATTTTTTATTTCCTGACTTTCCCTTTTTTGCTTGTTTTTTGTTAAGGTAGTTTACAGTTTTGGACTATTTGGAGGCAATCCTCGGGAGACAGAAGATGGTGAAGAGTGGACACAACCCAGCACAACCAAACCAAATAATCTGCCAGTGAGAGATGTCCTCCCTCAGTGTCCTTGGGCACACTGCCTGGTGCTGGGTGGGGTCTGAAAGGCCCTGATTTGGGGATGGTCTGCAGCAGTGGTCCCTTGGCTCGGGCAGGTTGGTCACGGTCACACAAGGCACGTCCCTGCCTTGCCCAGTGCTGCTGGTGGCCATGCTCCTTCCCTGTGCCATCCCTGCTGCACTGCCTAGAACAGCTCACACAGGCAGCTCCGAGCCCCACAGCTGCTTTTTCTGCATGTTTTGTGTCTAAACTGACCCTTCCTCAACCCTGTCATGGGTTGGGTCCACCACAGTAGCCAACTTTTCAGAACAGAACCAGCGCAAAGCAACATTATAATGAAACCAAGCAGCTTCTGAAGATGAAATCACAGGATCCTGCATCCAAGTGGGATGCTGCAGCTCCTGGGAAGCACTGAGCATGTGCTTCTTCACCTGCAAAGGTCCTGGCGTGGGTGCTGTTTATCAAAATACCAGCTCATTGAAACACAGCTGGCAGTGCTGCCAGAAGCACTGGATGGAGCACTGCTGCTTCCAGACTGCCGTGGTCTCATCAGAGAAGGGAAATCACTGGGCTCAGAACCAGCCCTGAACACAGAACTCACCCAGCAGTGTCTGACTCTGTCAAGAACCTGCAGCCAGCGCTGCCCCACCAGAACAGACCTTCCAGAGAGGCACCTTCCTCTGCAGCCATCCTGGAGTGATTCTGGACTCTGCATTTCACAGTCGGTGCCACTCGTCACAGCTTCCCTCCCAGAAACCCCCTGTGCCTGGTTATCAAAAGAGAGGAGAGGTTCTGGATGCATTCCTGAGACTCCCTATTAATTTAATCTAAAATAAGCTGTGCTTTTTATTAACATCTTCATGCTGCAGCATTTTAGAGAATTTTGGGTTCTTTGTAAGGCACCCATGCTGGTTTTTATTCATGTCTGTGTCAGTCCCAGAGCTGGCTTTGTGATGCAATTCGTTAATTCACAACTGAAATGTCCTTCTCATTCTACAACATTTAGATGCCGGATTATTTCTACAAAGCTTATTAGAGTGTGTTTTGTACTTCATCACTCACGGTACTCCCAAGCATATCGATATATTCCACAGGAAGTTCAGCCTGCAGAGTAAGACAAACACCCCTCGAGGCACACATCTCTTTCAGACAAAGGAAAAGATAATTGTTAGCAAGTCACAGGTGGCCCCAAGTCAGCAGCAGCTTCTGTCTGTATTCTGGATAATGTAAATATGATTTGCCACAGCTCATACACACAGATAGTGTCAGACAATTCATCTGTGCTCAAATAATAAGCATCATTCGAGGAACAGGACCACGAACTCCCTTTCATTCTAAACTGCACTAAAGCCTGAGAAGGGCTCAGCTTTTCAGTGATGGGGCTACTGCACCCATTGGCTTCAGAAGAGCTGCCCTGGGACCCCCTGTGCCAACGCCACCCCCTCTGCCACCCCCTGTGCCATTGCCACCCCCCTGTGCCAGTGCCACCCCCTGTGCCATTGCCACCCCCCTGTGCCATTGCCACCCCCTGTGCCACCTCCTGTGCTAGTGCCACCCCCTGTGCCAGTGCCACCCCCTGTGCCATTGCCACCCCCTGTGCCATTGCCACCCCCCTGTGCCATTGCCACCCCCTGTGCCACCTCCTGTGCTAGTGCCACCCCCTGTGCCAATGCCACCCCCTGTGCCATTGCCACCCCTGTGCCAATGCCACCCTTGCTGGGGTCAGGTCTGTCAGTGGTTGCACCAGCAGCCTCAGGAACCTCGATTGTTGCAGGGACTGACACCTTGATCCAGAGTACAGCTGCAGAAGGGAAGTTTGAGTGTCCAGGCACGTCCTACCCTGCCCTCAGTGGGGCACGGGAAGGGCAGGAGCAAGAGGGGTGTGTGTTTGCATGGGCGTGTGCCAGGGGAGGCTCAGGTTGGACATGAGCAGGAATTTCTCCATGGAAAGGGTGCTCAGGCCTTGGCAGGGGCTGCCCAGGGAGGTTTGGAGTCCCCATCCCTGGAGGTGTCCAAGGAAGGGCTGGAGGTGGCACTGAGAGCTCTGGGCTGGGGACAAGGTGGGCATTGGGCACAGCTGGGCCTCTGTGGTCTGGGAGGGCTTTCCCAACCCTAATGACTCTGTGATCCAATGATTCCATGTGTACATGTGTGGGTACGTGTGTGGGTACGTGTGTGGGTACACACCCAGCCCAGAAACACCCCTGGAGAACTGGAAACAGCGGCCAAAGAACAAGTGGACCTTCTCCCTCTGCCTGGGGCACAGAGCAGCCCCAAGAGCAGCCCCAGGAGCAGCCCCAAGAGCCCAGGATCCCCCTGCTGGGGCAGCCCCAGGCCTGGGTGCCAGGAAGGGCCCATGGCCACGGGCTGGGGAGGAGAAGGATCAGCTCCAATCCGGGCTGGCTGTGAGCACATCTCACTTTGCCAGGGTGCCATTGCCCATCCTGCCAGCCCTTCCCACTGCTGCCACGTGAGGAAAGGAGGCTGGACCCAGCACTGGTTAGAAGTGAGATTATTAACTTGACCAGCACACAGCAACTCACCCCTAGGGGCCAGGACTGGGCTCTTCCAACCACAGCCACAGTGAATGGTGGTTTGAGGTTCCTTTTAATTGAGGAATTAAATGGTTTTAATTTAACTAAACCTTGGTTTTGTTGCAATTTCCCCATCTGTGTTTTAAAAAGGCCTGAAATGATGCAGGCCAGCCCTGCCACCTCTCCATTGGCAGAGCCAGCGCTGTGCCAGGGCTGGCCCGAGCATCTCTCTGCATTCAGACAGTGCCTCCCCTGAAATGCTTTGATGTGCACTTTTCAAAGCATTTAAACTGAGATAGAAGACTCACATTTGACAGCGTTTCTGTCTGTTTGATTGAACTTCTCAAGTCTCTCCATTTCTCTTCAGACGTAGAGAGCCCGTGAGCAAAAAGCCAAGCTTTTTCCACAGCTTATGTTCTTGTAAAAACAGCTCCAAGTACACACATTCTGCTCCTCGCTCCAGTCGGGCTCCGCATGCCAAGTCAAGTATTTATTTTCATTACTTTTGAGACCACCAAAATTAATGTATCTTTCAGACAGGAAGAATTTTATTTATTATGGTGGATTTGAATCCAAGAGATGAAAGAAGAGCACCGTGCATCTCGAAAGCAAACGAGCTTGGGAGCAGGAGGAGACGGCCCGACCTGAGCTCCCCTCCCTCCCTGGCAGCAGCCCCCACCAGCCCTGATGTGTTTCCGTACAGATGGACCACAGCTCCATGAAACCCTCGGAAACAACACCGTAAATTGTGCCACAGTTACAGCAGCAAGGGCAAGTGTCAATGCTTTCATCAATTCCCCGTTTTCCCGAGTCGCCGGTGCAGCTGCTGGTTGATGGCACAGGTTGGGTGGGGAGCATCATCCAGAGAGAAAACAGGTTCATTTTTCCCTTTTTCATGTGCTGATCCCTGAACTCTACACCACAAGCCTTTCCCCTGAGCTGGTGTGAAATGAGGTGAAATGGCCAAGCCAAGCTTTGTCTTCACGGTGCTGCCACAGCTCCATCAGTTGTTCCCTTAGATAAACTTCAGTCAAACTGCTTAAACTGGGATTTCAGCTTCAGTCTGTGGTGCTGAAGGAGGGCACTGAAGCACCACGGCTCAGCTGTTGGCGTGAATCCAGATCCTGATGTTGTGATGGACCTGAACGTGTGTTTCAGGTTATTTCCAGCTCACCCTGCTCTGCCCAGCCTGGGCTGTCCTGGGGCCTGAGTGTCCCCCCAGGCTGGCTGCAGCTGGCAGGACACATCCCTTTGTGTCAGGCTGTGCTTGCAACAGGAATCCATCGCTGCTGACTCAGGATGGATTGCTGTGCTTTAGAGAAACGAATTATAAAAAACACAGACAAAACCTGGCCTTGCTCAAGCCTTTCAGCCGAGAGCTTGGAGACAAATTGGGCTTTACATATTGAGAGAAATCCCCACTGAGAATGAGAAACTCCCCAGCTCACAGAAGTGCAGGTACTTTGGGGATCCTGGTCCCAGGGCTGGCTTTTCATCTCCACCCTCCTTTTATTTCAGCACTTCAGTTGCTCTGCCAATGGCACTGCCCCAGAGTTCTTCTCCTGGGGGTTTCCCCTCCTGCTGCTCACTGAGTGATCTCACCTGGATTGTGCAGGTGTTTTCTACTATTTTTTGCTGTTTGTGACAGCACTGTCCTTTGTGCTCTCCTTCTCAAACCCAGCCCAGCACTGCAGCACTGGAACTGCTGGGTGTACAAGAGCTGGAAGCTGTGTGCTCAGACCCAGCACTATGCTCTGCAGTGCATCTTCATCAGGAAATCCAGACCCAGCGGGATTTTGCCTGTGACTTGTTTTCCTATGGATCCCATCATGAGCTTCTTTGAAAGTGTAGAAATGAAATCTTAGCTGGTTAAAGGAAAAAAAAAGCTGCTTCAGTTCCTTTCCAATGTGGCTGGACTTCCACCAAAACATTGCCAAAGTAATTTAGCCCACGAGGAAGAAAATGGATTACAGCTCTGTAACAACTTCAGAAAACATCACTTCACTTCTGAGCCAGTCACAAGATGGATTGGGCTGGTCATTGACACTGGTAATTTTTAGGTAAAAATATCCTACTGAGAACCCTCATTAATGCCACTGCACTCGAGGCTCTTCTGCACAGGGAGGCAGCTGGGTTGTGTCACTGAGATGAGAGGAAACTGTGGTGGGACTGAGAGGGGGACAAAATCCATGGGAAATTAGGCTGGGAAGTTCAACATCTCATACAACAATTTGCTGCTGCTTCCATGAAACTCACTGAAGCTTCAGACAAGCTCTAAATGTGTTAACAAGGTGCCTGGCCCCAGATGTCCTGCTTGAAATAATGCCAGCTTGGAAGTCCTCAAGACCGAGCATCAGCTCCCTCCCAGGCTGTATTTGATATGATTTCTCATTGCAAAACCTCCAGTGGAACTGTGATGTTTAGTTGCTTTCATCATCTCTGATAACACCTCAAGCCTGGTCCCAGCTCTTTAAGAGAGCAAAGAAAAAAAGCAATGTATTGGACACCCAATAAAGGGGAATTTGTAGTATCCACAGTTAGTTTGAATTCAACTTAATTGTCTATTACTCTGAGGTCTCTGAAGGATAAAGAATATGGAATAAAATATTTCTATCACCTCAGCCTTTCTCAAAACATTCACAACCTGTTAAACACTAGGGTCACTAACTTCGAAATGATCTCACAATTTGATTTCATTATATTTTAATTGCAAATGATATATTGCAGGGCTCACGGAGAGTGAGAAGCTGGGACCAGGCAACATTAAACCCCTGCTTTTTTTCAATTCTCCAGCCAGATGTACTTCAGGCAGGTGCAGCACAAACTCCCAAAGACCCTGCTAACGTAAGGAGAGCCTGACCTAGAGGGACTGGAGTGAATGGGCTTTTCAGCCCGCGTGCTTATTCAGTCCTGGCTGGGGAAAGGCTGCCAGCCCCAGCACGCCGTGCCAGAAGCGTGGTGGTTTTTTTAATGCAAAGTTGCAAAACCACAAAACTCATTTTTACTAGTGACCTTTTTACCACTAATTGTCAGGGTACTTAAAAAAAAAAAAAAAAGAAAGAAAAAAAAAAAGAAGCTACTTTGGTCAGGGCTGAATTGACATCGCAGAGACGCTGCCCTGGCAGCTGCTCCCGCACCCCGCTGCTGCTGCTGCTGCTGCTGCTGCTGCTGCTTTCCCAGTGCCTGCCTCCAAACTCCACTGGGTCCTGCCTGGGTGAGTCAGACAGCTTTTTGGGTTGTTGGTTTACTTTTTTCTTGCAAAGCAGCTTTTGACGGTGAAACGAATCACCAAAAAATAGCTGGAGTGTTGGAAAGAGGGAGCAGAGTCGGGGTGTGGCCAAGGAGGGTCCAGGGCTGTGTCTGCTCCGAATGCTCTGTGAGGGTGGCTGCTCCTTGCCTTCGCTGCCTTTTTCTCTCTAAGAACACACAGGCCTATTTCACTCGAATTCTGAAGTTTTTTCACACATGGCCAGTCGGTAGCTACAGCTGGACTCACCGTCCCTTTGAGAGTTCAACCAGGTTTTGAACTCCTTTGCCCAGCTTTTAATTCTGATGCATTCCCTAATTCCATTAGAATTGGCGACATGTAAGAGGTGTATTTGTGAGCAGAGCCTGGCCTACTTTTTCCACCTCCTCTGCCGAGCATTTTACAAAGGGACTGAGCCAAGGCTCAGCTGGGGGCAGAGGGACTCTCAGCCAGGTGACCTTTCAAGCCCATCCAGTCCCACACTCTCCACACACTTTCATGGAGAACTGCAATTTCAAATGAAAAAACGAGACCAGTCGATGTTGACAAGTTCCAATAAATTAAAACAACTCAATGTTCTTGGCCTGCTTTATTTATAATTTTTGCCACGTTGCAGTTTTATTGAATTATAAGGGTTGGAAGGGATCTTAAACATCACCTTGTTCCACCCCCTGCCCTGGCAGGGACACCTTCCACTGTCCCAGGTCTCTCCAAGCTCCAATGTCCAGCCTGGCCTTGGGCACTGCCAGGGATCCAGGGGCAGCCACAGCTTCTCTGGGCACCCTGTGCCAAGGCCTCCCCACCCTCCCAGGGAACAGTTCCTTCCCAATATCCCATCCAGCCCTGCCCTCTGGCAGTGGGAAGCCATTCCCTGTGTCCTGTCCCTCCATCCCTTGGCCCCAGTCCCTCTCCAGCTCTCCTGGAGCCCCTTTAGGCCCTGGAATGGGCTCTGAGCTCTCCCTGGAGCTTTCCCTTCTCCAGGCTGAACAACTCAAACTCTCTCAGCCTGGCCTGGCTCTTTTCTCCCACTGCTGTCCAAGAGCCCGGATTGTCACACTGGGCATCTGTTGTCGCTTTTACAGACAGAAAATAGAGAAATTTCCAGCTTAAATGAGAAAGAACCAGAATGTGCAATAAAGCACTTGATGACTAATGGCTCTGGGATCGTGCTCGGTCACATTCATGTGGTGAAGGAATCTCCTTTCTACAAAGGGATTTTGTTATTGTTTGGTCTGTTTGTTATTTTTAGCCATTTTCTCCCAAATTGTTCCTGTGGTTCAGAAGTCCTAAGGTGATTTCCTCTCCCATTCCAAAGTCACATCTTCTCTGAGTCCAGCAACTACTGCAGGACAGCTTTGTTGTAAACTCGGGGTAAAAGTACTTTCCTCTGCTTTTCCTTCTGTCAGCACATCCCAATCTTCTTTTTCTTTTTTTATTTTCCACTTCACAATATTTATAATTATCTCCAGAAAATCCTCTTGGCCTCTCACTTGCCCAGGCTGGTTTATAGCAGTGCTAAAAGCTCAAAACCATCCCTCTGGATTGGCCAGTGGCAGCTCCTGCCTGGCCCAGCCCAGCAGCACAGCGTTTCATGGGGCACAGAATCTCCCACCAGAGCAGCTGCTGAACGAGCACTGGGCTGAATGGGAGGTGCTGGAGGGGCAGGACTGGCACTGGAGAGGCAGGACTGGCACTGGAGGGGCAGGACTGGCACTGGAGGGGCAGGACTGGCACTGGAAGAACAGGACTGGCACTGGAAGGACAGGACTGGCACTGGAGGGGCAGGACTGGCACTGGAAGGACAGGACTGGCACAGGAAGGACAGGACTGGCACTGGAAGGACAGGACTGGCACTGGAGAGGCAGGACTGGCACTGGAGGGGCATTACTGGCACTGGAGGGGCAGGACT